>WBMV01007500.1:90683-330865 GCA_013396655.1 Campylorhamphus procurvoides | reverse complement strand
CCGGCCCCACGCGCACGCGCGCGCGCCCCCGCGCACACCCGCCCGCCCGTGCTCGCTCCCGCCCTCCCTCCCTCCCCCAGGAATACTAATCGAGCGCAGAGAGGAGGCGGTTCGGCAAGCAAGGGGGAGAGAGGGGGGGAAAAAAATTTAAAAAATAAATTAAAAATAAATAAATAAGTGAAAATTGAAATAAACCGAGCGCTCCCCGCCCCGCCGGCTCCGCCAGACGCGCACACCACACACTCCCCTTCCTCCCGCCCCTTCCTCCTCCTCCCGCTTTGGTGCCCCCCATTGTGTGCCCGGCTGATTTGGGGGAAAGGATGGAGGGAGGAGGGCGCGGGACGGGAGTTTGGGAGGAAAGGAGCAGGATGGAGAGGGGACACTCACACGTGCGGAGACCCCCCTGATCCCACTCTGGTGGATGGGTGGATGGATGGATGGATGGATGGGTGGATGGGTGGATGGATGGATGGATGGATGGGTGGATGGACGGACGGATGGATGGAGGGAGGGAAGGATGGATGGGTGGATGGATGGATGGGTGGATGGACGGACGGATGGATGGAGGGAGGGAAGGATGGATGGATGGATGGATGGATGGATGGGTGGATGGATGAAGGGATGAATGGATGGATGGAGGGATGGATGGACGCATGGATGGATGCATGGAGGGATGGATGGATGGATGGAGGGATGGATGGATGGGTGGGTGGATGGATGCATGGATGGATGGATGGAGGAATGGATGTACAGAAGGATGGAGGGATGGATGGATGGGTGGATGGGTGGATGGATGGATGGATAGATGGAGGGATGGCTGGCTGGCTGCCTGCCTGGCTGGATGGATGGCTGGATGGATGGACGGATGGATGGATGGATGGATGGATGGATGGATGGATGGATGGACGGACGGATAGATGGATGTCCTTTGCCGCAAACCAAACCAGGTATCCTTCAGTGGTGGGATATGAACCTTCCACCTTCCTGCCAGGAAGGCACCGCTGAGGCCCCGCTGGTGTGATGGGTCAACACAACGTCAACGGGGTGTTGACTTTCTTATGGGTCCAGCACTGGTTGCAGCCCTGCAACTTATTCTTGTCACCTCGCAGTGTCATCTTGGGGTGTTCCACAGGAGTTCTGGTCATCTGGGGAGACTTCACAGGAATTCTTGTCATCTGGGGTGCTCCACAGAAATTGGTGCACCTGAGGGGCTGTGCAGCAAGCCATTACCGTGGTGAGCTGGAGGCATTGGTTGTGCAAAGGTGGACGTGAGGAGGTTCTTCTTCAAGAGCAACCTCTTCAAGGCAGAGCTTCTGGTCTCAAAACAGCTGAAGGGTGGGACAAAGCCAGTGGCAGGACAGGAATGCCACATGGCATCCAGGGAGCCATACTCTGCCACAGAACAGCTCAAGTTAAAGCAGAGTTCATCATCTCTTTTTAATCAACCAACCCATTGAGTCAACTAATTTTTGATCAAGTCACCTTAGGGTTTTTTGTTTGTTTGTGTGTGTTTGTTTTGTCAAAGTCTTTCAACGGCGTTTCTGGAAAACCAAGAATTTCCCCAGTGTTCTACTTTGATGGGCAAGTTTTAGATTATTGTCCAGCAGATACTCATTTGGAAAACGTTGATCCATTTTGGATGATTTATGTAGAAAGATCTGTAGGGTCCTTTCTCAGACTTGTTTAATCTGCCCATTCTTTGTGATGAATAAGGTTGATGTCTCCCAGGTCAACATCCTTCATCTGGGCAACTGAGATTCTGGTGCTGCACTTCCAGATGGGCATCATTTGTGCAGATAAAACATCTAAGAACCCTCATACTTTTCATACTTTCCTAATCTTCTCACTAGTCTATGGAAAGGTGTTTAAGCCCCTTCTTGAGATCTTCAAGGGCTAGGCTTAATCTAAGTGGTGAAAAAGGGGGTCGTTCAGCAACAGTAACAGGATCACTGATGCAAGGATGAGCCTACATATGAAATAAGGTTCTAATAGCTCCATGACTGCCTTCTGGAGGTGAGCATTTAACACCATTCCTGAGAGGGCTGAATCCTTTTTGAGCTGTACATGGTGTAACATCACTGTTGTAGCCACCCCTTGAAGGACAGGCTTTGGAAGCAATCAATACTCATGCTTTAGCAAAGAGATGGCAGCAGTGGTTGCTGAAGATGTTTCTTTGCCTGCAAGGCATAAAACAAGAACATCTTAATCTGTACTAAAGGTCTCACCGTTGCAGGAAACCAGGTCTTAGGTGTTTTGATTTTCTGGATGACTAAAAAGAAACACAGTTTGTCAGTATTGCTTCATTTTCAGTCTTTCAAGGAAAGAGCCGAAGCTCAAAGTTATTACCAGCTTTTAGTGTTCCAACCACATTTCACAATTCACCATCAGTGAAAGAATTCCAGTTTTTAGTGTTCCAGCCACATTTCACAATTCACCATCAGTGAAAGAATTTCTTTTTTACACATATTCATTTCTTGCATTGCCATTAATTCTTCTTTGCCTTCTATTCTAACCTTTTGTCCTTGTTGCTTTATAAGACTTTTAAGAAGAACCCATCATACTATTCAAAACCACCATGTGACAGTGCTGTGCTTCAAGCATCTGAGAGGTACCAGGTTTTGTGACCGACGCCCAGGTTTTGCAGCTGGGTTTTGCTACGCTAAGTTTCATGTTGACTTGCTCTCATCATCCTTTCTCTAGGAAAAAAAATATAGAAATCAAGTTGTCCAAAGGTTGCATGGTGAATTTTCTAAATCACTTATTTCTAGAGGTGTTTCCAAGGTTCCTCACTGGAGGAAGGATGTGCTGATTTCTAACTTTATTTATTGAAACCAACCTTACTGCCACTGTCCTAAATGGCTTTCCTAACATTCCATGTGAGTGTTTCCAGTGGAGAAGTTGTATGGAATGCAGTAGTGGAGCAGACTTGGAAGATTGGAAAGTCAGGCCAGATTGAGTTCTGACAGTGGTAGCAAATGTTTTCAAAGGGGGTTGAACAGCCTTGGTTAACCCACCTTTGGAAAGAACCAATGTCAGCCAGGAACGAGGTTTTACCATGTGCCTACAGAGCTTCCAGTCTGAAGTGAACAAGAACCTTGGTGGGACTCCTGGTAAAGTCAGGAGGACATTTGTTTAATAGAACAAAGAATGTTCTGTTTGAATGGGCAAAGTGCAGGTCATGAAATCGAGTGCGTTTGAAAGGTCAGCTCCATTTTGACCTCGTTTTGTGCCATTGTAACATCTCTAAAGATCTCCACAGAGGGTGGAATAGCTAAATTTGAAATAGTTATGGTGGTAGGCTGTGGCTAGCTGAAAGTTTACAGCATTGAAAATATTGTAGAGGTCTGTGTTGGATGGGAATGGGTCTACATCTCTAGCATTTCCTCTAACCCAGGGATTGCAACTGTATTTGATAGGCAGAAATTTATCCACAACGTCATAACTCTTGATAATAAAGTGACTATCAGTAATTTGTGTTTGGTTATATTAAGGTGATTATCTGCCTTTTAATATTTGGGAGTAGGGCTTGGAAATGAAGCATTTAGTCCTGGAGATACCATCAGTGATAGGAAAAATGGGATTGATACAGCTACAGGGGATGGTCATTGTAGACACTGACATCTGATCCAATTCTCCTATGCTACTTTCTCACAGTCAACAGAAAGATAGTCAGCATAGTCACTGGAATTCTCAGCATGTTTCATCTCATCCTAAAGCAGATGCCTACGTCTGGTCAGATGAATCAAAGCCTAAATTTGATTTATTTTGTTGACTGTTGACTTTTTTTTTTACTGATCAGAAGAATGTCACCTATTCTACAACTGCCTAAAGAAAGGTGAGATTGATCCTGCTCATGTTTCTTAATCTAAGACAACTGGATAATTTAAAACTCCATGCTGGCCAAATTATGTTTACAGCTTAGATATGAAATACATAATATCCCTTTGCATCTAATATTTTTTCTTTCCTATTTTGATCCTATGCTCGTTTGCCCACATCTTAACTCCTGGGATGTGGCTCATCCTTGTGCTCTGATAGTCTCTGTAAATTCTGTTCCTCTTAGTTTTCTCACCTCTTCCTCATCTCCATCTCAGTCTGTCATCTTCCAAGTGGTCTGAGATGTATAAGTTTCAGTGGAGGGGAAAAAAGTGCTAGAAAAAGGCATTTCTTGCAATCTGTACTTCCAACACAGAGCTGAGAATTGTGTTTTCTGTTTTGTAAAGGGGGCAGTTTCAAGAGAGGTCATTTCAGGCAGAAAAAGAGGTTAATTCTGTGGCACTTGTTGTGTTTTAGGAATGGTACTGTGGTGGGATGGAGAGGAGAAGCACAAGAGGCAAAGATCACAGGTTGAGTTAAGAACAATTTACTGGAAACAGCCATGAGATAAGGGAGTGAACAGTAACAGCAACCATACAGAAACAGAGGGTATAAGAAAAGAAATGATTCACACCAGATGGACAATGCTGGCTCTCTCCCCTACATTTTCTGGACTGGAAGGAACGCCTTCTCCTTGGAAGAGGGTCCCCTTTTGCCCCACCCAATGACATGAGGTGGTACAGAACAACCTCTGGGTCCCAGCCGTGTCCCCTCCCAGCTACTGAAAAAACAACCCTGTCCTGGCCAGAACCAGGACACACATTGAGGACAGTGGGATGGCCTGAAGGAACAGCTGTTAAAGAAGATTCTTTCTGTGAGAGTCTAGAAGAGAGGAACCCCTCATTCTCTAAGCCACAAAGGCTTCCTTTCATTGATCTGCAAGACATTGACTTCTAGATTAGGTTAAGACAGTAACACAATCAAGTTTAAATAACTGAAGAAAGAAATGGTAATTACGCTGAGAGTAATTACGCTCAGAGTAATAGATTCTTGATAATTTTTGTGGACTGACGCCATCATATCTAGCTCTAAGCTTTCAAAGAATGCCGTCAGATACCCCACTGTTTCCTTGTGGACCTCAATGATAGATTTAATGCAATAATTTTTTAAAGAACAGTTAGGTTTTCTTCACAATATGCCAATAAAGTAAGTTATTTTTTTGTTATCCATCCTCTAACCATGTAGAGCTGAGACCTAAAATTACAGTAAATATTGTTAGAATTATCCATTGACTTTTGCTGCTCAGTTAAAGAGGCCTGCATTTAAGAACCTAGGAGGACATAGTACCTTTTGTTTTTAAAGTAGTTTCTTATTGATATCTGTTAGAGGTGTAAATACTAGATGCTTTTGTACCTCCAGATTTAGAAGCCATTTAGAAGCCATCCCTGACTACTATGTTTTAATGGCTTGGTCAGTATCAAATGGAGCTTTATGATAGAATTATAAATTGTAAACTCATGGGACAAAATGCAATTTTTGATCTCCAGGACCTGCTTTTCTCTGTGTGCATTCTCCTGCCTCCTTCACCACCCACCTTTCTAGTTGTGCAACACTCAAAACTGGAATCTTAAGCAGAGCAGGTTTCATCAGCACACAGAAATGGACACAGATAGCCCTGAGTATGGGCACAATGAAGTCAGTGCTAACAGAGATGAAATTAATATCTCTTTACGTCCCTGGTAAGTCTACATATGTGCTACACATCCCTGATCTATCCTGGAAGACGTTCTGGTCCTAAATGAGGCAAAAGCTCCATGGAAGAGGCAATGCAAATAGCTGATTGCAGAACACGGGCAGGTATTACCTAACTTTAAATAAGTTTATGTTTAAAAGCTGCCAAATGGGAATCTAAATTAAAAATAACCTTGCGCAATTACATTTCTTGCCCTTTCAGCTCACCCCACTGGACACCAGCAGAGTTTAGATGTTTGCAGCCACATCAGAGATAAAAAGTTTTAGCTCCCTCCTTGAACTCCTTGGCTCTACTCAAAGTAGCCACTGGAATGCAGCTTCTCTTGCCTCGGTGAGGATGAGAACAGGTTTATAAAGCAACTAAGAAAACAAAATCCTGGCTTAATAGTTGGGTTGGGATGGGAGCATGGAGTGAAGCTGAAGGATAATTCTATCCTTACAGAGCACTTTAAATGACTGATCAGCCATAACAGTTTGCTCATTCTTGTAGTCAATGTAACGATCATTATGAAGAGTGTATTACCTGAAAATTAAATTAGGGAATGTCCTCTTCAGTTTTTGAAAGGAGGTGTCATAAGCTAAGAAAGTACTAAGTTGAGGGCTGATATAAATGTAGGTAGCATGTCTAAAATACAAACATTCTTTGCTTTTCTCTGGAATTTGTAATTTACCTTCTCATGACTAAATACACTTTTAGAGTGAGCAGGTACACGGAGAACAGAGACATCAGAAATTCTGCATTTTTACAGAGAATACTGCGAGCCCTACAGATTTTTAATGAAATATGCATTCCAGTACAGCTCATGCATGGTATTTGTTCATGGAGAACTTTAGGGTTTTTTCTGGTCAGGAGTATGGTATTTACAGGTTGACTTTTCCAGAGTTTAAAAATCTCCAGCAGGTTTGTGTTTTTTTTCTTAACATGACGTATCAAGCCTTTACCAAATCCTATAACCAGTGTTGTCCAGTTGTTAGTTTGGGTGATAAACTGTTAGCTGTTTCCCTTGATAAGGACATTTGTAAATATGAAGGAGGAACAGGGTATTCCTCCTGATAACTGGAGAAAGAGTAAAACCCATCTTTTTTCTTTTTCCATTCAGATGAGAAAAATAAGATGCTTAACTATCTTTTCTTCTTAAATAACTGGAAAAGGGAAAAATGAACAATGCAGTTACGTTGTAAAGCAATAGAAATGCATTATTATGAAGAAAGAATGTGAACTTTTTGATCTAACCATTGAATTTTTGCAGATCCCAAATGGGTCAAAGATCTATGGGGTTTTTTCTAGTTTGAAGATTCAACCCTATCTTAATTTTCCTTTAACATGGTTGCAAACCCTTCTTTCCTCCAGTTAATGGAACTGCAATTTATCTGCTGAAGAGGGTGAGGAGGAAACATCCACGGGTTCTTCTGCTTAGGTCTGCTGGTATCCTGGTTCTCTTCCTGTCTCTTGGAATTCAACAGGCCACCCATCAGTACTGGGAATATAGATGTAGATGTGTGGGATCCAGTGCTTGATTTCCCTTGGTTGCCCAGAGGAAGATTTTCGATATAATGGATTATATTTATTCTTCCTGTAATCATCCTAATGCAGATTTATCCAGTACACTGCAATGTAGCCTCGTTCTACCAATATCTCTCACCAGAAGCTTGACTCCTGTATAAGGTTATTATGCTGATCAATTAGGCCTTGTGCTTTAAGAACTTCTCTCTGAGCAAGCTGCCTTTCAGCACAGAGAAGGGAAAGGAAAATGTCTGCTTGGCTCATCCTTAGGCTGCAAGTTTGACTCTGGATTCAATATAACCTGAACAAAAACAATGTTATCTTCTCTAAAGCAAGGGGTGCAAAAGATAAGGAGTCCTTAGTGTCTTTTCTTGGAGGTGATTCATGAACAGTCCCTTTTTGGAGAAGCATGTTCATGTCAGTCTATAGCTTAGTAAAAGTGTGATAAAGTGGAAGAGGAAGTGGTCTGAATGCCTTTCATTTTGTTTCGTTATCTTTCTGTGAAGTTGTCTGTAGGGCTCACCGATTGGACTGGTGGTCCAGAGGTGAATTAATAACCTTTTGCTATAATTGTAGCAATATGGAAGATCAACCCTGTGCTACAGTTTCTTGAGACTTACTCAGCACTGGCACTGGAAATAAATTCATTTCCTAGGGTTGCACTATGACTGTGATCCTTTAACACAGTAGGGTAAGTCAACATGCCTGCTCCTCTTGGGTCAGTTTACAGATGGAGGTTTTGCAGCTGAGAATTAATGGCTCTGAAATTGCAGATTTGTGCCATTTTTCTCTTTTCAGGTAGCCCCCACTAACAAAGGCTGCCACGTGCAGTCAATAGCCTTGTTGTTTCGACTGGCGGTGCTGGAACAAAAGGCCGTGTTCCAGAAGTTTGCCTGTGTGAGGATAGGCTGAATTCCACTGAATTTGCTCTGTTAAATTTTAGCAGCTGCTCACTGGCGATCATTTGGTATCGTTATTCAAGTTTTGCTGTCAATAGACAAGGGTAATTCACTAGTAAACACTCCTAGTAGGTTTTGCCATCAAGCCTCTGTGTCATCTTGCACTGTGTTCATTGTCCTCACACAAGGAGATTGTGTTTTAGAAGGGCACAGATATGTTTCTGTCAGTCTTTCTGCAGCAATGCAATAAGGAATGACTTTTCCTCTATGAGGTCAAATATTAACAAAGACACAATGGCTATCTTTTATTTTGGCATTGATAATTTTGTGTTGCAGCATAATTCTTAAAAGCAAAAAAAGAGTTAATAAAAAAAATTATCGAAGCTCACACCTAATCAAACAGAAGTGACTAAATGGCAATGACACTGGTGTATTTATGCCAGCTTGGCTCACTGAACTCCCAAAAACATTCACCACCGTAGTCTGTAAGGAACTGTTGCCATTGAAAATTCCCTAAATCTACCTTTTATGCTCCTACCCTTAGATCCCCAGGCAGCAGTGAGGAAGAGGAGTGAGCAAAGGAGACATGAGGACGCTCCAGGGGATATTTCCTCAAGGAGTCAGGCAGCTCTGCAGTTGTGCTGTTGGAACATGACCTGGCCATGTGCACCTGCAGCCCAGAGAGCCAACCCTACCCTGGGCTGCAGCAAAGACAGCGTGACCAGCAGGTCAGGGGAGGTGATTCCCCCTCTGCTCTGCTCTGGTGAGACCCCACCTGGAGTGCTGTGCCCACTCTGGGATCCTCGGCACAGGAAGGGCTTGGACCTGTTGGAGCAAGTCCAGAGGAGCCATCAAGTGGGTTAGAGGGCTGGAGCATGTTTCCTGTGAGGAAAGGCTGGGAGAATTGGGATTGTTCCACCTGGAGAAGAGAGAGCTTCGGGGTGGCTTCACTGTGGCCTTCCAGTACCTGAAGGGAACCTACAAGAAAAAAGGAGAGAGACTTTTTACAAGAGCATGTAGTGACAGGACAAGGAGCAATGGCTTCAAACTGAGAGTAGCTTTAGATGAGATATTAGGAAGAAATTCTCTACTGTGCAGGTGGTGAGATCCTGGAACAGGTTGCCTAGGGGGGTTGTGGATGTCCCAACCCTGTCCATGTTCAAGGCCGGGTTGGATAAGGCCTTGAGCAAGCTGGTCGAGTGGGAGGTGTCCCTGCCCATGGCAGGGGGTGTTGGGACTAGATGACCTTTAAGGTCCCTTCCAGTCCTTAACATTTTAGGATTCAATTATTAAAAGAATGGGTCTATGATTTCCTATGTCTTCTGTAGTCTTACCCTTAAGTCACTAGGCAGCAGTGAGGAAAAGAAGAGAGCGAAAGGGATATGAGGATGCTCCAGTGACCACTTCCTCAAGGAGTCAAGCAACTGTCAACTTATATTGTTGGCACATCCCAATAACGAGAAATTACAAAAGCTATTCAAAGAACAGTGTCTTTTTCTTAAACATTGTCCTGGGAAGAAAAGAAACAACAAAAAAAAACCTGAAAGGCAACACAAACCAAATCTTTTCAGGTGAAATATTCTTTCAAAGAATACATCAAGACTCATATATAGAAAAGCTGTAATCCAACTGGTTTAAACTCTGCAAAGATAGCAAGGTAAAAGTGTCTTATACTAGAAAGAACTGAGCCAGGTTAACTACAGGCATTATTATAGGTATTGGCTACAGTAAAAACAGTGTCACACTGCCCAAAGATACAGTCTTAGATCATCACAGGCATGCACAAACACTGCATACTATAAAGTTTTTTGGAAGTAAATATGAGATTACTCACAGATAGCATGTTATGATACAGGTCATCCCAAATGAGTGCAGAAGATAGCATCTTTATCTATGACATCATAGCATTACATTTTTTCCACATAATACATTTACTAGAGAGATACTGTTTGAAAACTACTTGAAAATTTGTAAAAAACAGCATTGCAACAGTTGTCTGTACCTTTTGAACCTGTAAGGGCTGCTCTCATTTGCTTGACTGAAGTGGTTCAGCGTTCAGACAAGATGAAGTCTTAAAAGCAGCATCTGCAAAAGACCTCAGAACTACTTGAAATTGCTCCTATATATGGAAGTGATTTTAAAGTGCAATAAAGGATTTTCTACACCTATAAAGGCTGGGACAGTGGACTTTGCAAAGGAATATAGGCTTTTTACTAAAAGCTCTGCAGAAAGGCAAGGGAAAAAAAACCCCTGTCAACCATCTAAAATGTATCACGAATGAGTTATATTTCTATTTAAACTGTTTAAGACCAGAGCAGAGAAGAGTGACTGTTCATCTGCCTGGCTCTATTCAGGGACTTTGTTGTATGGAACCTGCCAAGGAAACTGGAGATGGTGTCACAGAAGAAATTTTCCTGCTTCTGCAGGAAAAAGGAGAAGCCAAGGACTCAGGGCCTACTTCAAATCCTGTTCTTTACATAGTTGTTCTTGAGTGTGCTTGAACCACGCTAAAGAAAATCATGAGCAAGTTGCATATAGGAAGACAAAACAGATTGTTGTGCTTTATGGGCATACTCTATTCTTCAGGTGATAATCCTCTCATCAACTTCAAAGGGTCAAAGTTTTATAAAGCAACTTCCAGAGTCAGCACATGCAATTTTGCTGAAGAGAATTATTGATTCTTAGGCAGAGAATGTGTATGTATTCAAGGGGTAATAAACTCCAAAGGATTGTAGTCTTTTTGCAGTGAGTTGTAACTCAGTAGCAGACAGCAGAGTAGTATCACCTTTTTCCAGAATCCTACCATGTCATTTCCAATGTTACAGGAGTGACTTCACCTCTGGCTCCTTTCTGACTTGTCTGATGCTGGGCTTCTCTTTGTGTGCAGTCTTGCTTTCCTTTTATTTTCAGTCAGGAGACAAGCACTATCTTGTATATACTAATGTCTGTCCTCCTGCAGATCTAACTGGTTTCAGGCACCTGTTTTTCTTTTGCTATTGACAAACAGCCCCCTGGAAAGAAGGCATCTCTTTTTAGCAGCTGGAATAAAGCATGAGAGAAAAGGGGATTTGAGAAACACCAAAGAGCCCAAGTACATATTTAGTTCAATCTTGGTTCAGATCCAGCTGGAACCAATCCACTTCATAGGGATATGCAGAAATCATGCTGATAGTCATCACATGGCTTCTCACAGGTCTCCCCCCACCCCCAAGGATGGGCAACCTGTGACAACTGATACAATCAGCTCTGGAAGGGGATCTCAGCTCAAACAACCTGCCTTACAGGAGTGGGGTTAAAAACCCACGGGGATACTGATGGTAGTGCTGCTCCATTGTGGGATTGCTCTCATCCACAGAAGGGTAACCCAGGTGTTCAGATGTCTTTGTCTGTCACCTGCCTGCAAGTGAGGATTCACATCAAACATCAAAATCATGTGTCCAGTGCCTTATGCATAGTCCAGAAACTCCATATTAAGGGCAGGTCCAAATACAGCAGGAAAAATTATTCAAAGACACACCCGCATTTGTCACTGTCACATTCCTCTTGCATTGTGTAAGAAGAAAACAATATCTGACAAAAATAAAATAGACACATGAATGAAAGAGAACTGACTACGATACTTTCACATTTCTCTGATATTTGAAGGTCAGTTAAAATATGTGTTTGGTGTTATCATGGAAATGGCACACAAGGAAACACAACATGAGAAGGTTGAAGAGGACAACAGCTGTAGGTACGTTCTCAACCAAGATGAAACAATTAAGTAGTTACTGAAGATAAATATATATATTTGAAGATATATATTGAAGATAAATATATATATTTTGCAAGTCCACTTTTCACCTTCTTCTTTATTCTGCTCCACGGAAGTCCTTGCTAGCTTTCAACATGGGTATTTTCTCAGTTACATAAAACACAGTTACATTCCTGATGATGAAAATGTAGCAGGGAACAAGGTAAGTAGGTTTATTTTCTGTCCAGCTGGCTGAGGAGAAGTTTCAACTCGTCAGCTAATTTGGAATCTCAGGGGATGGGGGGGAATTTATGAAGCTGAAGTTTAATAACCATCCTCGATGCAATTCTTGACACACTGAAAAATATTCAAAACAGTGTTTGCATAGCTGTTAGGATCCTTGGGTTCTGAAGAGCTGCCCGAGGTAGAAATTTGTTTTGCATTTTAGGATATAAAGAGAGGAATTTTTGTTTTCAGCAGAACATAAACCTTAAAGCAAGACACCTATGCACAAACACACATTTTCCCCTTCACTATAAATAGTCTTCAGCATGTAAACTAATGTCCTGCTGATTCAGGCTTGCTGAAGAAATGCAATTTCTATTTAAATCTTGTTAGGGAATTATAAATACTTTTTGGGGAAGTGAAGACAAAAATAAAAGTCCCCACATGGATATTACTTCAGAAAACAAACATATGCCTGAAAAGAGGGAAAACAATTCTATTCCTCTGTGGAATTTCAAGTTCTGGCTGTTAAGTGTACACTAAGGTAAAAGCTGGTAAGAAATTTACATTTGTGGATTATTGGCAAATGGTAATAAAGCAACCACATATTTTTATTTCTGAGTATTCAGCTAACATGCAAATTCTGAAAGATCAGATTTTAATTTCTTGGGGTGTTTAGTTATTTATTTTTTTTTAAATCACCTTGTCTTTTTTGTTACTAATCCTGGAACAAGTCCTGTAATGTAGACTCATGCTGGCTTTGTTTAAGTTTGTTCTCATCTTTTTTCTCCTGCATACGACAGGATCAAGTGAATGGATCCCTATTTTCCATTTTTGATAGTAATAATTAGAGATATGGAATCACAGAATCATACCATATCCTAAGTTAGAAGGGACGCACAAGGACCATCAAAGTCCAAATCCTTAGCCCTGCACAGGACCAACCCCAAAAGTCACACCATGTACTCCAGAGCATCATCCAAATGTTCCTGAGCTCTGTCAGCCTTGGTGCTGTGATCACTGCCCTGGGCAGCCTGGTCAGTGCCCAAACACCCTCTGGGGGAAGAACCTCTCCCTAATATCCAACCTAAACCTCCCCTGACACAACTTCAGGCCATTCCCTGGGTCCTGTCACTGCTCACCAGAGAGAAGAGATCAGTGTCTGCCCCTGCTCTTCCCCTCCCAAGGAAGTTGTACCTGCAGTGAGGTCTCCCCTCAGTCTCCTCCAGCTGAACACCCCAAGTGTCCTCAGCTGCTCCTCACACGCTTCCCCTCCAGGCCCTTCACCATCTTCATTGCCCTCCTTTGGACACTCTCTAACAGCTTAATATCTTCCTTATAGTGTGGTGCCCCAAACTGCCCCAATATTCCAGGTGAGGCTGCCCCAGTGCAGAGCAGAGTGGGACAATCCCCTCCCTTGCCCTGCTGGCGATGCTGTACCTGATGCCCCCAGGACAGGGATGTCCCTCCTGGCTGCCAGGGCACTGCTGACTCATGTTAAATGTGCCACCAACCAGGACCCCCAGGTCCCTTTCTGCAGCACTGCTCTCCAGTATCTTATTCTCCAGTCTGTACGAACATCCAGGGTTGTCCCATCCCAGGTGGAGAATCAAGCACTTCCTCTTATTGAACTTCATGTGGTTGGTGATTACCCATCCTCTAATTTGCTGAGGTCTCTCTGCAGGGTCTCCCTGCCTTTGAGGGAGTCAACAGATCCTCCCAATTTAGTGTCATCTGAAAACTTGCTCTGTATTCCTTTGAGTCCTGACCTGAGTAGTTTATGAAGATGTTGATGAGCCCTAAGAGTAGCTTTGGTCTAAAAGACTTACCTTGGTCAGCTCTGATTTTCATTTAGAGATGAACATTATCAGTCAGATTTCATTGTGAACAGTTTTCAGGCACTTCTAAGTTTTGAGGACCTCCCTGACTCCTTAAGACTCCATTCTTTCCTTCCTGGCTCTTGCACCAGGCTGTTATTCTCCTTTGAATTGCATGAAAGTCAATTTAACTTTTCAATCCAAAGAGTAAAAATATTATCATTTATAATAACAGGAATAACTATTATACCCAGAAAAAAAGTTTTGAGTTTGTTTTTTTCCCAGCTGTGATTTGAGGAATGAAATTTCCATATACTGTCTTCTTATTCTGCTTAGGCTGTGGCATCTTAAACAGTAGGTAATGGTTGTTCTGATCTCAAGGACTTGGTCCATTGAATTCTGGAGCAACTCAGTTACATTTCAGTATTCACCAACAACGCTGTGGTCCACACTGCCACCACTTTATCTGATTTTGCCCAGAAAGCATATTTAAATTTAATTTAATTTATAAATGCACATGAGTTAGAGTTGCTCTTTTTTACAAACCTAACCAAAGAATTAATTTAAAAAAAAAATCCCTTTCAAATCCAATCTGATATAGATCATTTGTTACTGAGACTCTTTTCACACCAGCTTTTTTATACTTTTGCTATGTATAGACTGAATTGAGAAATATGTAATAGAGATTCCCATCACTGTCTGTACTACCAAGCTGCTCTATACTTGTGCCAAATAGCTTTGGCATTTGTGGGTTTCAAAGTGTGAATAATGTGAAATTTGCTCTTTAGAGATTTTCTGTTGATCTTTTCAGACACAATCTCCAAGTGCAGGTGGGCATGACATACCTGGTGACACATTCAAACTATTTTACTGGATAATGCAATGCTTTTGTAGAAAATAGTGACACTTGGCAAAAAAAGCCTGTACAGTTTGTTCTGACACTTTCCCCGAAGCCTTTTCTAACCCGTTCTGTGATACAGCACTACCCACAGAATGTGCTTTTGAGTTGCAGCTCAACAAGCCTTTCAAACGTGTCAGTGTTGAGGGTTTTTTCTTCAATTAAGTGGGCATTTACTCACGTGGAGTAACTACTCTAGTGGTGGAACCATTTTCTAAGACTTGCCAATAATCCAGGTATTTCCCCTCCCATTTTAGAGACCCTCCAGCAATGCTGACAACCCACAAAGGTTGGTGCAAGGATTTTTCTCCTCATCCACAGGTAAGTTCTAACATTTGCTCGACCCATTTGCAACTTCTGCAGGATCATTTTGGTTGTGCCTTTGTTGTAAGTCTCTGTAACAGTACGGAGGGTGTTCTTTTCATCAATACACACTCAGTTGCAGTTATCCTCCAACGTGTAGTCTGCTGCAAGATAAACACATCATGCATCACATAAATCATATATATTGCATATAACAGCTTCAAAACACAGCAAAATGGGCATCTTCCACAATTAAGTCACTGACACAAGTCTCTGATGGAAAGAGCTGCTAATCCAGTCTTGACTAAGTCCTACTTTATACATTTCTTCTGCCAGAGGCCAGGGCTGGCAACAGAGGCTGAAGTGAATTGATCCCATTGCTCTGCCTTAAAACCAAAATATCACTAAGGTCTAGAGCTGCCCAATTCCCATTCATACAGTTCATTTTTGGCTCTGAAAATTGAAATTAACCTTGTTAGTTATCACTATAAAATAGGATCTTTTTCATCTACAGTATCCTTTGAGAGCATGGGTACAACTGCCTTTTATTTGGAGAAAAGTGGGAACAATAAACCACACAAACATCACAAAATCATTCCATCATACATATGATCCACTTCACAAGTGCAAAGACAAATCATCCTACTCCTCAATCTGCTCGGCTTTGGTGATACCAGGACTAGCAAAGGGAGTTTAATCTGAAGAAAATCACTTCTGTAGAGACCACCTTATTTTTGGGCAGCCAGCTGGTTGAGTCTTCTGCTCTGAGCCAGGCTGTGACCAAGACGTGGCCATCACCTCTCAGTGCCCTTGGTGAGAATTCCCAGCAGTGCCCTCTGCAAACACAGCTCCAGTTGCTCCAGTGGAACTCCCTTGATGCAGGCACACAACCTCCAGCCAGATACGCCCATGCAAAGGAAACGTTTCCTCTCTGAGTTTGCTGATTTTGAATGTAATTACCAAACCAAAGTCCACTTCCTGTAAAGGCAGAGCGAGTCTGTGACTCGGGGGTCATCTTTGGCAAACCTTACGCATTTTCCCTTGTCAGCTATTAAAATCTTATTGCAACTTATGCAAATCAAACAGATTTTGAGTGCACCAATATGAATTCTGTATATGGAATTCCAAGTAATTACTATAATAGTTATTTAAACAAGCTGACTAGTACTGACTATTCCCCTACTGCCTCAGAGTGAAAAAGAAAGTACTATTGCATTACTTGTACTGGGACAGAGACATTATAATTAATGCAATACAAAGAGTTCTCTTTGCTTTGCAGGTGCCAATAAGCAACCTCAAGGGAATATTCAAGCATCCTTGGCGTGAGTTTTATTGCAGGAAAACTGCATTATGTAAGTGCCTTTTATTTCACTCTCTTTCAGCTATGGCACCTTCAGTTGCTTGCTTATACATATAAAACACACATCCCTCTTTCTCCTTTTTTTTTTCCTTAGTCTTTCTAAACTACTTAATCAGAGATTCAGACCAACTTGTATACTACTATGTGAACACGGGAAAAATTGAAGTCCCCATTATGAAAGCTGCAAAGTCAAAAACTCCAGAGCTGCTTTAATGGAGTCTGTTTTATAAGTGTTATGATACTGACTTTAGTTACACAACTGTATTTTGTTTTCCCACAAGGCAGCTTTGATTCCTTGTTTTACAAGTTTCTTAATCTGCTAGCACAGATTTTTTTTTAATTTTATATTTTTTCCTAGAGAATTAAAGAAGCAAACAAAACTCCAAGACCTCCTTGTGTGGCACCATGCAGATTGCAGTGTTTTAGTTCATTAGCAGGGTTAAAATTTCGAGTTAGAGGAAGGAGGTTCCTCCAATTTCAGTCAGTGAGTAACAGCTAATATGGGTAAGTTCTCCACCTCCATGTAGTCCATCAAGAGCAGGGAAAGAGGATGTCATTTCAGGGTTTGTATAAGTGGCTGTAGGGCCAGACTGTCCGAAGAAATTGGGAGTGGAGATATTCCCTGCATTCCCATCTGTCCCAGCTGCAGCTTCTGCCATTTTAACTTTTATCAACTGGAGTGGCAACACAGTAAATGAGACCAGCTTGCTTATCTTATTGAAATCTACCTCTGCAAAATAGTATCCAGTGTCTGATTAGATCTGTGAGTTCCTTCAACTCTTCCTGTGGGTCCAAACTACTTAGTGCTGAAGCAAAAAGAAAGCAGCCAGAGGCAGGAGACAATGCATGTCCTATGGCAGTGGGATCTTAAATCCAGGGGAGACCTTAGGGACTTCCATGAGTGTTTGTTGGCAGCAGGAGATTGTTAATAGTGGAGAAACCTGGGCTCAGGTCTCAGTGCTGCCAGGCTGTGATCTAACAGGCAGAGGACTTTGTTTCACCATAGGTAGATATTTCCTGTCCCCATCTACTCAAATCAGTCTTGCTGACCTTATTTTTTTTTTACTTAAAAGACCACAGAGAAGAAATTTCCTGTTTCCACCTCCACAGCAACTTGGAGCAGCAGCCACAGGGATTGTCCAGCTCAGCATCCCAGTGCAGGGAGACACTGGTGAGACTGGAGCTGGCAAATGTGGAAAGGCTCTGCTGGGAATGTGCAAAGAGAGGTTCTCACAAGAAGCTCATCAGGGAGATTACAAAAGGCTCACCCCTGACACAAAAGCTACTTTGCTGCCAAATTTGGAGTCCCTCACCCCACTCTTATATAGAAGAAATACATCCGAGCATCTCATATAAATAATTTTAGTATTTTAAGCAGGTCACAACAATTTAAAATAAATGCATTGAAAAGAAGGCATCACTTAACAACTGGTAATCTATTTATTCCTCAGGGGAAAGTTAAGAAAAGAATACATAATATATTATTTTCCAGTGAGATTTAGAAAGGAGCTGCTTGCAACCATCTAACATTTTTCACTGTAATGGTGAGAGGGAGGCATTCCATTAGTCACTAATGAACAGTTATTTCACCTTGGAAATATTGTAGAACTGTTTGTCGCTACAGTTTTATTTCTCTTTTAACAGAGTTACATGCTAACTTCTTTTATTTACATTTGCATAGCTGAGAATACCCAGACTGTCAGCTACTGCTTCTTATCTGAGAGCTGGTTTCTTAGGCTTTTCCCAGGTCTTGTCCACTGGAATCTCATTACCTGATTGAATCCTAATTTTTTGTCCATATGGGAGAAAATTGCCCTTTATATGAATTATATCAGTTGCATATCTGTGTGTTGTAAGGAAATTCTTCATTTTGGAAATGAGAGAGTGTTTGTTTTTATATGATATATCTGAGTCTCTCTAATGACCTATAAATTTGTGATATAATTTCAAAGAAAATTAACAGAAGTTTAAAGATCTCAGAGTTCCCCAAAATGTAGTTGTGTGTCGCTGTGGTGTGGATGTTTAGGTACACAGGACTGAAATCAATATCAAACAGAATTCCTGATGCTCCCCCTGCTCCCAAAAGAATTCATTTCTCCACAGCTCAACCCTCATCTCAAACTATGCAAACTAAAAAGCCATTTTTGTTAGAGACAGCCTCGGTAGTTGCTTGACATATTCCATTACATGTTTGCTTTCACTTGTTATTTTTAAAATAAGCTTAAAATCCATCTAGACTCGAATTTGGACTTACCCTATTCCTGAAGGTTTGTTCCAGTTTGAGCTTCTTGGGGAAGTTTCTTCTGAAACCAAATATAGAGCCTTTGTGTGTTTTTCTCCCCCTGTGTTAGAGTAAAACTAATTAACTATCTGTTATATTCCAGTAATTTTGGACAAAGAACTGAATTTGGCAAGGTTATGACTCTTCCTTGCAAAATTCACTCAGTAATTATTAGGCCAAATGGCATTCTCTGGAAAAGCCTAGAGAGAATTGCAAGCTAAATATGATAACACTCTTCTGTTTCACATACTTCTGTTTTGTACCACTTCCCTCCCAGAGCATTTTGACACATTCTTTCCTAAAGTTTTAGGGAAATCTGCATACTAAATGAAGCTACTGCTCCTTGTTCTGGTATGTGTTGTATATGTCTACACATGGAAATACTGATAGCAGGAGAACAGACACCCCTTTGCTGTCACTGTTTCCCTGGCATTAATATCAATCCTTTATTTTTTGGACTCTTTGATTTTAAGGGTTTAATAGTATTGTGGTTTTTCAGGGATTTGAAGTGTAAGTACAGCTCACATTCAGGAATGATGTTAAAACCCCCACTGTTTAGGCTTCTTGGATGTGATAATTTTCCATCTGGGCAATTCCTGGAAAATTGGGCCAATGAAAAGACAGTGGGTCCCATGAAAATTGGCTGTCAGAACTGCTTTATTTATACTGTTATTTGTGCTTCTGTGCTGCTGTTATTTCCACAATGTCAGTCAACTCTCAAACAGCTTAAAATATATATCTATTTTATCACAATGTTAAAACTAAACCAATAACTCTGGAGCTGAGGAGTGAAGAATGGACAGATATGGTTGTAATTGAGCAAAGGTGAAATATGTAACTCTCAAGGTTCAAAAGATGTGTGTGCCAGCACAACATGACTTCTGAACATAAATTCAGGTTGTACTACTCAGATCTCCAATCATAATTCAGTTCTGCTTGTTGCCAGAAATTTGGATTAGGGTAAAAAAAAACACATTAATTTTTAACCTCAGATTATGTTGCTGGTCCAGGTTATACTCTGGTCTCACAGAGTCTTATTAGCACAGCAGGGCTGGACAGTGAACTCCAATGGAAAAAGCAGAAATTAATGGTTCGGGGCAGGGGAGGATAAAACACTCATTTTGCCACCATGAGAAGGGTTTGTCTAGTAAAGTCTAAGATGAATTTACAGCAAAGTCTGTACATAGTAACTTACAGCCCATGAGGCAAGCATCTCTTGATCATTACAGCAAGAGAAGACCTTGATCCTTTGCTTGACTCTGAGTGCATAATATTGAAGGAAAGGACCTTATCCCCTTTGGAATAGCTCCTACATACTGATTGGAGATGCACTGAGATGAGTCAATAGAAATGAACAAAGGTTTTCACGTTAGTTCTTGGGGGTTAAGACAACCTGTCCACTTTGGTGCGTGTTCACCTACCCTTCTTCAAAGTCTGACAGGTTTCCAGACAACTGCGCTATCAACATGGAATTTAAAGCACTCTCAATAATAAAACCAGCTACTTCCTGAGAAGAGCTGCATCTGAGGAATGCCTGGACTAAATGTCTCAAAATTTTCCTGCAGAAGAAAATGATTCATTGCCTGGACACACCAGTATTGAGTTATTTATATAGACTTCAAAACACATTTAAAGTCAAAATGTGGACATTGCATACTGAAAGTCTCATTAATTAATTCGTGTAATAATCTAATAATCTTAAATTTCTACCAGTAATTCTACTTCAGCCACTACTATTGCAATTTTCAGGACAATGCACTTATGTATGTAAATCAAGTATCATGATTATGAACATTAGTTCCTTTGAGTAGAAAGGCAACTGAGGCAAATTGCCCTAAACTTGCACTTTCAATTCTTCCCTAGGCACATAAATAATCCAGATATGCACATTGATTAGAAAACATTTTGCAATATTGGCTCTTAAATCCCCACTCTCCAAGTGCTGTTTGGGTTTGATGGCTTCAGCATGTCACCTGTTTATTCTGGTACCAGCCTACCTTGCAAACAGGCTCCTACTCCTGTTGTACAAAGGATTTTATTTGGGTCATTCCCTGAAATCCCCTCTTATCTCTTCCCAGGATCTTTTAACATACTATAAAGGACAATTTTAACATACAGCTTTCCCTGTGGATTCTGGCCAGATTTGAAACATAATTTTTCTAAGAATGATCAGCCTTTACATTTGGGCCAAAACCTACAAAAATGTGAAAGTATCTATGGAGTTTGATGCTCCATGAGTTTTTCTAGAGGAGCTGTGTTTTCAGAGAGTCTTGTTGAGTCTGGGGTTTTTACCATTCACTTTACCTGGATTCCTCAGTGAGTTACAACTGTGGCACTGCAACACAGTACACAGCAGACACACAGTCGCCAACATCCAGCTTTGTTATATCATAGAATCACAGAATCAGAATCAACTATGTTGGAAAAGACCTCTGAGATCATTGATTTGATCTAACACCGCCTTGCCTACTAGACCATGGCACTAAGTGCCATCTCCAGTCTCTTCTTAAACACCTCCAGGGGTGGTGACTCGATGACCTCCCTGGGCAACCCCTTCCAGTGCCCTATCTCTCTTTCTGTAAAGAACTTCAACCCAAACCTCCCCTGGCACAGATTAAGCCCATGTCCTCTTGTCCTACTGCTGGTTGCCTGGGAGAAGAGGCTGAACCCACCTGGCTACACCCTCCTGTGAGGGAGTTGTAGAGAGCAAGAAGGTCTCCCCTGAGCCTCCTCTTCTCCAGGCTGAACACCCCCAGCTCCCTCAGCCTCTCCTCAGAGGAGTTGTGCTCCAGTCCCTTCAAGGGTGAGTTATATCCAACTGGGTGGGTTGAGTGGCTGGTTTGGCCTGGCTGTGTCTCTGATGAGATGAAAACAAACACCAGTGCTGATGATCAGCCTCTTGCCCTTGGCTGGCAATTTCCCAGAGTGGCACCATAGCCCATGCAGTCTCCAGATCAGTCCCATGATTTGTTTGAGATGATTAGATTTACATTCTCTCCTGAATAATATGTGACTAAAACCAAGGACAAAGATTCTCTGTACCACACAGAGCTTTGGCAAAGCAGTTCTCTCTTTGCTTCTGAACCATGTCGTGTTTCCTTCTTGGCATTTCTTCAGGACCACAACTTCTAATCCACGTTTACTTCTACATCTCCATCATGCAAAACTTAGAGGTCCTTGAAAAGAGCCTGACATGGAATGATCTGTATTTGCAGTAGAACAGGATTATTTTGAAATAATGGATAATCCATTTTAGTAAGCATTCCTCTGCGAATTTCACAATGATGACACATCTGGGAGGACAAAGCAGAATTTAAGTCCTAAGCCCGGGAGAGTCGCCAACATATACATGAGTATCAGGTGTGTGTCATAGGTAGTTTCCATATTCACTGAATCAGCTTCTATACCCTTTGATGTAGATTCCTGCATCTCTTAGGTAAGTCATCCACAGATTCCAGGACTATGGGTAGCATGTGATTTAATGGGAAATTTCCTTATTCTTATGCTAAAAATATTAACTATTTGAATAAGTAAGTAACAAGTTGGAGTGTCCTGGATCCTTTAAGTCATGGGCATGATGTCATCATGCCAATTTAAAAAAAATAAGAAAAAAAGAGAGAAAAGTGTTGAAGTCAAGTCAGGACTGATGGCCTTAAGCCATGTGTTCAATTTGCTGTCACACACTTAAAAATCCACCACAGAACTACAGCTATAACCTCTGGGTTATATTTTCTGCCTACCCTTCCTTCTGTCTCCTCCTATTTTGTAGTGTCTTCTAGTTTTCTCACCTTTGGAATCACAAACAGAATCCACCTCTCTTCTTCCTCCACAGCCTCTCCACTTCCTTTGCTAACGAGATATTGCCCTCCCCAACCTATCCTAACTACTCCACATCCTCTGCCCCACTTATTTACTGTCCACACTTCTCTAATACTCCAGTCTTAGGAGACTAACAGACACTTTTTCTTGGAAAATTAACTTAATGACTAATTTGTATACAAATGTCCCTACCTTTTAGTTATTTTAAAGGTTTGGTGGAGTTTCTGGTCAAAGAAAATACTTTTCCTGTAAGTGAATGAGAAAATGGCAATAACGACCATTTGAATACAACAGCAATTTCCTGATTTCTTGTAGCCATGAATGAAATTTAAAATGGGGGGAGAAGTCCTCTGACTTGTCCATGTAAGTGACCCAGTTATGTAGCTCCTTTGGCACCTGGTTCAGCTAAGCGAAAATTGATTTATTTCTCCTTCTTCCAATTCTTCAGAAAAAAAAAACAATCAAAAGGGGAAAGGGAAGGTAAGTGATCAAAACAGAAGTGCTGATGCTGGGGAGATCCTCCCTGCTTCATTAGTCCACATGGCTCTTGGACACCTACCAGTTCAGGTGGTTCTCAGCCTGCCCAGTAGGGACTGAGTCTAGAAATTAATGAGGAGGATTTTCTTGGCAGTGGTCAATATCGTACTCACTGCAGGGGGAAAAGGAGAGCAGCAGGGTGAGGACTTGGCAGTAGGTGGACTTCATTGATTAAACAGAGCTTGCTTCTTATGATCTGATCTTCAGCAGCCTGCTCGAGGTCACAGAACTTTAAAAAGGACTGCTTTAAAGCTCTAATTTTGCAAGCTCATCTGGTGAGTGGATTCTTGATAACACATGAAGCCCCATGAACATCACTGGGATTATGTGCAGGTGTAAGAATCGTCTCTGGAGAGTCTGCCCTGTAGTCAGTGGTAAAGCTCACTGTTGAAACAAATTATTTTTTAGCAACCAAATATGTAATTATCTTTTTCTACATTCTTTGGAGAATTCCAATCCATCCACTGGAACATGTTGATTCCTAATGCCAGTTATAAAAGCTAAACCACTGACATCACAAACAATTACAGAGATGAACTGAAATACAGCTGTAAAAAAAGCTAACGGGTCATGGGTGTGCCATTTCAGTCGTGCTGGGAGATAAAATGTGTTTGTACTATTTCAATCTTTAATTAGAGGGACTATGATTTTCCTGAGAGCCGGATTCATTGGGAGGATTAAATTCTATTCTCCATCTTTCCACTTTCCAGAGGGAGTGGAGACTGTGCTTTTGAAAGTGGATAGAAACCTCCTCCCCTCCCCCTCGGCTTAGTCATTTACTCTGACTTTGCAGAATTGTGACTTATGCAATGTCATAGGGAGCCAACGTCAGAGCTGCAAATAGTCCCTCCATCCCTCTGTGCTGACTATTAGATCACTGCTCCAGCAGTGCCCTGGATCAAAGGTAGGTGTGTTTGGAGGACCCTTCCTTATCAGACCTTTAATATCCTGTTGCAATTAAATTGGCATATCATAGAGTAAGACTCCTTTGAGAAAGCTCTAACTAACAAGCCAAGGGAAAGTTACTTATTAAAAAAGCACTGAATGGTTCTCGAGTGTTTCTCTTATAATTCCCTAACATTCTAGATAAAGTAGTTCTAGCTAAAGAGAGCAGGATCTATTTCAAAAAGTATTTTTCTTCTGAAAATAGGATTTAAGACTCATGCATGAAGATTGCACTCTCTATTTTCTGCCTCAGACAAAGTAACTCCAGATACTTATAGGCTGCTTGATGAAATTTTTGAACGTTGTCTACAGTAAGCATGGTGAATTGCTGAGTCTGTGGAGATTTCCCTGACATCCAGATGGCTGCTATAATTTGATTTTTTTTTAATGCTACCAAATACCACCAAAATGTTTTCGTCACATTTATCCTTGGCCAATGGTTGGTGGCCATTACAAGTTAACAACTACATGAGTAAGATAAAATTTGATCTGGCTTCATTTCTTGTCACTCCAGTCATCTTAAAGTTATTTAATTATCCTGAGCTAGTCAGACAGATCTCCCTTACAATCAGTGGATAGTTAGGAACTTCAGAAAGGGCTCAGCTGATGCCCTTGAGACATTTATTCCACATTTGGATTAATCATAGTTGGGAAGTGCCAGTTTCTCTTTCTGTTGACTATAGAGGGAGCCTTGACAACTGAGTCAAACAGGAAGAGTTTGGCTTTTATATGATTAATATCAGTGAGCTGGATCCCACCCTTAGAGAGACCAGAAAACAACAGTGTGATGCCTTTTAATGCCTTCTCTTCTAATCCTTTGATGAAAGTCACACAAACATATTAGAAACATAGAATGATAGAAGGTTAAGAATTAAAGATCACCCAGTCCCAGCCCTCCTGCCATGGGCAGGGACAGCTCCCACTACTCCCACTAGACCAGGTTGCTCAAGTCCTCATCCAGCCTGGCCTTGGACACTGCCAGGTTTGGGGCATCCACAACCTGTTCCATGACGAACCACCCTCAGAGTAAAGAATTATCCCTGATATCTATGCTAAATTTCCCCTCTTTCAGTTTGTATCTGTTACTCCTTGTCCCATCACTGTAGTTCCTGACAAAGAGTCCCTTTGCAGCTTTCCTGTGAACCCCGTTCAGATCCTGGAAGTTTGCTATGAGGTCTCCACACAACCTTTTCTTCTCCAGCCCCGACATTCTCAGACTGGCTTCATAGAGGAAGTGCTCTAATCCTCTTATCCACTTCATGGCCCTCTTCTGGACTTGCTCCAACAGTTCTGTGACCTTCTTATGTATTCCAACTGTGTAACTTCAAAAAAAAAAAAAAAGAGAATAAAAAATATCCATAACCAGGAACTTTGCTGCTCTCACAGATGGATTTGGTAAGACAGATAACCAAAATCCTTATCCTATTTTTTTTAGTTCTCACTATTCTCAATTGTCTCCAATTAATTCTGAAGCCCTTAAAAAGAGCTTTTGTAAGGATATCAAATGATGGAGATGATTCCAGTTTTGCCTTCAAGAGTTGTGTCTGAAGAATATTAACTGTGAATGTGAACAACATATAGAACAGACCACTTCAAATCTTGGTGAATGTTAATTGAGAAATCTATTTTTCTTAACTATTGTGTCCATCTCAAAAGCATCAAACACCTCTGAAACACTCTTATCTCCACAAACTGTGACATAGAGATGCCTAAACTTTTGTTTATACCCCCTATGAAGGGGTGCATTATTATTTAATGTATTTATATGTGTATAAAATGTTATGGAACAAGAATATATAAAAGGTCCACTGTACCAATAAATGATGACTGGATCTAATATGTTAGAATGAGACATTTGACTTTTATCACTGACGTCTCTGTAAAAGTTCAGATGGAAGCAGAGGTAGGATTTGTTGACCAGAAGCAGATACCAACAGTGCCTATCTTTAAACTTTTAGTCTAGGTTTCTTTTATAATCAATGAGAAAGAAAATCATACTCCTAGGCATGACTTACTTAAACATAAGGTAGATATCTAAAATAGGTGACATGAATCACTCCCTATAAATTCTCTGTCTTTTTTGACTTGAGTGAGCCCAGTCTGACTTGCTCACCTAGAAGAGCTTATGAGGTAGAAGGTGTTGAGATTGAACATAAGCATTGATGAAGCATTATGGTTTCATTATTAAAGGTGGGATTTCCAGAGAAGTTTATCTGTGTTAAGGCAATGGGGGAAACACAAAGTCTTGCTAGTCCCTGGCAGGCTAAATCAGCCACTCAGCACTGAAGTGGGGACTCTCTGGAGCACAGAACCAGTGCCAGAAGCTTTTGATGAGATGCTGACATGGAGAAAGACAGGATTTCTGAGTGGCAAGACACCTATCAAATTGTTTGCTCTGTTCAGCTTCTGAGTAGATGTTTGTACTTTATATATCTTTCCTATTCTTTATGTACCTCTCCATACACCTCAAAAGGACTGCTGGTTACTGCCAAAGGAGACACCTGTCACAGATTGGAGATAATAGTGAGTCAAGAAACAGAGAACAGTATGAACAGATTTTGTTGTGTTTACACAGACAGACATGGAAGCATTGGTTAGTAAAGACAGGTTCACCATTATTTTACTCTGAAACTTAACACGCCAAAAGAATTTGCAAAGAGGATGAATTTGGTCCATTTTGGTGAGACAGAGGTATTTGTGAAATGTATGAGACTGAATACCGAGAAAGAAAGGCAGTAAGAAAATTGGTTGTAGTGATTTTTAAATATATTTAAAGTAACTTACAATGAATTAATTATAACAAAGGAGAGATCTGAGGCATATATAGCTCATCTTTTACAAGCATCTGGAATATTCCCTACATTACAATAAAATCTCTACCATATGTATAGAAACATCAGGACTAATTCCTGCATTATTAACATTACTTTGACATAAACAACACTGACCAAACCAGAAGGGACTGGGTTTTTGTGGCAAGGTTTCGGTAGCTGGGAGGCTGTGGAGGTGAGAAGTTGCCAGAAGGTTTCCACAGTGCCTTGAGAACCATGGCCAGCCAGCTCCAAGACAGCCTCACTGCCTGGCTGTGCCCCTGGGATAAAGGTGTTTAACAAGAGGGGGAAATGCTGCACAACAGCAAGGGGGAGAGAGGAGAGAGGAGGAGTGAGAGAACCAACTCTGCAGGCACCAAGGTCAGTGGGAGGGAGGGGCAGGTGGTGCTCCAGGTGCCAGAGCAGAGATTCCCCTGCAGCCTCACAGTCCTGTGCTTATCTCGACCCACAAGCCTTTCATTATATTTTATCTCCCCTCTCCAGCTGAGGAGGAGAAGAGACAAAGAAGCTTGGTGGGCATCTGGCACCCAGTCAAGGTTAACTCACCACAAGAAGTTAAAGAGAAAGATGCCTTTGTCATATTTTCTCACTTGCCTTCTTAACTAAGAAGCCCTGATAGTCTAAATGTTGCTTTGAACATTGTGTGACAGTACCACTTTTATTTTATTTAAGAGCTGTTGAACAATTCCATATGAATTACCTGAAGTCACGTCTTCTATATGATGTGGACTGGATAGTTCCACTGCTGGAAAAGCAGATGCCTGGAACAGGAATATTAGGGAATTTCCTGTAGCACTGTGCATTTTGATAAGTCTGTTGGCTTCAAGGTCGACTCCTTCTTTCTTTCAGTGTTACTGGGCAAATGTTATAAGAAAAGAAATGAGCATTTCAATGACTTAAGGTTTGATTTTGCAGAACACAAATCAAAGAATCTTGTCTTGTAATTTCTTCACCAAAATGTTAACATGTCTTTGAGACTCATCAAAGAGAAAGACACCTAACTTCAACCTAGGCCACAAGTGACAAAAATCAAACATACCTTTCTAATGTTCATTTAATATCAGTTAAAAATAAAAAAGAACATACCATTTCCTACCTGACTGTATCTCATATCAACTTCAAACTCTAGATTTCTATTTATTCATTCAACCTACAGTTCCGTTTCTAAGAGGAGAGGGTTGGGCACCTTATTGGTGTTTGCAGGTACCTGACTGGAGGTTGTACAGAAGAGGAAGCTCCACTCTTGGAGGTCCACTGGGAAAGGATGAGAGATTGTGAAAATGATTAGAGGGGGAGAAGATGTTCAGAGCAAACAAGGCAGTCCATCCTCCCACACTGGAGGGATACAAGACCCGTGGGGACACAGTCCTGTGAAACCTGCTTCACCTGGCTCTGCTTTGGGCATGGGGCTGGACTAGAGGCCACTGGTGGCCTGTCCCAGCCAATGGGATGTGTGTGTTCATGTTCCTTAGATATCTGATTTTCATTTTCCAGTTTAAAAAATCATTCTGTACACATTCACCGTTTTACTATTCCTATTTCCACACAGCTAGCACATCCACTAGGGCAGGAGGGATGGTTATTTGCAGGGCTTTTCTTTCAAAAGAGTAAAAGAAAACTCAAAAAAACTCGTGCAGGTGATTTTATTTTGGAGATATGGAAGAAAAGGTTGGAATAATTAGTCAATTGCAGACAGGAACTGACATACTGAGAATGAATGAAGTGTCTTGAAAAGTGGGAACATGCCTGAAAGGCATTCTTTAAGAAAATATAACTAATTCTTTATGTGACAGCAAAAAAGGAGTTAGTAGAGGGAGTCAAAAGAAGGAAGCTTAGAAAAAATGGTCTTTGTAGCAATAATGTGAATATTGTTTCTGTTAAGAGCAGCAGAAAAAGATTGAAGGGTTTGAAGGAAAAGATTATAAGAATTTGGTCAAGACTTAGAAATTTCTAGCTCCAGAAATCAGACATGAAAAGGAAACTTAAACTGATTTTTGGACCTAAAGAGTTGTTTGCATCACCTGCCTGTCTGACAAGTCTGGTGATCACATTGTTCACAGCAGTTGTAAATGAGGGAAGTTGTAAGGACTGACTGGGAAGAGGGGAGTGTGTGACATGTTTCAGTCATACTGCACTTGAAATGGTAACTCTCAGAAGATGCTGAAGCTGAGACACAAGCCAAGGTGCTGTGGGTGAAGCAGGGGGACAAATTTGTATCCCCACATGGTAGTTGTACTTGGGGAGGAGACTACTGAGGCACAACAAAGAGAAAGGAGCCAAAATCAGAACTCCAAACAATCACCTATGAAGACAGAAGATCCTTAGAAGTACAGACTAACAGAGTGGTGAGAGAACCCTGAAAGGACAAAGCTGCTGAAGTCACTGAAGACAAGGACAGCAAAAATTCAAAAGAGGAGCACAGCTATTGTGTTAAGGACAGGAGACAAGTGAGGGTGGGGAGAAGAGGGTACCCATTTTGAGCCTTGAGCAGATGCAGGTCAATATAGCAATACTCACTGTTGGTTCAGTTGAGTGAAAAGGTGAACAGAAAGGTTCTGAAAGCTCAGCTGAACTGAAAGGAGGATGGAATCAGGGCATGAGACACCTGACAGCAACTGCAGTGTGATCTTAGTGGAAATAGTGGGGACAGATTGGATTCTTTTCTTTTTGTAATGGGAGAAAATAAACCAATCTCTACTGTGAAAGGGAAGATCAAGAAGATGGACAAGTGATGAGAAAAGCAGGGGGATAATATGAATGGGTAAGAACGAGTCCTGATCTGTGAGGAGTCACTAACAGGGTCAGAGGAGGCTCTCAGATGAGAAATCTTATTATAAAGATGTAATTGAAGCAGAGGAAGAACAGACAAGCCAAAATGAGGGAAATAATATCCCATAGTTTGTAAATGTTCTCTTGGAGTAAACCAGTCACTTCCAGCACAGAGAAACAAGGGAAAACATCTGAAGAAAGGCTTAATAAGGAAGCTATAGGTAAAAAGACATCTAGAAGATGGAAGTCTGTTGAACTGCATGAGTAGCTCCATTTGAAGACAGCAAAACTCAAAGGGGGAAGATATGTTTGTAGTGCAGGAAGTCAGATCTTTCCACTGAAGATACAATGCAGCATGAGCAGACAATGAGTCTGGACAAGAAGCTCATGTCTTCTGTGCCACTACCAGAAAGATTTCCTATTTTCTTCAGGCCTTTATCAAAAATATTGCCCATTATGGCACTCAGAGTAGCTCCCCGATGAATACCCAAGTAACCCCCACAGCAGGGTGACAGGTCACCATTTACAACTATGTATTCTTACCATGGGCTCATAGAATCGTAGGATGGTTTGGGTTGGAAGGGACCCTAAAGATCATTTATGTTTTTAATCCACTTAATGTAAGATACTTTGACTTTTTGTTTTGATCACAAATTGCTTCACTGAGTGTTCTGTGCATGACTAAGTTCAATTCCCTGCAGAAATCTCAACATGTGATATTTTCACCTTGTCATTATCAGCAAAGCTTTTAATCCCTGAAAAGGTTACTTTCTCAAACAAGATGCACATTCCACAAGTCGTGTTCACTTTGTATTAATGAACGTAGGGACTTCTAAAAATCATTTGATCAGACTCTTCCAACAGTCTGACCTGCCTATTGACCACAGGATTGTGAAGTACCTTCTGAAAACTGATAGGTCAAACACTTGGTCTCCTCTGGAGTGTGGGTGTGAACCTGCAGACATCTGTACTGATACTCCCTCTGGCTTTGTTGGAACGTGAAGAGGTTGGGTTTTTAATATATTTTTTTTCCTGCCTTTTTGCTAATTCACTGTTAACCTCCCACTGCACAAAGAGAACAGCACAGCGGGAGGGGACATTATGTGGAATGTGCCTGCCATTCTGCTGGGAAAACGGGGTGCTACCCAGCCATTCCGAGGGCAAAACCAATGCAAAGAGTTTGCATTTATATTAAAATAAGAAATGAGATCCATTTTTTTTTTTTGGAGGACAGCAGGTAGCCCTGTGTCTTAATTACAGCTACACTTATGAAGGAGGCAGGTAACAACTTTTTCAGTTTTTTACATTTTTTTGGTGTAGCTGGAATTTCATATGTACAGGCACAGTCAGACCACCATTTGCAAACGTCCATCGGCAAGAATGGAGTCTTAGATTATAAAAATGAGACTGGTGTAAGATCTGGCCACGAAAATACGTAAACCAGGGGAGTATCCATGGCTGCTGTTTATGCTGCCTGCCTATTACAGGAATGCTGTGTCATCAGCCACATTCTACAAAGTCAGAAATCACTAAAGGTTCACAAAATGGCCATCGAGTGTTCCTTGTTGACATTCACACGTACTTGGTGTTGTTCAGTCCCATAAATTTTCCATCACTGAGTAACATTTGCAATTTTTTTTTGTTTAGACCCTTGTGTGTGTTCCCCCAGCTTCTCAGTGACAAGATTACAGTACATGGTTTCATTCTTAGCATGTGCCCTAAATAGTTCTGTTTTCCTTTCTGGATAACTTTGGAAGGATGGGTCTGCCAAACTTTCTGATGAACGTGGGCATGTAATACCCAGTCCTCTGTTCAGACATTTGATTTTGAAGAGGCTCAGATATTTGTTTTCACACCTTTTGACTTTCAAGCTTTCACACACATACATCGTGGTGGAATAAATTTTGATCTGGAAACTGTTAGGTAGTTCCTTAACCCCTAGGTTCTTGATAACCAAATCTTGTTTAAACATGTAAATACAAATGATAACATTTCAAAACATCCTTCTGGATGTTCTCTTGTCTTGTATGGATATGTTAGCTCAGTGCTTAATAAGAGTAAAAAAGTAAATTGAATATTATCAATTGTTAGGGAAATATTACAGAATACAACAGAAAGCACTTATGCCTCCATGATGAACTTGTTTTATGATATCGTGTGAGAACCTACTCATCCCTTTGGTTAATATCCCTCCCCCCAAAAAGGGAGATAAGACTGGAAAAGGTGTAGAGAAAGGCTGAAGAACACGGAAATAACTTCTATAGAAGCACCAAATAGGTAGGTTAGCACTCTCCATCCTGGAAAAGATCTTTGAAGAAATGTCAGTCTGATAAGATCCTGAGTAGTATAGACAAGATAGGAAATTATTAATTTAACCATTATCTCTTCTGATACAGAAATAGAAGGCAACAAAAGGTGGCAGAGCCAATCTAAGGAAGAAGGAGTGATTCTTTGCTTAGCATGTAGTTAGGCTGCAGAGCTGTGAAACAGTGAGAATTACTGTTTATATTAAAACTCTCCTGGTTTCAGGGTGTCTCTAAGCTGCAAATTAGAAATACAGAAACATCACATAGCTTGGAAACAACCACCATCTAGTCCAACACCCTGCAGGCCCAGGTAGAGAAGACTGTACATGACTGTGTCCAGATGGGTCTCACATGTCTCCAAGGTGGAGATTCCACAACCTGGAATGCTCTGACCACCTTCAGAGCAAAAATTCTCTTCCCTGTACTAAATGAAAATATCCCAGGTTTCCTGCTGTGTCTGTGACCTCTTGTCCTTCCACTGTGCACCTCCAGGAGAGTCCCTGCCCGAGATATGTTGTAGATGAGCTCATCTCCAGCTGCTAACCAGTTGGCTCCCGGCCTGTACTGCTGTGTGAGGTTCTTCCATTCTTGATGCAGGACTTTGCCTTTATTGAACTTGGTGAGGTTCCCTTCAGCCCATTGTTCTAGCTTGTACACCTATTAAATTGTATCTTATTCACTGTCTCTAGTGTGCTACCTGCAAAGCTGCTCAGAGTCCACTTCAGGCATCATCCAGGTTGTGAATAAAGATGCTGGATGTTCTTGCTGCAGGTATTTGCCCCTGAGAGATAATCTCTAGTAACTGACTGTCTGTTGAGACTTCTTACTGCTGGTCACTGAGCCCCAAGCCCAGAGTCCAGTTAAATTTTTACCACCTTATTGTGCACCTATCCAGTCCATATTTTACTCATTTGCCTCAAGGATAGTATGGAACACCAAGTTAAAAACCTGGTAAAGGGAAAGTATAGGACACCCACTGCTGTCCCATTATCACACAGCTAGCCATGTCATTGCAGAAAATTAGTTGGCCAGACATGAGTTGCCCTTGGTAAACACATTCTGGCTAGTCCAGTCACCACGTTCTCCTTCTTGGGGCTGGAAATAGTGCTCTAGAGGATTTGCTTCTTGACTTTTCCAGGGGCTGAGGTGAGGCTGACCAGCCTGTGCTTCTTGCCCTTTTTAAAGATGGGGATGATGTTTGCCTCTTCTCAATATCCTCAGATGCAGCTGATCTGGTCCCATAGACCTGTATGTGCTCAATTGGCTCTAGGGCTCCGTAATTAGGCAGTGGGAACTGGACTGTCAGAGGGAAGACTTAACGAAAGAAAAGGAGAATAAAAGAACTTTGAATATCTCAGACTGTTCCATATCCTTTATCATGTCTCTTCCTTCATTAAGCACCAGGCCCCCATCTTGCTCAGCTTTGTTTATGCTTTTCTACAACAGCATCATTGTGGAAGTGCTTATTCTTTTCCCTTCACATCCCTCACTACTTTAAACTCCAGCTGAGTTTTGGTTTTCCTAACTCCTTTCTCTGTATTCAAGAGAAGTCTCCAGAATCTTCCTGGTGAGCTTTCCTTTTTTGTACTTTCTTTTTGCATTTGAGCTCACTTGGGAGTTCTCCAAACACCCAAGCTACCTTCTGTCATACTTGTTCAACTTTCCACTTATTGAAATGGACCTTTGTTGCATTTGAGGAAGTTCTGCTAAAAGATGAACAGTTGACCTGGGTCCCTTTGCCCTCTAAGGTAGTCTCCTCTGGGATTCTACTGAGTAGGACCCTGAATAATTCAAAACTTACTCTTCTGAAGTCCAGGGTTAGGATCCTTCTGTCTATCTCCTCTCAGGATTTTTAACTCAAATCAGCTCATCTTTATGTGGGTGACTAGCAAGTGAGTATGAGGTCCAGGACACCACCTTCTCTAAGCAGCTGCTTTATAACCTGTCTCAAGAAATTGTCATTGTCCTGCTCCAGAAATCTCCTGGGCTGCTTGCCACAGCCTTGCTGTCCTTCCAGCAGACATTAGTGTGGCTGAGTACCCACAAGAGTTTTCTGGATGTCTAAAGAAAGCTCAATTTCTTTCCTCTTCTCAGTCAGGCAGTCTGTAGCACACTTACCACAGTATCACCTGGGTTGGTCTCTCCTCTGGTTCTTAATCATAAGGCCTCACCTGGTTCTTCACTGACTCCAAGACAAAGCTCCATGCACTTTAGCCACGTCTTTGCATAGAGTGTAACCCCTCCTGTTTGCCTTCTCAGCCTGCCTTTCCTGAAAAGCCTGTCCCCATTTCCTGCAGCATTCCCATCCCATGAGCTATGCCACCATGCCCCTGTAATCCCAGTGAGGTCACAGGTCTACAGCTGCACCACCTGCTAACTCTCCTTGCTTGCTCCCAGGCTGGGTGCATTCCTGTGCAGGCACTGAGAAGGGCCTCCAGCTTTCACAGAGGGAATGTGAGAGCCTCCCCACTCATGTTGTCTTCCAGACTCTCCCTCAAATTGCTGGGAGAGCATTTGGAAAAGTCTCATCATATGCTTGTTCCGTTTTTGTCCTCTTCCCCAGACATCTGCTTTTGATCACTGACCTTCGCATGTACCTAAAGAACTGCCACCAGTAGGAGGGATTACATCTGTTCAATTCTGATGGCAAGAGCAGGACACGAACCCAAGTCTCCAAAAGAAAGCCAGAAAATATGCTGCAGGAAAGCTTCCACCTTTGAGCCCAGCACCTCCACACGCTCCTGGCAAGCACCAGGAACAGGATCCTGGGCTCCACAGCTCCAGTACAACCACGCTCATACTTTTGGGTCGCTGCCCAGAGCAGATATGCAAACTGAATTACTTCTTTTGTTCCTTTGCCTTTTAAGATAATACTTGATTTGGAACTGCTGAAATTCTTGCTAGGTGTTTTTCCTAAGTGTTTTTGAACTCAATCTTTTTGATGTTGAGTACTCCTCCTATCTTTGCTTGCATGCTAATTGAGCTATCCTCTAGGAAAAAGAATGTTGCCAGCAAAATCCAAGTGTCCTAATGTACTGTTGTTGAGCTGGGCATTGTATGTGATGCAGCAAATTGTATTTTTTTCATGATGAATGAAATGACAAAACCAAAAGAAAATGTGAAAGAACAGTTTCCCATTTGACAGAGTCTATGTTAAAGCTTTTAACCTGTGCTCACCTTGATTCTACCCTAGGCTGAACATACAGTGATTTTATTTTTGCATACACAGGACTTTTTTATTCTTATCTCCATGAGCAATTTCATGACTGTTTTTAGGCTGAAAAAACCTGGCTAACACATGACTTTCTTAATCAAGCCCTGACTGATCATCCTTTTGCTTTGTTTCTTCCATTCAAGATGAAACTGTAGATTTGGTGTCATTCACAAAAGCATAATACACGTCAAATGCTGCAAAGACATAGGTCATTGTTTCTATCATTTTGATTGTGATGCTGGTTTTTATTGTTCTGTAAACCAGTAAGATTGATGGGGCAAACCAAAGTCAAGTGCCAGAACCTTTCCAAACAAGTGTTGATTAGGAAATTATGTCACGCTAACAATATGTCATAAAGCACAGGCTTGTAAATGTTTATTAGGGCTATTAAAAATAACAGAAAATATCGAGTGCATTTTAAAATGTTTAAAATATATGGACCCTGGTTGTCAAAGTAATGAAGACATTCCAAAAGTCTGCATTATTAACAGACCCTGTCCTCAGGTCTGTCTCATTAGATCTTACTGTTTCTTGTGTTGTTTTGAGCATAGAAACTGGGATGCCAACCCATCCAGTTCATCAGTTTCTGGTCCTCCCAAAACTTCTGCTCAGAGCAGCAAAGCAAAGGGTCTCCTTCCTAAATTCCACTACCCTGTTGAAATTTGTCTAGGCCTGGGACTGTGCAGAAAGGATGGTGCAAACAGCTCATCTGATAATGAAGGAGCTGCCCTCAGCACCTTCTGCACAGCACGCCCAGGCAGGCCCTTCTAGCAGTGGTGCCTCATAAACAATGAGTGGAATGAAGACTGCAGAAATGGGTCCAGAAATATCAGGGCTCTCCTGGCCTGCTTGCACCACGCTCTATAAACCCTGAAATCTGTACAGTGCACGTTGGCTTCTCAGCTCTAACTCTTCCACTCTGCATGTCCACTCTAATGGCTAATTAGACGTGGTGTCACCAGTCCTGGTTTCACAGGTACCTTTCTCATCTCCCACCTCTTTCAGCTGGCAGCTCCTTGGAATCTTCTTTACTCAGTGCAGAGAAAACCTAGATCGTACTTGAGCAGATGTTCTGTTGTCTCCCCTTGATCTGACGCTGTCTTAAAACTCAAGCTCTGCATTTGGAATCATTTAAAGGCAGTTAAAAACATCTGAGCCTTACACAAATAGGATAAGTTGTGGTAAGGGGGAAAAAGAATAATATGAAAACAAAATGGTTTTAATAACTAGAGATAATTCAAGGTACCATTGTGAAAATTCAGATGTCACTTGGTTTTGGAAGATACATAAATCAACACAAATAACCTAAATAAAAACCACAGAGCCAGTGGGCAAGCCGTGCACTCAGCAGATGAGGAGTACCTTGACTTAGGAATTTTGCAGCTCAGTAGCAGACTGAGCCTCCTCCGGTGTGTCTTCCTCTGCTGCAGATTGTTTGTATAATGAGAACAATGTCTGAGAGAAGATATTTCAGTTTCAGTTCTTTTTCCACAGTTTTCAGCCTCTTGACAAATATAAACTGCATACTTCTTCTGTGACAGGGGGAATATTGTATGAGGTATTGCAGCCTGATTATTTATCTACTATTTATTTTACTTTTAATATTTTCACCTCCAAGAATCAAACATGCTGGTATTCCTCAGAGTCTAGGAAATGGAGTTTTAATTAGAGAATTGGAGAATGACTGTGGAGGATGGATGTGAATGTGATTTTAATATTCTGAGCGAGTCCTGGACAACAATTTTTGCACTTTATTTTGAGCCACGGTTTAAGGTCGGTCACTGCTGTGTCTACTCTGGCATTGGTTGCAGGGGACAAGAAAAGGAAGAGTGAGGTCAGTGGGGACAGTGATTTCCATGACCATTAAGGTGATGTGGGACCCTGCTTGAGAAGTTCTCTTTTTATTTTCTGGGAGGCCAGCAGGGTTGAAACAACAATTAGGGTGTCGCTACCCCCTTGGCACTGGGAAATCTCTTCCACAACGCAGAGAGATGGAGAACTCCAGAGGTAAATGAAGTTTTCATTTATTCAGTTCCTGTCAGCTGAGCAGCATTAAGTGCAACTATTCCCAGGATGACACTGAGAAAAGTGTGGGGATGGGGAGAGCTGAATTTGGGTCTCAAGAGCTGTTTCTCCCCACCTTGTCTGGGCAGGCAAGACCCTGGGATCAGCAGACAATTCTGGCTCTCAGCTGGCACAAGAAGCTGTTATGGGGGAAAGAGAAGTTCCTTTTTTGCAATGACCTTTTACTTCCATCCACTCCCAAAAGACACACACTTAGCACATATAAACCTGAATTTATCTCAATGAATGGAGCTCTACGGTCTGGCAGGTTTAAGGGAGTGAGCCAGGAGACAGACAAGCTTAGACTCAATAATTTAAATGTAAACTGAGCTTCATTTGGGTTGGAGAACTGAATCAAAAGTAAAATGTCATGAAAATATGAAAAAATGAATTGATTCCTAAACTCCTCTTAATCCTGTCGAGCTAAGTCTGCACAAGTCATGCTGAGAGCCCGAGCTAACTGGCTGTAGGGTGGATGCTGGGGGGCTGTGGCTGCTGCAGTTCTGGGCTTGATGCTCTGCCCAACACCAGGAAATGGCAAACTGGGCTTAACACTGGGCTTACAGTGCTCCATAGTATCTCCAGCACAAAGGATGCATCCCAAAACCACTATGTGGTTACACCATTAGTCCAACACCCTTAGGAAGGTCAAGAGCATTAATATGCAGGAGTCCAGACAGATTAGACCTTGAGTAACACAAGCCCCAGAATACCAAGACAGCTGAAATCTATATTTGCAAAAATAAAGCCAAGGACCATTGCCTGTCTTAGGTCACATAACATCTACACTGATGTTTTGAAGAAAAATTATATAGTGTTAACATTTGCAAATAATGAAGTGGGAGATGATGTAAATAGAGGACAGGGAAAACAAATATTACAAATTAGCCTTGAGGGAAGGAGGAAGGAAGAGGGAAGGAATCAGAAACATTTGTTCCTTCTCGTGCCTATATGAGAGGACACTTTGCTGAGGAATGGACAGTAAGTTAGTGAGGAGGATGCAAAGTATAAAGCAACAGTTAAGGATTCAGTTTGTTTTCATCTTTCTGACAATGAAAAGCCCAGAGGGAAGTGCTTTGAGGATGACCAGCACACAAGAGCAGAACCTGACAAAATTTTAAAGCATAAACACTCATTTCCCCTTTCAGTAGCATCTCAAAAATAATAACCCCAATTCCAACAGCTTGTTTCAATGTTTTTCAGAGTTTTGCTACAGGAATAAGTTACCACAAGATAAGCAATGGTGGTAATTTACTTCACGACAGTAGAAATGGCTGATTCACATATCACCTGTACACAGAGGAAAAAGAAATAAACATTTTCATGACTGGGCAATTTTTTTTTTCATATGTAGAGGTAGAGTGACCCTCCTGATGTCAGTGGTATTATTTCTGCATTACACCAGCAAAAGTGAGATGAAATTTTATGACAGCACATTTCTGTGCCACTAAAAATAACCCAAGAAACCTTTTTTGAGAAAACCTCTATGTAACAGTCATAAAGGGATACCTGGCTTTATAGGTGACATGAAAGTGCCTTTTCAGTCTGAGCTGTCTGCTCCTCCCTCCACAAGCTGGCTGGAAATATTGCTTTTCCAGAGAAGCATATGGTCTGGCTTTGAGAATGCTAAACCTCATGGGGTAGCTCCTTACTGGTTAGGAGGCTTTTAGAATATTAATCCTGAGAATCTGAATGCAAAGGAGGGATACTGGAATTATAAACTGAACTCTCATTCACCTTTTGAAGTTTCTGTGTTCCACCTGCTCAAGGGACACATTGGCCATTTGAAAACTGGAACAATTTTAAGGCATCACAAGCACAATAATAAAGTTTATTGGTCATTAAAAGGATCCAAGCAAACTGTATGATTAAAAATATTTCTGAACCTCAGATACATTTAAACTAACATGTAATTTCTAAAAATGCTGCACATTTATTTTACTTGGTGCCATTGAGCTACAAACAAATAGTTTTCAGATGGTAGCACATTATTGTCAGTATATCTCTTTTTAGAGGTGGAAGGACAGAGAAGATGATAAATAAATAATTTTCTGGAACCTGACTTATTATATCTTTTTCTATAAGAATTATGAATATTTGTTCTAAGAGGTTCTAACTAACTCTATCAACTCAAAGTTAAAATTTTCCTCTGAATTGTGTGCCACATCCTACATTCAAAATACCTTACAAAACACCTTATGCTGTCACACAACTATACAAAATGTCTGTTCTCTGTACCCTGGCAAGAAAACATAGTTGGGGGCAGAAAACTGTGGGTTTCCATTTTCTAGGTTGCAGTTTTGTACTCCCACTTTGACCCAAAGTGCCCTTCGTGTCTAACAGGGCTACAATGAGCACAGTTGCATTTAGGGCTTACCCCCATTCAAACCAAATCAGTGCTGAAACTCAGTAAGTTCTCTAAGCATGGGATAAAACTTTTAAATTTGAGACTTATCTAAATCAAAGGGTATAAAATAAGTGGCATTGGTTTAAGTAACTTGAGCGGTTAAAATACACTGAAAATCATTTGGAGATCCTTCTTTGCAAGGACAACATACTGTTGATTAGAACACACATACAGACATACCCATACTTTTGGGTTGACTAAAGAAACTCAAGCACAGTCCTAGTATCTGATGACTGTGAAATTAAAAAGTGCTTGCAATGCTGGCAGGTATGACTGTTATTGTGCTGTTTACTTTGATTTGTGTCTGAAACATTTATCCACTTGTTTTGTTAGCCTTCATTCAAAGGCTTATCTCAAGGCCAATGGTTGTTTTTCCCCCTTAGTCCTGAATGCACAAATGCACACCTTCCACTGCAGGGCTGCATCTTCTGCTCTGTGCCCCCCGAGGGGTACAAGGACAGAATGACCCCCTTTCTACATAGCATCTGTATCAGCAGAGGCTCATCTGTCTACTGAAGGCCAATGTCTGCTATGAAAAAGTGTCTTGGGATTGTCCATAATAGCCACAGCAAACCCCAACAATATTAATAACAATAATAATATAGAATTAGGAACTCATTTGGCATCACCTGCACCTCAGTGCCTTTGCTGCCAAAGTAATCCATAGAGTTAGTAATGCTATAATATAAAAACTGCCACTGGAAAAAAGCAGAAGGATCATTTCTTGTCACTCCTAAGTTCTCTCCTTGCTGAATTGTGCTTACCTGGTAAGATCTGGTGAGAACTCAGACCTAAGCGGTGTGGCCACAGGCAAACATAAGACAGATATAAATCTGGGAGATTTCTGTTTGCAATGGTAATGCTTTAAGCAGAAGCACTAAGCTGCACTTACCCCATCTGAATTTTTCTTTTCCAGTCTCTCCTAATAAGGATCACTCATATGAGCTAAGCATTTCCCTCAGTAACCATCCTTGCATTATTAATAACCAACTCAATTTTGCCTGCTAGAACAAGAGCCCTCCCTTGATATGTAAGGTTAGGTTCAAGTAACAGTCTTTCACAAATGCATATATTATCATCAGTATTTTACACTAATTGGTCTCAAAATATCATCAATCTTATCACCAAATCCACATGGTTTGGCAGCCGTTCTACTCAGATGCTAAAATTCAGCTAAAGACCTGGACAGAGAAGCAGGAGGAAAAGTTGAGACTAAAGAATTGCATGTTACCCATGGTACACAGCCCAGACAGCAAGAATGAGGAGACATAAAGCTATCTAAAATGCTCTTAGAAGAATAAACATACTACATGGACTCATAGGATTGTTAGGGTTGGAAAAGACCTCTGAGATCACTGAGTCCAGCGTTAACTTGGCACCACTGTGTTCACCTACACGTAAGAGAACATGAGCAGCTAAAATCAGTGATGGGGGTCCATGACTCTGGACACAATCCTTCAGTTTTTAAACCATTTTAGTGCAAAAAGCTCCATCACTGGAGCCAGTCTCTGGAAGATGTGCGTTTACCCTAAATGGGGCATGGAAATAGGTATTTTGATTATGAGAGGATCAATTTGGTAGTAAGACTACAGTAAGTTTACTTTTCTTCATTTAATATACCTAGACAAATAGTCATTATCTCTAAAGATAAACTCTATATGGTCAATGATAGAAAGAACAGGTTGCAGAACGTCTATGCTTACCTTGGACTGATTTATTCGTGTCAGCTTTTAATCATTCTCAGCTTTGTTATCCCTGTGAAAGATGTGACTCTGAATTAAAGTATTGGAGCTGAGATTTTTTTTCCCTGCACAATAGTTGGTTCTTTATGACATCAAAATTGATCTCAATTCCAATGGACAGCATAATGGGAGCTGTGTGTCTGTCAAGCTGTGGTTACCCAGTTGTGTCAGGGATGTTTTCTTCTCATGAAATATGTTTCCCTCACTGCACAGGGCTAATGCCTCATGTGCCAGGGAGGGGTGATGTATTGGCACACCCTTGGGACAGGGTTTTCTTTCAATAGCACAAATGTTCTGTTAAAGGCTTTGGCATAGGTTATGTGTGTGTGTTTTCTACAGGTGACACACTTACTGGCTACCACTTACTCACTGGTAGGAGAAAGGCTCTCTGGGACTTCAGTGCAAGAGCAAACACCTCCAGATCCTTCAGGGAGCAGATCCTAAGTTCTTTGGGACACAGCTGGACCTACAGGACAGACCCATGGGCCCCATTCCTTAGGCAGGTTGACTCTTTTGGGGCAGTCAAATGTAACTCATGGGGCTGGAAGAGATGCACGGGCAGCTGAAGCGTGTGGCGCTGAAAACCTGGGCCAGCCCCATGCCTTGCCCTGCCAGCCATGAGGAGGGCTAGCTGTGTGCCCAGCCACTGCCAGCCCAGCCTGCAGGGCAGGTCCCAAAAGGTCTATGGGTCTGGAGAGGGTGGCCAAGGGCCACTGCCCTCCGGCAGCCCCTGGGCTGGGACCGCAGGTGCTGGGGCTGCACAAGCAGCAACATGTGAGGGCGCAGCCTGGAGAGCTTCATTTTCAGCTGACTAACCTCCTTCCTTGGCAAGAAACAACGTTTCCTTGTATTTTTTAGAAAAAAGAGGGTGAGAGAGAGTGCATGAGAGAGAGAGAGAGCTATTTTCCTCCTCAGCATCTATTCTGAAGCCTGGAGAAGGCTCTAAAACCTGTCTGCATGTCTAATGGTCTGCTAGGGTGAGAGTGTTTTCTTTTGTGGTGCAAACAAAGGACTCGAGGCTTTTGATGAGGCATTTAAGCAGTGGGGTTTCACCACCTTTTCGCTCCTTTTCTGGAGGAAATGCATAGCAAGAATGCCCACTCTGCTCCTTCCTCCCTGCTCCTCCCAGCTCATCTTTGGTCTCTGGGAAACACTTAAATCAGCAGTGCCAGCGACCACCCCACTGTCTGTGCCTATCTAGGATGATCAGCGACAGCTTTTGTTTAAAACTTCAGGATTTAACATCCTTTTTTTCAGGCAAATGAGAGGCACTTTGTAATTTGTGTCCTAACAAATCTTCAATCATCCAAGTCTTTTCTCCTAGCGTTAGAAGGATTTTTCTGGTTTTTTGCTCTCCCTCTTACCCAAATGCATAGAACAAATTTAACACTGCTTCTCAGAGAGTTAAATTGGATTTGTTGAGATGGACACTGTTACAGGCCTCCTTTATAGGTGGGATTAATTTTATTAAAATATAATCCTCCCATGCTCACATTATCCCCTTCAGACGTTCTCTTCTAATCTTTTTGCAAAGTAGCATGAAAACAGTTTCTGGGATTCATTAAGAATTACACTAAAACACAGACACACCATTTTAGGCTACGACTGCTGAGAAAAAGCAAAACTGAGTTTCTTTTATTTGGAGACCCTCTCTGAGACAATAGGATCGAGTAAGGTGCATTTGCAGCAATCCCATCAACATGATGATCACAGGGGTACAAAGTAATCCTGGGATCGCTCAGCTGCTTCCCTTTTGGGGCAGAGGTGCAGTTTATTTTCTGCCTCCCAATCCTAGAAATCAACACGTGTTGCTTTGAAGGAAAGTCTAGAGAGGCTTCTGTGATTTTCCATTTCACCCCCATGCAGCACAAGGCCTATGCACCACTTAAATCCTCATCAAAATAGGGCTTAGGTAATACCCTTGGCAGAAGGGCAAGTTCCACCCACATTCCTCTGTGCTCATCTGGGCTGGAGAATCGGAACTGGAAAGCTGCATGTGTGTGCTTTTTTTACCACTTGGAACTAAATACTTACTGTGCACCTATTTCAGCTTTGTTTCTGGCTGTGTTTTCTGCAAAGCCAAAAGCTATGCCAGTAAAATCTGTTTATGTCATAAATTTAGAACTCCAAGGTTGAGTTGAAAGAACAAAAATGAGAGATCTTTGCCATTCATTAATCCTCTGCTGAGAATAAGCAGAGAGAAACTTCTCAGTTACATTATTTGCCCCAAAAGAGATTCCCAAGTTTCCAAAAGCCTGTCATTTGGTTATGAAATATAAGAATGTCACAAAAAGTTAAGTAAATCTCTTTTGACTGATTTCTGGTTAAGCCCTACAGTCTATGTACTTTACTAATAATGGTAGCATGTCAAAGTCCACCTGTAAGTGAGAAATAAAGGAGAATTAAATGTATGTAGTACAATAAAAGGCTAAGACCTGCTGAAAAGCCAAATAGAGAACGACATCAGAAAAAAAGAGAAATGTGTTTGGAATGATTTCATTTTTTAATTAAAACACGAAACCTTGGCAATACCATTATACATTTCAACATACACTAAACCCTGAAGAAAATAAGATACTTGATCTGTTTTCGTAAAAATCCTATTGTCTAATGTTGCAGTACCTCTGATACTGATGCACCTCAAATGCTTTGTGGAAAACAGAAACACATTTTTCAGTCCAAATAATGCGGCTGCGGGTGCCTAGCAGATCTGAGAAAAAGCTGGAAAAACAGACACTGAAGAGGAAATGTAAAAAAGAGAGGGAGCAGCAGCAGTGTCTGAACACAGAGATAGAAGGGTTCATGGCATAGGTTCTCTTGTTTTTTCTCCTGTCACAGATTAAGGCAGGTTTTCAAAAATCTCATAATGTCACATTATCAGTGCAATTATAACATAGCAGGTTCTCACTTAATAAAATGACTTAGTGGTTGCTTAAGAGATCAGTTCTAAAACTGGAAAGCTCTTCAGTTGCTCACTTTCTTAAATCTGTCACTTCGGAGGGAGAGAATTCATAAGGGTCTCCTAAATTATCCTGTCTACCCATCCTTGCTTACCTAAATTTTTAGCTATCCCGTGTGAACCCAGACTCAGGCCTGAACATCCTACAAGCAATGCTTTAGCACTCCCAGTCTTGGATGGGCCCATGCTAAGGTTGGAAATTAAGATCTGCTCCATCTTCTTCCTGTGAGAAATATCACATTTATACAATGAAAGTAGGAATCTTTGGGCCACTGCATAAACCTACTCCCTGTCTCCAGTATCAGCAGTGGATCTGAAGAGATCTGTCCAGCCACCTGCTCATCATTCCTCACCAGGGAGATCATCCACACCAAAACCAATACTGCACTGGGCTAGCCCATGGTGCTTTCACTTGCACCACAGAGCTCAGCTGAGGTCAGGTGGTTGCTCAGCCTCCTTGGGATGAGTACCACAGCCATCCAGTAGCTGCACTGCATGATGTTATCTTGGCAGGATGGAGCTGAGATTCCCTGCTGTGCCCAGCTCCTGGCATCTTTAACCAAGAGGAGCTCGTGTTGCCACAGCTACACTCTCTCCAGAATCTCAGCTAGCTAATTTAAAATCAGTCCTGGAGATTCTCAGCTCTTTTGCTCTGTCACTTCACATTCTAGAAATAATGGCAGATCTGTAATAGAGCAGAAAATATCTTCTATCTGCCTTTAGAATGTTCTAAAAGATTTATGGTGTACAGCTGAATTCCCTGTGAGCTGCTTTCATTAAGCCACGTTGTCACCATATGAGTGCCCTGGACACCTTTGGATGGTGCTGTGTTATTCACCATACACATGGTCACAACCCACTCCAAACCACTGGTTTGGCAACTGAAGGGCAAGTATTTCCAGGTCAGATGGCATGGCAAAGCTCTTGCAGGTAGGCTCTGTCTAATCTTCCAGAGGAATTTGAGAAGTTTCAGTTTTTAGTTTGTCTACTCCCATCTCTCTCTTGGATGTTGCTGCTCCTGTGCACACAGAAGCAGAATGGAGCAGGGAAGAGCCACTGCATTTCAGAATTCTGGCACAAATTTGACTTGGTGTTGCTTTGTGTACTTGTTTTTGGTGAATGAAAACACTAAACAAATTTCCTGTAATATATGCTATGTCATCAAAGGGTCCAAAGGGGCTGTCTTCTGTTCCAGTAAAAAACTTTCATCCTGAGAGCAAAAAAGTCTGCCTTACCTTATTGCCTATTGCAAAGATTTGCCAGCTTGCTTTGTCACCTGCTTGTATTAGGAAATTACCATCATTAGGTGGAAAATCCATTTCCACTGTGATGTGTTTATATTATACATACACTTTCCCCCCAATTGTGAGATATATATGTATATATAAGTATATATATATATATCTATATTAATAGTGTTGCTAAAATATATATATCTAAATAATCCCATAATGTACAAGCAAATTCTCCTGCATGTCACTTTACACTCCCACTGCAACAACACAACCTCCCCTAACACCCAGCAATACTTTCCCCTTGTCTTGCACAGTTCCCTGCTCACAACACTTCAATGAGGACTAACCCACCACCTTGGCAAGGAGAAGAACACACTGTGGTGAGCTCTGAGCTGTGGGCATGCAGACTGTCAAAAATTATTGACTTTAGACAAGTTCTGGAGATACTGGAGGGAGAAAGAGATGAAGAAAGTAAGGATTGATAGATGGTGTAATTGCATATGGTTAGAAAATCTTAGAAAACAAGGCTCAAAACAAGGCTAGAGGAATGAAATATAAACCATTCAATGAAAGCTGTAGGAGAGAGCTGAGAGAACCTCCAACAGGCAGAAACATCAAGGCAAATGATAAGATGTTAAACATTATCACAAATGGAGAACTTGCACTGCAGGTTATTCTGCTGGTGTTTAAATCTCAGCTATATAAGAGGATAAGGGATGAACAGATAAGGCTTTAGAAATAAAAATTGTGTTTTCACATCTCTGCTGGTGAGGACATGGGGGATATTTCTGGGTTGCTGATATATGTATATATAAAATCAAGACTTGGTATTAAAGGCAGTGATTTCGAGCAATCCTGTTCATCAGCATAACTAAAAGAAGCTGGACAAAAGGAACTTCCCAGAAGCAACGCTATTCACACTGCAGTTAGAAAGAAATTATAAACAGAAAATAAATTTAATAGTTAGATCTAATTACTAAAAGTTATAGAACAGTTAAAAAATGAACTTTGAAAATAAAACAACATTTCAAAGGATTTATTTTTAATTGTCTCCTCAACCAACTTTAGATAGCTATTGCTAGTACCAAGCCAGAGATGCACTGCATCTGCAGGAACAGAGTGGTCCCAAACTATCTTTGAGTCTGTGCTTCCCAGTGAAGGATGATGATGATGAGGCAAGGCCAGCCCTATGGGCTTGAAGGGCACTCAAGAGGCATTCCACAAGAATAGGTCACTGACCTTTGTCTCCTCTCCTCTCCTCTCCTCTCCTCTCCAAGACAGGAAAGACAGCTCTGATCTGAAAAGGTTGAGAGTTACTGTTTTGAACAGCCATTTCCTCAGTAATTCTAAGTATTTCTGTTTTACTTACTTTGGGGAAGTGACAACTGAGCTACTTGAAGCATTTTGCTAATAAACACGTTCAGGGAAAGACACAAAGTGGTTTGGTTGGTTCATTCTTGACACTGGAATGTGACTGTAGAGGAGAAAAGGAGAGGTTTCAGAGTTAAAGGACTAGCCTACAATGGGAGTGACTGGAATTCAGTTCTTCAACCTTCATTCACCAGTTTCAGCCCTTCACACTGTTCTCTCACAGCCTGTAGGTGACTTTAAGGGTTCAATGTCTCTACATCTTCATTCCTAATGCACCATAACAATGAGATTGAAAAAAATAATGAGATTCAACGTAATTTCTTTATATCTTCATTCCTGATGCAACTTAATCAGGCTATTGTCAAAATAACTGCTTCATTCATGTTGTCAGGTGATGAGAAAAACCAACCAAACATGCAATGTAAATTCCAATGGAAAAGATGACTTATTGACATGAAACTACATAAATCTTTAAACACTTTCATTTATGACTGGCCTGGTGCTGAATATACACCAGTGTACAAAAATGAAATTTATTAAAAAATAATTCAATAGTTTGACCAGAATTTCTAAATCCAATTATTATTACATTGTGCCACAGCTTGGAAGGCCTCTGTCAGATAAGGTAATTGAGAGATTATTTCACTGCCATCAGATTAAGATGTAGTGGCACTGTCTCTCATGTTAAAATATTTTGTTTGTATTCCTGCTGAAATACAGACAACTGGGCTCCTGTCTTGATGTTTCCAGATTCTTTGCCATTGTTTAGTGCATTTTTAGAGCATTTAAAAATAATCATAGAATCGTTTGGGTTGGAAGGCATCTTTAGGATCATCTAGTTGCAACCAGTGAAGAAAATCAAAGGTCTCACTACTGAAATAATGTCTCTCTTGTGGAATGAACAAACAAACTGAGCTATAACAATTTGTTTCTTTAGCACTGTAGCTCTTCTATACCCCCACCTCTTGTTTAAAGGCTAGAAAACACCTTTTTCGCAGTTCATTAGCTTTCCATTTTCAAGGAGGACAAATTTAAACAAGGTACTTTGTCCTTCGAGTTTAAATGCTAGAAAATACTCCGCATCCGTGTACATTAACAAGCGTCACTGCTTAGATCAAGTCAGTTTAAAACCAATTTAATTGAGTGCAAACTACTACAGGGACACTTTATTTCAGTCAGGTATACGCCAGTTCCAAGTGGTTTAAAATAAACTGAAACAACAGGAGATTAGGCTAGCATTTACACAAATGTTGCATTACCTTAATTTAAATTTCAGTCACTTTCTTGGCAGGTTCTCCCTAAAACATTGCTTTTTTTCTTAGGGTAAGCCTGACTATATTAAGCAATGGAACAATGCAATGTAATGAACTGCCACCCTTCAGCTGGAGGTTACTGCCTGTTCAGTTAAAATGTGACTGGAGTGAACGCCCTGCCACAAACACGACATAGAAAAGATTAAATGAAAACTCATCACTGATGGGGACATGACTTCTACCTGAAGGGTTTCATCTGGTCCTACTACAAAAGAGCAAGGCAACCTAAACAAAATGATTTCCAGTTTAAAGCTATTGATGGTTCATGGGCATTTACCAATAATCAGCTATTCCATAAGCAGAAGAACCAACAAAGCCCTCTTTCTTACGGAACTGTGTCCTACCTGTCTTTTAATAATTCAGGGCTGAATTCCCATCTCCCTTATGTGGCTCTCTTGGGTTCCTCCCCTACATCCCACAGTGTCCCCAGAGTTCTCCTACACCCCTCTGCATGCTGAGAAGAACCAGCAGTTCCAATAAATAATCTGTAGCTCCAGATGTGTGGATGGCTTAGACCTGGTGCACACAACAGCTGCAGAATCAGAAGGACAAGCTGACCAGGATCACACTGCAGCACATCCCTGAAGGGGAAATGAGGAGGCAGTGAAGGTGCTCCTTTGGCTCTCCCTCTGCTCATTTGACAATTTCCAGGACATTTTGGTCACTTAAGAACTGTAAATGCTCTTAGCCTCCTTCTAATTCAGTTTCAAGTGGCTGATTGAGTAAGAAAATAGGTGTGAAATGAAAAGCATCTCAGCCCTAGACAAAGGAATACTTTACACCAGCTTCACTTGCACGTTTAGATGTTCCAATCATGTTGGTACCTATGGCTATCAGGAAGTCTTTGCAGGTGGGCACATTGAGGAATGACACGCTGTGCTTCTTGCCAAATACAGCTTAGCTAAGACTGGCCTGTGAGGAGAAAATGTAGTTTCACTTCCAGCCTAATCACTGGCTAATGCTGGTCTTTGGCATTCGCTTCCATGGAGAGATCAGCGAGCTCACTCTCACTGGGGAGATGGAAAAACTGCCCATAGTGGCTTCCTTCTATTTTTATTCTAGCAAGAAACTTAACATGACTAATGGGTTTCCAATTTCCAGTTGTCTTAGCTGTAGTGACAATGGAATCACTGACCCAAGGATAAAATGTCTACAAACTTCCCAGTTACAGAACAGGACCCTTCTGGGAGACCACATTTTGCAGTGATATTTGAATTCATCAGAAGCCAAAAACTCGTTTTTATCAGAAATTTCAAGACATTTCTGTTCCTGGTTTGGAAATATTTGGGATGGACTTACTTTGCCATTTTCTAAGTATTTTTAATTAAAAATCATGGAAAGACCTATCCAAAGTTTTCAAGTCTTGCAAAATCAAATAAACTAATAAGTTTCCAAAATGGTTTGAGAACCAAATTTAAAAGTGCTTTTGTGTGAAACTGATTTTTTTACCAGTACTGATAAGAGGAGTTTGCAAAGGCAAAATTTTTGACAAATCTTTCCATTATTCTATTAAAAGCTCTCACGAGCACTTGATGTAATGGAAGCCACACAAGGAATTTCCTACTGCTGGCATTCAGTCTGAATCACAGAGGGGCAACACTCGGCATCTTTGCTGCTTTCAATGCCATGGATTAGGGGGGAGGTTTTGCAGACCTGGCTGGGCTCTGCCAAACCTCCCCAGGATGAGCAGTTCTACTTTAAGATGGTTTTGATCACTGCTGGCAGAAAGGCAGCTACTCCTTCGACTCCTGACCTTTCACCAGTCCTATTCAAGAGCACTTCAGCAAGATTTCTGGGAAAGAATGTGCAATGCCCTGAGCCACAATGCCAGCAATATGCTGACAGCACCCTCAAGGCTGGCTCGTTCCCAGCTGCTCCTCTGGCTGGGGGAAATGAGGAGCCCGCTGAATGAAAGGCAGATGGGGTGATGGACAACCTCTGATCCCTATCGGCAACTTACACAATGTGGACTGGTAGATCTTTTCAGGACATGATCAAATGAATTGTGCTTTCACCGTCACCAAATTAATGCTTGGTTTCAGTGCTCGCAGAGCGGAGGAACTGAGGATGCCTTTCTAGTCCTGTCTAAAACACTGGGAAGCAGTCGTGCTGTCAGACTGATTTGACACTCTCTTGCTTTATTTTTGCGTGAGAAAAATATCAGGCCAATATAAAAAAGACTCTAGTAAGTGTGGTGAAAAATATGCAGGGACTTATTTTCATAGTGTAACATTAGGTTAAAGATATATATATATAAATAGCAGAGGAAAATTGAAGGGATATTAAAAATAAAGCCAGATTTCCTGAAAGTAAAAAATACAGAAGCTTATTAATCAGTAAACTACACAAAAATAAAGAGTTTCTGAAATAAAACAAAACCAGAACCGCTGTCCATGAAGTGAGTAGAATTGTAGTCTAAGATACCAGTCTTTTGAATAGTATGATCACAATCTATTCCTATATACACAAAGTAATGTATCTTCTCTTTCAAATACTAGTCTTGGTGAAGTGACAACCACTTGGCATCAAATCCACTGATTTATAGTCATTTCCTGGAAAAGTACAGTTGCACCTTCAATCTGTACTTTAGTACACTCCCTATGTAAGCTCGAGGCTTTGCTTTTATTACTTGGAAGAAAAGCTCTTTACCTTCTATTTCCTCTGTGAGAATATCTAGAAGCTCCATCCTCCCAGTTTGTACATTTTGAGAATAAATAAAGTGCCAGATGATTAGACCTCATCCAAGATGATACGCTTGAGTAGACTCAAGTGTTTTAAGCAGGGAGTTTGGAGGGCAGAGCTTTCCTGTCTGCCACCAATACTGCCTAATGGAATGTCTCTTGCCTCATCTTCAATTACCAGGGGCAAAGTTGCACACAACCCAGATTTTCAACACGCAGCAAACGGGGTGTGTTTGTACAGACACTTGTAGTGAGACAAGGCTGCAGCTTGGCTCCTGCTGCAAAGGGAGGCACACTGTTTCTCCTCAGCACGGAGAGCTTGTGTCATTTTGCAGAGCTGCAGGGGATGGGATGGCATTTGTTTTTGTATCTGTTTTCTCTATCAGGTAGAGTGTGACAGGTGGGAATCAGGAGGAGGGTGGGAAAAGTCTCTTTCAGAGTTTTACTCAGGGTCTAGTGCTGGGAATCTCTGGGTTCTGGACAGGGTGTGCCTTCAGCTGCTGTTTCTCTTATTGCCAGGAGGGTCAGAGAAGATAAATGAAATGGAAGAGCATTCCAAGGCCTCATTCAGGTTAGGTGGTTTTGGCTCCCAGATTGGGTGTCTCCCCTCTTTCTGTGACCCCCAGAAGGGACAATGAAGATGGATGACATGGCAAAGTGCTTTATAGCTTTCATTTGGGCTTCAGGGTCTTCCCCATTCTGGTTTCCTCAACATCTGAGGAAAAGAAGGAAAGTGTGTCAAACTAGTGTATTAAAGAAAAGGGCAACATTTCTTATAAATATTGGGGTTTTTTCCGTATGCAGAGACATCTTGGCATGTCATCAGCCTTCAAGAGCTGGTCCCAAAATACTGCTGTTTAGATAAAGGGTTTAAGGCTCTGTCTTCACTGCCTTTCCTGGGCTAAAGAAGAAGGGAATTAGCTTAGAAAGGCTGTTACTAGCTCAGTTGGTTGGAGCCTGGTGCTAATAACACCAAGGCTGTCAGTTCAATCCCTCTGTGAGCCATTTACTTAGAGGTGGACTTGGTGACCCTTGTGTGTCCCTTCCAACTCAGAACGTTCTGTGCTGGTGTGCTTGTCCTGTTTCAGTGAGTGCTTTAGAGGTGAAGAACATTCAGCTCTGCTGCAGCCAGCTGAGGAGAGGAGCAGGAGAGGCAGGCTGGGGCACGAGGAAGAAATCCTACTTAGAGACGGCAGTGGGAGCAGCATGTTCTTTTTTCTCAGTGCTGGTGTAAGACATCCAAGGTCACCAGGAAACTGTAGAGCATGGCTGAGAACCTTCCTGGAATTTTAGTCCTTCCAAGTAATCAGCAGAGAACTGCTAATGGCTGAGAATCAGACTACTGCCTGTTCCAAGGGGAGAAGTGTTCTTTCAAGTGTGTGCATGCACGTTTGCAAGGAGGCTTACACAGAGGCCACGGGACTGTTTCATTGCAGTTTTATTCTTCGGGTTTTCATACTGCTAAAAAAAATTTGTCACATCTAATTGCCAGTTTGAAATAAAGACACGGTGGTTGAAGTCTGAGGAGTAGATATTCTGCTTTAATTATCAGGTAAAGATTTTTTGGGGGTAATATCAGGGGACTTGACATTTCTTCTGCCACAGCAATAGCCTAAGCATCCTCTGCTTCTCCCTGCTACCTTGCACTCAGGTTAATACTACTTTTGCTGGAGTTAAATGATGCCACTTGCCAAAAAAAAAAAAAAAAAAGCATTGGAGAAGAAAGAATGCTGTTTTTAATTGGAATAAATGTCTCATCTAGAGCACCTTGCAGCTCCAGGAACAATTACAGTGGCACAGCCTAGAAGCCACCAGGGACTGCTCAAGATGACTCCAATGGTCCAAAGAAACACTTTGCTGTGCCAGAGTAGACAAGGACACTCAAATTGCTTGTCTTTGGCATCTTAGTTTACAAACATTTGTATGTCAGTAATGGCCCCAAAAGAAACAGCCAAGAAGGGGCTTTGCCCATTTTGGCAGCATTAGTGAGTGCTCTAAAACTGTGCTGTAAAATTCACCCCTCGGTGTTAAAGAATGGGTAAAGGGAATGTTTCTGCCAGGGCAGGATTATCTTTTTAATGCATTTGTAAAGTACATGACACAGGAAGGGTGGGGTCTTCCTCTGATAGAAATGGCAAGAAGAATCGAGCTCTTCAGGAAATCTCACGCTCAGCAAGGGGAGTTTAATCTCATTAAGGGGACATGAGGATGATACACTGTGTAAGCTGATTAACATTTACGCAGACAACACTACTACTTGTACGAGATTTTGAAAAAGGATGCCTATTTATAGTGTGAGGAAACTGAAAAAAATTATTTCTATTACAAAAAACCCCCAAAACCCCATCAAAAATAAGTGTAAAACCCCCCCATGTTCACATTAATGGAAAAGAGTTCTCCTGTAATTCAAAAGAGAGCTCCCTGCTTGTGTTTTTCTTTCTGTGTACTTCTCATAGATTGAGTGGTCTAATAGGGTAGAAAACAAAAAAGATAAACAGTCAAATTGCTTCAGACCTATTTAATTGAAACTTAATTTAATGCTTCTGAAAGGCACTGGATTACCAGCATCGGAAATTGAATTATTCATCTAAAGAACAAGAACTTTCTGTGCAGTACTGATGACATCTTTACATCTGCTTCTACGAACAGGCCTCCACAAGACACAACAGAAAATGTTCAGATGAGAAACAGAGTTTTTTACTTCCCTGCTATAACAGCAACTGGCACTTTTCTGTTTATTTGGGGCTGAAGGGAAGGAGCTGGTGTTGGTAACATCTGCCGAGTAGGATCTGAACTGAAATGACCAGCTTATTTCTTATATGGTTCTAGAGCACACCAGATCAGCTGAAGTTCCTGAGGGCTCCTCTTACTGATTTATGGTGGGTTTCAATTGCTGACCTAAAATGCAAAGGGCCTCGTTCCCATTACTGGCTCTCTTAGCAGTTTGCAAACTATTGGTTTGCCAAATTTGCATTTGCTTCTGATACAGAAAACCGTCCACAGTTGGGATACCCCTGTAATTTTAGAGATGAAATCAGCTGCAATCTCATACGAATCATACAATCATATAATCAAGCTGGCTTAGTTTTTGAAAGTCTCTTCAAAGACTTTTTAATGGGCAGCGCTTGTTCTCAGGTTAGTTGTGCACATCAAAAAGGGGGAGTTAGGGCATGGTCAGACAAGCTCTGGCAAATCTTGCTGTTGCTTTGGCAGGGTGAGAAATTACTGCCCCCAGCTCTCTGTTCAGCCTCCCTCTTCAAAGTTACCATCCTTACACCTGGTTTTGTAGGGAATTGCATGAGCAGAGGTCATGTCTCCATTGGGTTCTGTATGTCCACCCTTTTCCCCATGAAGACCTCTGTATTTAATTTAATTTTTTCTACCTGATTCTCTGGAATAAATAGCCTGTAGTTCCCATCCTTTGGCTATTTCCACCAGCTGGGGTTCCTTGTTGCTCTCACACCCCTTCTAACCCTGGTGGTACAGACAATTCACCTCTGATGGTGTCTTTCTTACCTTGGCTAAATCAAATGGCCAGGGTTGACACCACCTTTACTCCTCGTGAAAACAACCAAGCAAGAAGGATCCTAATTTATGGGCAGGGCTAATTTGTACATAAATGACTGGGCTTTTGTTAGTAACAGATTTGAAGCATAGCAGAAGATTTAGATTAGTTGGACAGGCAAAATAGTCTATGAGGAGTGAGAAATGTCACAGCCTATTGAAGCACACAAACAATTTAGAAAGATAATGAAATCGTTTACCTTAATCAGGAAAAGGCTTATGAGGCCTTTTTTGTAGTCAAGATATAAAATGTTTTCTAATGGGAGCGAAATTTATGAGGGGAAAAATATTTCTTCGGGGAAAGGATATTTGTGAGAGGAATTTTGATGGGGGGCATTTTGTTAACAACAGGATCTCTAAGTAGCCCTTTCAGCTGTGGTTTAGCACGTGTGAAGGTACTTCTGAATAAAAATAACTGATATATTAATAGGAATATACGATCAATTTGCTGAAATATGTAAGTGAAACCCGAAACATGCTTAGTGCTCACGCTTCAAGCTTGCCTTGCTTTCAAATGTTGCAGAGGGTCAGATTAACTGCTGTGGTTTTCTGTCAATGGCTGGCAACAGGCATATTGCTCGGCGCATCCAAATATGACATTTCAGGTTGTTATTTAATCCATACGGAAAGGAGCGTTTGTCACATCTTGATATATTTAGCATTGGGAGATTGATAAAGGCTCACTCTGCTGCTCTCAGAAAAATAGAATGTTATTGAATCAAGTGAGGCTCCTGCAGGGTGTACTATTGCTGCTGTAAATTAGAATTACAACCCTTATGGTGACAGATCCATGGAGGAATTGTCTCTCCAATCTTGGGTTGTCCTTATGAAGCTGCCTTCCTGGAAAGGTGTGCACAGTATGAAATATTTCTGTTTCTTGCCCTCAGAGCATGAGTAAAGTATGTGCAAGTGCTTTCTGGGAGGCTCTAGAATCCATAAAGATCCAAAAATATGTGTTGGATGGTAGTTTTATTAGACTGCACGACACATGTTGAATAACAATTTATAAAATGGTAATAATTTTTTCTTTTTCAATGTTAACGCTTTAGTCTTTTTTTTTTAAATTCCATATTAAAACAAAACCAACAAACCAAAACCTCAAAAAATGGAAAATTAATGATGTGATACTTTCCCCCCCTTCTCTTTGTAATAGAATATGTTATTACACTTCCTGTCTTAATCTGTACAGGTGCTTCTTGCCCTAGAATTATTTATATCCTGTTGACCAATTCCATTCAAGTTCTGCAAGGGATGGACATTTAACAGACATGAAGTTGCTACAAAGTTTATAAAAGGATTTGACCAAGTAGAATAGACAGATTCTTGTACAGGGACCCTTTTAGGTCCCTCTGTTGCAGAAAGGGTGCGATGTGAGCTCAAGCCTTGGCACACCAGACAGGACACATGTGCAAGATCAATCTTGAGACATAAATGCAAAGAAAACCTCATTTATATTTGCTGTTCACAGAGCTGCCTGTTGGCTGATGAGCCTTTGCTCTCCCTCTTTCCACTAAAAGTCTCACTTTGCTGTGGTGCCTCAAACCAGAGTGCAATAATGTCTGGGCAAATCTAATGTTTCACTGCCAGGGAAAGGAGCAGTTCTAGTCCTTGCTCCTCCCTCCCCACGTCCCTGTTTCTGGCCATCCTGTCATCTCCCCTCGCCTGTGCTGTGTGTTCAGCTTGCTGATCCAGCAAAAACCCTCACTTGCTTCTCTGGAGTTTTTTCCTGGATTACTGAGTGGAATTAGTTCAGTCTTATGAGTGCCAGGGTTCTCCCAGGGGAGTGGTGAGCTCACGTTAACAGCAGTAGAGCTGCTGGATTGGCTCCATTTGATGGTGAATTTTGTTTTAAATTTTAAATCTTCTTCTTCCAGAGATTATCACACACAAGTTTTTGAATTTTTGTTAACTGATAATAAATCTTCTGTTAATTTGACTTAGTTTTCCTAGGAATTTCTGTTTCAATATGGGACCCATAAAAAAGCAGGCTACAGTTAAGGTGTGGAAAACAGAGGCTTTGTCTGTATAAGAGAGAGAACACTGGAAATTCAGGAGATGAAAAATTGTACCACAGCCACTTAATGCAGGCTTTGAATGAGAGGGTGATCTCCAATGTTCTACCTGTTCACATCATTTTGCCCAAAGGTGGTGAGAGCAGGAAGGTGGCACTTTGGTTCCTCAGGATCCTGACTCCAGCAGGCAACAAGCTCCGGGCCAGTTCTGAGGAACTGTCACTGCCCTGGAGGTGTGTCCCTTTAGATTCTGGAAATGATCTTATTGTGGAGGAAAAGCTGGGGAAACTATTAATGGAAAGACATTTCTTAGAAATTGAAAGAAAAGATTAAATGAGGATGAAAGACTTCCCACAATTAAATGTGAAGTAATCACAATTCTAAAGGCATAATTAAAAAGCCACAGGGTTCTAGCCAATGTTTAAACTGATGACAACAGCTGGAAATGATAATGATTCTTCTACAGGGAAACTAAGTATTTCCAGTATTCATAGAAATATTTCCATGTGAAGCACTTCAGGCACTGAACGTATCACTTATAGATTATACTGTATGTTTAGTTAATGCTTGGGTTTAACTTGTGTAAAATAATGATGGCAATCATTTGCTGTCTTGAACAAACTGGACTTTTGCTGAGAATTCATTACTAATTTTACCCTGATTTCTTAATGAAAGAGGTTCCCAGATCCCACAGGTGTGCATGTGTATGTGTCCACCTCTTCCTTCTCATGTACATCTTGAGTGTGTTGATTGATTTCAACCATCAGAACTCAGAGAAATTAAGACCTTTTCATGAAAACAGGCAAATATGAAAAGCACTTCCTAGGTGAAAGCATAGAAAATTAGTTCAGCCACAGCTACATCCCTGTCTAGAATCCACACATCAGAGAGAAACAGGATTACTTCATCCTCAGGTAATTAGAGGTCACACCTTCTTAGCCACCAGAAAATCCAACTGCGATGCACAAATCTGTAGGGAAAAAGGCTCCTGCTGGTCACATAATCATTCGCTGTATTACTGTAAAGACACAAAACCCGATATTTTGCTTTCCATGCAGCACCTTCTGCAACATTTGCTTATTGCAAACTGTGAGTTAACCCCAGCAGACAGTAATGTCTACCGACGATACTTTGTTTTCAATTTGGTGATGAAAAGGACCATTCCAGCCATAGCCATTTTTGTGGTTGAAGAACTGTGAGGATGTGAAGCAGAACCCAAGTCATCCACACCACACTGCAGAGGAACATATGAATGAGTGCCCTATAGAAACAGTTTCTATAGAACAAAGGAACCTTTACAGGCTACAAAGCATGATGTGAAAATTGGAGCCACATCAGCTGCCTTGGATTCCAGCACTGCCAATTGGCTAAACTGCATTTTGGAATTAAGCAGCTTTATCAAGTTAGTGGTAAAGAAGATACACTGAAGGTCAGAGGCAAACAAATCTCGGCAGCAGAGAGCTCCTGAAAACTAAATTTCCCTGCCATGGAGCAGTTTGAATTAACCTGTGTGGCTATGACCAAAATTACTGCCATTTTCAAACTAGTTAATTGAACTTTGGGTGTCTCTGTGCTACAACTGTTTTGCCACATAGACATTCTTGGCTGAGTCCTGGTACACAAAGATAATAGGGTAGGGTAACCTATTTCAGATATCAGCTCAGTATCTTAACCCTCCTGCAGGCTGGAACAGAAAACTAGTAAGGACTTCTGATCTCCAGCAAATCAAGAACTGTTGTGAAACTCTGGGCTAAAGAAATTATTATATTCTTTTTAATCTGTAAGAATCCTCTTTTCACAGAGGTGAAATTTTCCTGCAGGAAGCTTAGAGAAATTTCCCATTTTGTGTATCTATAAAAAGTATAGAACCACTGATTTGTTTTTGATGTTTAGAAAAAGTAGAAGCCACTGAAAAATGTTTTCTCTTAATGTGTTGTTCACAACTACTTTCAGTGTAATAGATTTAAAGCTTATAAACTGCAGTCTTACCTACATACATATCTACTAGAAAGAGCATGTATTGAATTTAATATTGCCCCAATTATGTATTTGCATTTCCTCCATAACTTTTCATTTATAGCAATGCATTTATCAATAAAAGAATTCCACTGCATATATGCAAAGCAATTTAGAGCATTTTGTTGTTGTGAAATCAACACAAAATGTGTTTAGCAGCAGTCAGGATTGACAGAACAAGACAGTAGAACACAGCCGGGTTTATAAATATAACAAATTCCATGTTGTGGAAACATTTCCTAGTACCTAAGCCTTGCCTGAAGTCCCAGCCCCTCCTGACATCTGTCAGAGGGTTCACATCTCATTTCTGCCCCGTAAGGAAAAGTGTCCAGTCCACCTGGGAACTCGCACCAATTTAGCTCATTCAAATACATCTTTATTGGCACAGAAGAAGGAACATCCCCCTGGTTGGCATGGTAGCCACAGGCCACTTCTGTGAGCTTGAGCAGTCACTCAGAAGCAGAATTGTTATAAATGGAGTAAGCAGTTAGTAGGAGTTCCAGAGGCTCACAAAAGCCTGTTTGCCATAGAAAGCAATAGAGATCAGGCACCTGATGCTTTAAAAATCCTGTCTAGGTGTCCATGGCCATGTCAAGACTGCAGAGCAGTTGCACTCCAGGGCTTTACATCTTGTGCACATAAATTTCCTTCTCATGCAAACCAAGGTATGGGGAGGGAGAGAGGGATGATCCATGAGTCAGCAGTGCCCTGGCAGCCAGGAGGGACATCCCTGTCCTGGGGGCATCAGGCACAGCATCGCCAGCCGGGCAAGGGAGGGGATTGTCCCACTCTGCTCTGCACTGGGGTGGCCTCACCTGGAATATTGGGGCAGTTTGGGGCACCACACTATAAGGAAGATATTAAGCTGTTAGAGAGTGTCCAGAGGAGGGCAATGAGGATGGTGAAGGGCCTGGAGGGGAAGCCATGTGAAGAGTGACTGAGGACATTTGGCCTGATCAGCTGGAGAAGAGGAGGAGAAGAAGAGAGAATGAGGGGAGATCTCATTGCAGATACAACTTCCTTGTGAGGGGAAGAGCACTGATCTCTTCTTTCTGGTGAGCAGTGACAGGACCCAGGGAATGGCCTGAAGTTGTGTCAGGAGAGGTTTAAGTTGGATATTACAAAAAGGTTCTTCCCTCAGAGGGTGTTTGGGCACTGAACAGGCTGCCCAGGGCAGTGATCACAGCACCAAGGCTGACAAAGGTCAAGAAGCATTTGGATGACACTGTCAGGCACATGGTGTGACTCTTGGGGCTGGTCCTGTGCAGGGGTAAGGGTTGGACTTGATGATCCTTGTGCGTCCCTTCCAACTCAGCATATCCTGTGATTCTGTGACTCAGAGATTGCACTTGGACACCCCTGACATACTAGCAAGCACTCTTGCAAACCTCACTACATCCTTAAGTATCTGAACAGTTTTAAGCTTCTAAACAAAGTGCCAAATTATGTTAAAAATCAAGCTCTTTATTGCTGCGGGACTTGTTTCCCCATCAGTAAGACAGAGATAATAATTCTTTTCTCACCTGGCCATTATAAAGAAAAATCCACCAACAACTTTGCAGAACTCAGAAGCCAAAGAGCCAGCAGCCAAGAGCACGTGACTCAGCCTTGTGCAGGGGTGGTGTGACCAGCAGGGGAAGAGAGGCTAAGGGAGTCCTAGTCCTCCTACTGACACAGCTTTGTGCAGCATGGAAATCCCTGTTCACAGGGCAGGAATATTGCTCCCTGTGATGTGAGCAAGAGACACCATCTTTGTATTCTCGTGTCACTAACAGGCTGCCTCTGGCATATTTTCCATCCCCAATGCCTGTAGAAATTCCTACCAACAACTGCACACAAACATTGGATCTACTGTGGATTTCCATTTTTCCAAAATAATGTCCAGTTTATGCCCAGGAGGTTCTATGGCAAAGCTCCACTTTTTCACTGAACTGTGGGAGCTATTTATAGTGATAAATGAGTTTCTATAGAAACTGGTGGTGGACTAGACCAAAGAGGTTTCTTAGAGGAAATTCCCTGCTCTTCTCTCCTTGTAGATTATGCCAGAAAGAGCTTGAACTCCTTATTGGCTGGTAGGGCAGGATGCATTTGGGATATTTGGCATTATTAAATTTTCCTCCATGAGTCAAAATGTAAACATTTACAATTGACAGTATTTACTTGCATAAAAAGGAGTTTTTCAATTGTATTTCAGCTGGTTCCTTGTATTCACATCACTCACATTCCAAGAAACCAAGGGAAATTCCAGCACACACACACAAAATTGCATTAAGATGGTGTTAAGGTTGCCGACTCTCATGCCTAAATAACACAAAAACTAAAAGTACAGGAAATCCTGAGTTAAGGCTCTTTTGCAAACTTTAGACATAATTTCCTTTTTCATACATAATGCTTCCTTCGGTGCTGGTGGAATCAATTTGTGGCTGGCTGTTCTGGCGTTGGGACAAGGATGTGGCAGCAAATCTGCACAGACCCATTTCATTTCCACTTATACCTGTGGTATTACCATAAGGCCAGAGCTTTTAACAGCAAGTAGTGATTTTGAGTACTTAAAGCTGAGGTATCTGAAGTGCTTCCATTTTCAGAGATTGCTGCCAGAAGGAAAACTGAAAATCGTTTTTAAAAAAATTGGAAAATCCTACACAGAGAAGGAATCCCGATAAGAGATTGACTCTCAGGTATTGCCAGCCACGGTAAAATTGCTTGCTGTGTAGAGATTTTAACAGCTTTCTGATCCCTAATAATTCAGTTTTCTCAAGGCACCCCATGAAATCCAAGGAGTACAATAAATATCAGTCTTTCACTGAAGGGAACTCCTGCTGGGAGAGATAATAGTGAACGGCATTAGCACGTTTCCTGTAACCAAAAGGGTCTGCCTTATGGGTGCAATCATAAAAAGCCCTTCACCTACTGAGGTGCTATCAGTTCTGGGGGGCAGGTTCCACACTTTGGGACCTGCCAGTGAATTGCAGCTGCTGCTGGGAAAGGAAGCAATAAATGTTTAGATGCTGATAGCAACATTCCTCGCTATTTTAGAGCAGGAAGTTAACGAGCAACTTGTAGCTGAAAGAGCAAGGAGTGTCCCAGTAGTCATTCTGGAATTGATAACTGCTTGGAACTTGCCCAGCATGGTGAGGACAGTGCTGCAACACATGTGACAATCACCATCTTGTGGTTTTTCGTGCTCGCTTGACAGAAAACACTAAACCCCAGACTACTTTGGTGCTGCTCTGGCACCAAATAACCTGGCAGCAGAGCTATAAACAAGACCCATCACTTCAGCATCTTCAGATGTTTTAAAACATATTTAGCTGTATCTTCCAGTCTCAAATAGCACGAGGTTTGCAAGGCTTTCCTTAGCAATAAAAACTCACTTATAAAATGGCAAAACCAAACCTGATTAACTAGATGCCAATAAAAATTATATACACATTGAAAGGCTTCAGTTCACACAGAGTACCAGCTGCCTTGATGAATGGCCCAGAGTGAAGTTATTTTGATTTTACATTGCAGCTCCGATGATGCAGCAGAAGGGGTGGAGGAAGTCCTGTACCCTGGTCAGTCTGTGGGCGGGTACTCCCTCTGCTTCCTGGATATCATACCTGAATCAAACATAGCTGCAAAGGGAGTCAGTTCAACTGGCTGATACGGTGGAAATCTCACTCCCAAAAAGAAGGAATAGCTCCTCACTGGGTCAGTCCCTCTGAGGCTGCATGACTTAGGTCTGGTAACAATGTCCAAGGGAGAAAAGGGCAAAGCAAGACCATGTTTTCCAGCAGCTGCCATCAATGGAGTCCCTTATCTACAGCATGGAACCTTCACCCTCAGACTAACCGAGGGGATGGTGCAGTTTGGTGTGAGGACAGCTGGCACCTTCCTCCTTATGTTCAAATGGAAGCAGCGGACCACAAGGAGAGCAGAAGGCAGTGCCACCACACCTTCCCTGTCCCTCTGAAAGCAGGCTGTGGCACACTGCTGAGAGCAGCCAGGCTCAGGCTGGGGCACCTTAATTAAGCCAGCAGCGGGACACAGTGACAGCAATGCCTAAAGACCTGAGGGATTTAAAAATAGGCATTGTCACTTCACATTGTCATAGGAAGCGTGTTTCAGATCAGGATGGAATTCTGAACAGCAGTGTCAGGAGCCATCCTGTCCCATCCTGGTCATGGGCTGACCAGCTATGCTTTGCAGAAGTGCCGAAATGCAGGTCGCATGTAGCTCCATTCATCACAGACCTTTTCACTTATACATGGAAAAGACATTTGTGGTGATGTCCACCCCTAACCCATTTCACTGTGCCATCACAGGTTAGCTACTTGTCCCAGACAGCCCTTACAGGACACACCAAGGATCAGTATTTTTCCTTGCTTTGCACATCCACAGTAGCTGAAGGGCATTGCGCCCTACAAGATGCTTGCCTCTTTCCCTTGACAGCAAAAGGAGCTGAGGGTGATTAGCTCAGGTGCAGGTGTCTGTTCCTGACAGCAGGAGCTGAGAGATTCATCTCATCTGGAGAGCTGTCATCTTCTGTCCAGCTGTAGATGATGACAGACAAGGTACTATGATCCAAACATTCAGGAGCAAATGTAGTGAGACTCAGAGTGATTCAGTTATGCTACTTCTGTCACCCTGCTCCCTTTGAGGCCTTACCTAGTTAACCTCATATCAATCTCAATGTGTCAACACAAAGCCACGGGAAATTCATATCCGCCTTAACTTAGCACTGTAAAGAAGGAGAAGGACTACATTTTCTGGATTACAGTGACAAAATTTTGGTAATTAAGAATCAGTCATTAATTTCAATAACCTTTCTGCAGCTGCTTTGTTCAATTTAGCTCTGAAGAAGCTGAATGTCTATTGGTTTCCCAGGCAGATTTGTGAATCTCATCATCAGGGAAATGTTACCCTAACATTTACATGTAATAGCCTCTCATTTAATTTAAATCTGCACATTCCTCTTATAGCTTCCTTTACAGCAATAAACAATCTTTCCCTTCTCCTGGTACTCAGATACTCTAAAGATTTCATGCTGTTACTTTAAGATGTTTGGTGCTTGGTGATTCAGGTGTATCTGTGTGGATCTCTCAACTTTTCCTTGCAAGACAAGCCAACATTCCACAAAAATACTACTTTGAAAAAGTTCCCTAAAAAAAATAGCTTAAATTAATCCAGTTTAAAAAAACCACTTCTTTTTAATTTGCAACTGTTAGACCTATGTGGAATTTTAATCCTCCTGGAGCTTTTACAGTCTATCTGATTTTGGAATCTTTTCTTTGTACCAGCCAAAGGAGACAAGCTCAGGTGCTGATTTAAGTTTCTCCTGTGCTGAGCCTTCAACACACTTCCTCCATTTTCCAGTGTACACAATTCACACTCTGTCTTAATTTTGTTTTAAAGTAGTATGGAAAAATACAGAATTCAAACTCAGTTGATAAGTCAATGGGGTGAAAAAAGGGCTCAAATACACCAGACCTGCTGCATCTTGACAAGCAGAAGCTGTGCAGGAGCTGAGCACTCAGTGTCCAGTCTCAGACCACAATAAATGCAATGGGAGAGGCATTGGGAATGGCGTGGGGCTCTGAGTCCAAAGTCTTGACAACAGGCAGTGTGTTTGGTATTTGTCTTAAAGTCTCTGCTTCTGGTTTCAATTCAGAATACGGTTTGGATAACATGTAAGTGAAGTGAATTGCCTTTGCAGTTACAGAAAACTACTTGAATATATTGCAAAAATACCTCCAAAGCTCAGAAACTGGAAGAGAAATCACTTTTCCCCAAACCCCCTTTTGATCTCACAAGTTTGGAACCATTTTCTCGATTTTGTGAGACCTGATTCAGCACCTCTGAATGGCTGGAGTTATCCATATGGCAATAATTGAGGCTATTTTGTCATAAATAAAATAAAGTCCTTTTAAATGAAAACAATGCTTTTGAAGTAGCTTCAACAAGTTTGTTATGAATCTTGACACTGCCATGACAGCAAAGCTGTGAGTTTGTCTCTGGTGACTGTGAAAAGGATTTTTGCTCCGAATTTTAGTGGACATTATAATATAGATAGGGCTGGATGCAAACATGCCTACCAAGGTTGTCCAACATTTCTCATTATGAAACTCTGTTTTCAGCTATTTGTAACTTTGCCAAAGTTTAATTATTTGCATTGAAATTTTCCACACTGAGCATCTGCCTCAGGGTGAATTTGGGGGGTTTTTTTGGAAACAAATAACTCAGTCTTTTCTGAGATTAAGACTAAGGAAAAAAAATTATATATATTGGTAAAAAATGCAACAGAACTCTGATGACTTTTTTAGGGCTATTACTACGTGTAGAATGGGCTTAAAATTGGGTGGAGGCTTGCCTTTGTTTCAAAGATGTACCTCTCTCTATCCCCAAATAGAATTTGTTAAATTTGGCTAAGTTCTAGTCCTTCGGGGAAAAAGGAAAAGAAGTTCACACATGCTCAGTACAGAAGTTTCAGGTGTCAGCAGTTGCATTTCTCAAAGATTCTGTAATTATAGAACATGTTCCAGACCGAGGCTGAGCAGGATTTTCCTTGCAACTACAGCTCTACGTCATAGTGGGCCACGGTCCAAGTCGAAGAGCAGAAACTCTATTTCTTCCACCTACTCCAAACAGGAAGTGAGAAGGAGGTAGCTGCTCTATTTAAAAGCAGAGCTTGCAAAAAAGCTGATCTGCCTGGAGATGAGGAGCAGACAGGAACCAGGACACCAGAACACAAAGACAGAGTGAAAGAAGGGGGAACCAAGACGTTCCTAACCCAAAACCGCCCATGGAAAAGGAGCTGAGGAGATTCAGAGCCAGCAAGAATGAAAAATATGAAGAAGGGGAGGAAAAAAATGTTGCTAAAATGGCAACTGTGAGAATGGTTGAAGGATCCACTCAGCTTGGGTGAGAGATTGGTGTTGGGGATCAGACTACAGAGAAATCTGTGGTGGGGAATGAAAGGGGGTCAGGAGAGACAGAACAAATTAAAAGCTATAAAGGAAAGGAACTGAAATGTGCTGAGAAATGGAAATGGAGCTGGAATGAGGACCAAAGTTAAAGAGAAAATAAGACTGAGGCAGTGACTGATTAAGCCAGAAATGGTTATGCTTTGCAGGAATAAATTCAAGCATCTATGTCCTCTGGATGAGCACTCAGTCTGGATCTTGTAGTGGAGCCCAAGAGCCTTGACTTCAACAATCCAGTCACTGTTCAAAAATATGTCAGAAACTGTCCATTAAAATGCTCTATATTTTTCTTTGGTCCTTAGATAGGACAGAAAATATTATTCCTAGTTATTCTGTTAGTTTAAATGTCAGGAGTCTATGCAGGGCCTCTACATTTTCCTAACCCAGTGATAAAATCTGCACATTCAGGCATGACAGCTGCAACACATGGGAGAGTTTTTTTTCTAGTTTGGAACAAAAAAGAGGAACTTATCCACACATAGAAAAGAAAGATGGAACATTTTTAAGACTCCAAATCAAATGTTCAGAAATGGAAAAACTAAAACTGTAAAATCATGGAAAGTACATGTTGGCTCCTTTGTGCTCACATGGATTACTATGATCTGCCTTAGGGAGATGTTGCACACCTCAGACATCAACAGGAATTGCAACTTGAATAAATAAATTGCTCAAGATCACCCCCCTTGAAGCGAGCACCCTAAACTACAGGATGGTTTTAACCTCATCTCTGCAAGAAGCAGGAGTAGCAATACCATTTTAACTAATAGGGATGTGTCATAAAAATATACACACTCGTATTTGTGAGGCACTCAGAGCTCAGAGTGAGGAGAACCACTGAAAAGATCAAGTGGAGATTAACCATTCTTATTTTAGATAAGATTTTAATACCGTGAAATAATAATAAAAAAAAGCAGAGTGAATGAAACTGAACAAGGACAAGAAAACAAAAAATCAGATAAGCTTTAAGAACTATCTGTCACCCCTGAGTGCTGACTGAGGCTTAGAACTTGAATTAAAACCCCCTATATGGATGTGTAGCTGAAGGGAAATGGGTAAAGTTTGCATACAACCTGATTTCTGGCATTTCCTACCTTTGGATTACTTGACTTTGCAGCTTTAATGTCATTCTTACAGCCTATAATTTAGTAAGTTTTATACAAACATACATAACCTTAGGAATCCTGCATATTATAATTGCCAGTATCACCAAAACCCCAAGATGGCATTATAGTTTTGTTTTACAAAGCTGTTTGAAAACAAACATACTTTTGTTTTTAATGCTGTATATAGTTAGAATGCTTCAAAACCTTTCTCTCTTCCTTTCTTTCTCTTTCCACCTCCCTCTTTCATTCTTTACAAACGCCTTCTTTCTCCAAAAACTGCAGGACTAGCTCTGGCTCAAACAGCTGCAGAGACAGCTTGGCTTCAGACATTTACCACAGCAGATTTGCTTAATCAAACAACCATCAGAGCAGCTTTGTTCCAAGCACTTGCCAAAAGCTTGTCATGCTACAACTTCAAAAAGCTGCTCCAGCAGCTTTGCTGCACACCAGAGATGCTCATCATGAGTGGAGGTGACATCATGCATTTCAAAGTAGGGAATCCGGTGATATTAATGCTCAGTGTATTTCTGTGGTGCACTTTTATCCATCTAATTAAGGTATTTGTAGTGATGAATGTCATACTTTAGAGCCCATGGCCACTATATCTAGCTTATATCTTTTACAAAGAAGGTGTTACTTTGTCCTAGATGCTTTCCACAGCTGGCCTCTGTCCAAGCATGAATTATTTCAGAGTTTGAAGGAAACTCTTAAAATGACTTTAAACAGGCACAAACCCAGCAGAATAAAAGACTAGCAAGTGTGCTGTGTGGCCATCAAGTTTCAGCCATCACCAAAAACTATTGAATTTTGTGGTTTCGATAGATTGTTTTGTTTTACCTGCTCTAAAGCCTTAAGTGAGAACAACTCTATGATTTCTCAAACCCACTCCAGAGTGTCAGTCCCCCTACCTTCAGAAGGTTTTTCCCAACACCTAAGCCAGTACTTCCTGCAGGTCAAGTCCACTCCTTGTCACACAAGGAGTTTTGTCCCCATGGACTGGTAGAGCATGGAACACTTCTGTCTAAAACACTCCTCTAAATTCTTCTCTGCTTTAGGGTACACCACAACAGTTCTTTCAGTGTAAGGTCACTCAATGAGGTTTTCTTTGCCTTGCAGTTCTCAGCATTGCCTTGACTAGTCCACTTTCTCAAAGAGCAATGCCTGGAATTGGACAGTGTAATCCTTCTGATACCTTGCCAGCTGTGAGAAGAGTGGAAGGATTGCTCTCTGTGATTTGTAGGCTGTACCCTCATTAAGAAGACTCTGCACATAATTAGAGCCAGAGAAGATAAGTACTGTATCATAAATGTCACAGTCACATCTCACTCAGGAGTACTCAATAAATATGCACAAATATATTCCTAGGTCAGCTAATGAGATTAAATGCTGAACACGGAAAGAGTTCTGGTAAGTATAAATATTTGTAGCTTTTAAAAAAATGTACACAGCAATTTCCACAGTGGCATAACTTTGAGAAATGATGCACTGATCTGTTCTTTGGAACCAACGTATTTTTTTAAGTTTGGAAATAATGGCTGCAGTAATCACAGTTAAATGTTCATGTTTGACTCAAAGAGATCTGTGTTAACTTTTTTTTAAAACTCTCATGATTTCTTATTTTTCTGTCATGCTTTTTGCAAATTATATACAATAGGTGACATCTTTCATGGCAGGCATCATGTTTGGGCATATCTGTCATGCTGGGCTATTTCTGTCATACTTTTCTAGACAGTCTTTATTGCACATTCTTAGCTGTTTGCACTCATGTTTTGAGCACAGCATAGGATACAGAAACATTGTTTAGTTATTATATCCATTGCAAGATGCAGTTTTTTATTATTTTTTATTTGTAAGGCTCATAAACTTTCCCTTGAAAGTCATGAGTCATGGAGCTTTTTCTAATGGTCATTCAACTAGAGCAAGTCATAAAGGTCTTTGGGTAGTACCACTTCCTGAGTGCAAAATACCATCCAGAAATGGATAGCACTTCTGCTTTGTTCATTCCAACCTTTCCTTCTGTTTGCTCCTTCCTTTTCTTATCGCTCCCTCCTCTCATTATTTAGAATATGCTTTTGTCAGAAAATTTTGTTAAAGTCTCTATTTTTCACTTAACGTATGGTTGACCACATTTCTGTGTGTTTTGTGTTTCACTTTGGATCTTCAATTGCTTTGGAATGAGACATCACAGAATCAAGGCTGGAAGAGACCTACAAGACCATGAAGTCCAACTGTCCACTCAGCCCTTCCGCTGTAACCCTTGAACCACTAAACTATACCAATGAGTTGTAAACTGAGCTTTGGACCAATGGATAAATGAATCTTTTTATGGGATTAAATCTGCAGGAAACACCATCAGGGTGTGTGTGTGTCTGGTGACCTTCATATCAGCAGTGCTGAGTAATTTGAACAGAAATTAATCAAATGGAGTTTAACTGAGAAATAATTATGGGAATTGGATTGTATGGCAACAGACTGCGATCTGTAACTTGATCAAGCAGATTTAAGTACAGCGACTACAGAACAGTCAGGTGGCCAGGAGTCTGCCCTGCCTGCAGCTCATGGTTCATGGGCTCCAGCCCCTGTTGTCAGCCAAAGTCAGTGTTTTGATCTTCTGCAGTTTTTCCACACCAGCTGATTCCCAGAAGATACATTCCTTGCCAAAATATCACATCTGTGGAGTTCAGTTATGAAAGAACTGTGTCAAGCTGACATCTAAGAATACTGAAAAATGGTGAGTATCCTCCAGGTAAAGTGCCTTCTTTTGACAAGCTGCCTTTTACCTGCTTTTCGGTCCCTGAACATTTGAAGATTAGTGTTTATGCTCAGGCAAAGACATTTCATTTCTCCTCAGAAAAACTCGAGCCTGGTGCTTTTCCCCACAGCATGGTTCTTCCCTTTAAGGAGATAGTGTCCCTTTTCAAAACTCCGTCAATCCATCTCTCCCAAAGCAACAGGTAATCCCAAAATCTGCCTCTTTTCTCTGAGTTGGCTCATTGTCTTACTGAGGAGATCCTGTGGATTTTCCAGCACTAAGGGACAGAAGTAATAAAATGAACCTGCATAAATAGCTCAAAGGTTTTGTTTCCTCTCAGTTTTATTTTTATCATTTAACACTGCCCGCTCTGAATGCATATGGCCCTTATAAGTCTTCTGTGGGTTTTTTAAGGAGTGTGGATACTCTGAGCTAGACTTCAATGCAGCAGAGGAAGCCTCACATGGTATGGTTCAGAATCTGACTTTCAGGTGTCATGTACCAGCCCTGAGTTAGATGCCTACAGTGCTCAAAGACCCAGAGCATTCTGAGCAGAAAACCAACAAGGTAAGAGCATGGAGGCCAGTCTCTCTGCAGGATTTACATGCTTAATCTCAGGCTATAGCACGAAACTTCTTTCTCTTAGTGTTTACCAACTACCTTGAACTCATGGTTGGGTTCACACTGTTCGAAAAGGGGCCTATCCAGGAGCTCAGTTTTATCCAACAGCTCAGTGGTTAGTTTGAGGGTAGATAAAGAGCCATAATTCCTCTTGTTGAAGCTGCTTTACTTCACTGAAAATAATTAAATATTCATCAGGCAAAAGAGAGAGCAATTCTTTATTGCCTGGCATTGGAGGCACTCAGCTACAAGAGAAGAGGTCTTAGTGCCTGCATCGATGAAATTTTAAGTATCCCATATTAAGTAATCATGAGAGCAGGGACTGGGATTCAGTCCTGTCTTTATTTGGGTGATAGAGCTAACCCTTGAGCTATACTATCACACTAGTTTTGATATTCCTTTGGTTTCTTTCCTGTGGTTTCTCTGCTCTAGCAAATATTTTGCTACACTCTGCACACTGGAAAAGCATAGAAAGAATGGATGTTGAATGCCTTTGCTCTGGAAAGCAGACTATGCCTAAAGCTAAAGTTATAGTGACTTCCATGTCTCAGCTGAACTCTGTAGCTGCTAAGTAAAAAGACAGGAAGAGTGATGAGAGATGCCTGGCCATGTTTCCTGTATGGCCCAACCCAGTATGTCTGCATTCAGAGTGTTTTCTGGACTCGATTTTTGGCACAAGTTAAGGATAGAATATCTTCTTTGAGATGCTCAGACATCAACTCGCCCAGTTTCAGTAATTTAGCCACTTAGTAAGTATCATCTATAAGAACCTGGGGACTTAGAGATTTTATATGCCTCTAGGGAAAGAAGCATCCAAGTGATGCCTTTGAATGCCTATAATTGGGATTCAAATAACTAAATATTCCCAGGGATCCACTATATACATGATATTTGACCATAAGTGTCTAGTAGGTACACATGAGAATTTGCTTTGCTTGATTTCAATATAATTTATTTTTTAAAGCTATCCTTTTTTTTTAATTATTATTTCTGTGAGTCAAAGACTGAATAGCTCTTTTTTATTCAGTGACTAGGTAAGAGAATAGCTCGAAGTGCTTGGAACGTTGGCTTAGTAACAGTCATGCAATTTGGCTTGTTATTACTTTGACATTCCTTGCTAAGTTTTACTAACATGTATATCAGCTCCTGTAATGCTCTCCCAGCCTAAAAAATTTGGGTTGGTGTGATACTGCATTTTATAAAAGAAGAAGCATTTTTGACTTGGACAGGGTGATTATACAAGGTTGGAAGCACTGCAGAAAATCAGTGTACTTCTTTCATCAGTGCTATTTTCACTGGGCTTTGAAAAAAATATTTGAAGGATGAGGTAGCACACATCTAGTGAGTCCATACCCTAACCCTGTGTTGATTAGAAATAGATTTGGGCAGTGCATAGGACTATCATTCAACTGTCCTTGGGTTTGCACCAATCAGCTCAGCTCTTGTACAAAGAGCCCATCATCTAAGTGAGAAAATAGGGCATCAGGGAAATTCACAGACACAAAATAAGCTGAAATAACTGGGTTTATGTGGATATAAGGATCTGCCTACATGGTTTAGTGGAACCAAAATAACAGAATGGCTCCTATATTATACTTACAGTCATGGTAGTTCAGGCCTTCACGAGTGCTATAATTTTAGAACAACAGCACACAATTGTGAAATAACATAGATTTTAAAAGTACATTTTTTAGAAATAGGGCAACATTTTTCTGAATAAAAGCACTCACAGACAGTCAGAGTCCTGCATTTGAACAAAGCCAAATTAATTTCCTGTGTGTTTGGCTTTAGCTGTTTATGGGCTGTTTAACAGACACATTGAGAACAGTAATCAAGAAAGGCTGCTCCTGAAGGCTTTGCAGCCTTTGGTGCCTCTATCCTACGGTCCAAAGTGTTCCTCTGACTGGAATGTCTGAAAAGTGAAATGGACCTAAGAAGAAAGTTCAGATAACGCCAAAATATCATGGATGGGAAAATGGAAAGATTCAAGCAAGGTCTTTAATAGCAGAATATGATTTGTTGATGGGTAAGTGGGAAATGACAAAATATTTGAGCTATTTTTGATTTCGATACAAAACAGAAGCTTTATGAATATCAGTATTTAAAAAACTTTTTATGTCTGCTTGCTGTGTTCTTAGAGATTTCAAATAAACCTTTTTTGGTTTTGAAAAATTTCTTGGATGGCTGAGATGGATGGGTGTGGAAAGGAAGACTTTGGCCATTAATCATAGGGTTCAATTTTTCACCAGAGCATCTTTTCATACAAATATTTGAGCTGAATAAGCATGTGAAGCAAAAGGAATTTGAAGCTGACTAAAACTATTTCCTCTTTCAATTAAGTACATTTCTCTTGCCTGGTTGCTTGTACTACAAATGAATCACCAGTTTTTCTTTTTTCTAGGGCAATCAAGATCGGTCCTTCTCCTTTGAATACACAAAAAAAATGTCTCAAATATTCTTCTGCAAAATTACTCTTCTTTTTTTTGGGGGGGGGAAGGAAACCCTCATCCTGCATGTGCCACGGAGCAGCAACAGAGAGACACAGCCTGGCTTCACCACCCTCAGCAAACACAGTCTTGCCTAAGCTTGCACCTGCAGCCATATCAAGTTACACTCCCAAATTCTCAGGAAAATGCATGCTTGACTTTGAGAATGTGCATGTTTTTCCCTGTCTGCTGCAGAGCTAAAGTATATGTTAATGGGCTTCTTTGCACAGCGAAGGGACCAAAGTGTGTTATCAGGTGCTACAAGTTCCACAAGCTCCAACTTCCCACAGCCTTGAAAATGAAAATGCTGCAAGAGGTACCTGTGACAACCCCCAGGCAGCGCCTTCTCTAATGAATCACATAGACTTTACAGCCCAGAAAATGAGGGAACTCTACAGCTGGAGGAACGGCCTTCTGGGTGGGGGGAAGAGGCTGAATGCTTCAGATAATTCATGGTATGACAACATTTGTGGTAGAAATGCTGTGCATGGTTAGCCCAGTGCTCTTTGTCAAATTCCAGTGCAGTCAATGATAGGCATTACCACATAGTTAGGGCTAAACTGGTAATTGGTAACCTGTCCTTGGGCTTAGGTGTGTTTGTCACCCCCTCTGAGAAGTGGAGACAGTCTTACTTAGGGCAATGAGTGTTTGTAATGATTCAGAACCAAGCACTTTTGTAGCAAACTGTGTTAGGAATATCTGCAAGAAAACAATGGGTTTTCTTCCTGTTTGCACTGCATAACTGGGGGCTGAGGCTGTTCGGTGATGATAAAGGTTATCACAACTATCAGCTGTACAGAGGGACTGGGGCATCCTTTCTGCTCCATTTAACAGCTCGGGAGACTCATGATGTTCCTGGGCTGCACTGCCAGCCATAGGGAGAACCATGGACACCAGGCTCACTGCTTTGTAAGGAACTTTAGTTACATACCTGCTGGACGTCCTGCTTGCTGAGAAACCAGAGTAACAATATGAGATTTAGTGTAAGGAATAAATAAAGACTCTGCAGTAATCTGTAGGCTTCATTACTAAGTCAGGACTTCACTTGACAAAGTGTTTTATCACAGACAAAATCCCTGCACAGACCCTGACATACAAGGGAGCATGTGGAAATATCACTGAACTTCTGTGGATGCTTCCATATCAAGGATGCTTCTATATCAAGGATGCCCTTTTTGAATTTTATTTCTTTTCTCCTACGAATATTTACCTTGGTGTATTTTAAGGCTATACCTAAAAAAGCTTTAAACACACCACCAACATACACTAAGACAAGCACTGTTTTCAGGTAACTTTGTAAGCAATTGGTATTAGCTTAAAATTTTCTCTTCTTCTAGTAGATGTTGAGGTAAATCTTTATACTGCCATGCTAATTTCCATTTTAGAAAGCCAAAAGTTGCAGTTCACAGTGATGTTTTGGCACTTTCAATTAGATTTTCAGACACAACCAGGCCTAGAAGTCAACTCAGGAAGAGGCATGTTTGAAAGTCCTTCTTCACCCCAGGATTGAAACACTTTGGACGATTCAGATTTTCAAAAACCCAAATAAACTGAACAAAATAGACTTCAAAGTACCTAACATACTAGAGAACCAAGTAGCATTAAATGCTGCCTGGCTGAGAGACTCAAGTTTAAAAGTGATTTGGGACTGCAGGCCCTGAGCCAGAGGAAGCTGAAAAGCCTTGCAGATGTGATGTGGTCACTCTCTGTTGACGTTGGTGGTCATGCTGTTATTACAGCCCTGCTCCCACAGCTGTCACTGGAGTGATGCTGGCAGAGCCTCTACTGGGAGACATCTGCCTTGCTCCTCTAAGTGGAAGCTGAAATGCTCTGCTGACAGCTGCACAGAGAGTGAAGAAAAAGGGAAGACAATAGAAATCCGAAGGAAATATTGGAGATATAAATGGAAGCAGCTATGCTAACTGCTGTCAAGATTCAGACCAGAATTTCACAGAAGTCAGAAGATGCAGCTGCAGAGATATCATTGTTATTTCAGTAACAGCGCTGTAAGCCTGGGATTAGGTTGAGGGACTCTGTATTTATGCCAATACAATCAGAATCTGCCTTGGACCCCCAAAACAGATTTAATTCATCTTTCTTGCCTGTTTATGCTGCTGTTGCTCTTTGAACAGCATGCTACGATCACACAACATACACATGACAGTTTATGGCAATGCTGCAGAAGAAGTTGACCACTGAATGCACCAGCTTGCAGCCAACTTCTGTGAACATCGAGAGAAGTTGCTTTGTGTGCTTTGATCTATTGTTTTACACTGCAAGGATAGCAATGATGCATCCATTTTTATCTCTCAGAATCCTCCACTGTTCTGGCAGCTAAAAGAAACTATTACATCGCACAGAAAATTGTATTTTTGGTGAGAACACCTGGACTGTTTGTTCTATATGTTAAGCCTTACCCCCACTTACATGTAATTTAGTCCCAGTGGAAAAGCTGTTGTAACTGGGATGTATTTGTTATAAAGACCTGGAGCATAACAAATAGATGAGCTCAGGGAAGCACCAACCATTCTGCTAGACGGCCAAAATTACGAAAGGGCCGAGACATTGTTCAAATATGACAACTTAACACCCCACGTACTAAATTGAACAACCACCCTCCACACACACACACTTTTCAGGTGCAAGGGATTAAACTGCAGCCCAGAGCTTGACTCTCTGCTGTAAGTGAATTGAAGCCTAATGCAAAAAGCTGGTATTAAAGAATTCATGCACAAGGACATCCTTGCCTCTGTGCTTGCTGCAGGCTGGATGGTGCTGGAAAATGGACTTTTGAGGGACACACAACTTGAATTTGCATGACTTAGAACAGATGGAGAGTAAGAACAGCCTGCTGTGCATGCGACATTACCTTACCTAAGTGTATGTGGCAACATGCCAAATGTGTGGGTGTCCTGGCCCTCAAATATATGAGGAGAAGGATTGTTACCTTTACAGGCAGAATACCTTGCTGTATTCTCATGTGAGGAAGGAATTTGGTTTCCTGCCTTTCTGGGGGCTGGAGCTTGGAAATACACACAATGGGACACGTGCATTGATAGAGAGCAGTTGCACTTCTCCACAAAATACTCTTTTTTCTAGGACTCCAAAGTAGCTGTGGCTGAATACTTGCACAAAACAAAACTATTTCATCACAAAGAGAACATATGTGAGAGTGTGCAGTAACAGAGGGGAGACAATGAAAGAGGTTGCAGAGCCTTCCCTCTGTGTTAAAAAAGTATTTAGAATTTCCTGCGACTAACTAATAATTAATAAATAAAGTAGTGGGGGGAAATCATAGAACTGTCTATAATCATATTCACAATACCAAATTATGCAGCAGCCAGTACTTACGGTAATCCCATTTTGTAGGCAAACATCTGTTAATGGTTCTTTTTTTCTCTTTCTGAGCATCCACATCTTCCTACTGAGATCTGACTTGGGTTATTTCCAAAAACTTCTTTACAGTTTCTGTTCCCGAAACACACTGGTTTTGTTGTGGTGTTGTTCCTCTGTTTCTTGAGGGTGCAGAGGGCCATGTTTGTGTTCTTGAGCCCAGTTTCTCTCCTCACATCCAGGAGTTCACTCCGAAGAGCCCCGATAACCAAACTGGGGCAATAGAAGAACAGGATCTTGTTCCCTAGTTATGGAAGTTCTTGCTGTTCTCCGGCTGCTCTTGAGACAGAGCCCTAACTGAGTCAACAAATGTAACAATGAAGATGCTGCCGTTTTTTTCAGGGTAATGCAACTTGATTTGGTGCCTTAAATGTGGATTATTGTTTGTGAAGAGCTTCCCACAAGAACTGCTTCATGTTCACTGATGTGCTCCCAGAGACAGAGCCCCTGAGCTTTGGGTCAGGCCTTGGACCAGCTCGTGTCCACCTTCTGTTTGTTTATCACCGTGGAACAGCAGCAACAACAACAGTTTCAGACAAGAAAAAACCCAGAAGTCCTCAGCAAAGGTGAGAAATCTTGACAGTATTGACTGAGAAACAGAAAACTGACTAAGGAACACCACACTATAGCAATGACCAAACATCAGAGAATACTTCAAGACTCTTTGAACACCATGGACTGCTCAGGTGCAGGGGCAGTCTTGCACAGAAGAGAAGAAACAAAGGAGTTAACTTGAGAGCAAAATGCTTGGGAGCAAGGACCCCTTTTTTGCTTGAAAGGAAAATTCCATGCCTTCCCTTCTGGTTGGCCTGCCGTATCGGATGTGCTTTTGGAGTACAGCATGTACAGTGCATAAGCAACTATTGGCATTTATGGTTGGCTTCCAAATCAGCAGTGCTTAAAAATATGAGGTGCAAACTTGGCTCTCTCTGCTATCCTGGGTTTTGTTATTGTTGTTGTTTTTTTCTGTTGTTGCTCTGAAATAATATTTGCTCACTTAAAAAAAGAAAAATCTAATTTTAATTCCATTTATTTCTCCTTTGCTCAATCAAAACGCTCTTCTTTTCCTTCTGATGTCAGTGACAGACAGCTGGCAGTTTCCTGTAAAGAGACAGCACTGTGGCTGACTGTGTCTTCTCCTGAAGACATTAAATATCATCTCAGGCAAGCCCTGGAGCAATAGCAGAAGAAACAGCTCCACTAGCAAAAATGCTATAACTATTCTGCCCAGGTACTGGAATCTCTGTGTGAAACCTGCTCTAGAAAATGTAGTTAAACTGAGTGACCCACAAGGATCAGCCTGAGAACTTCATGTTTACCATGAGCAATCATCTCTCCTAATTAGCAAAATATTCCATACTCTCTTCCCAAAACAGTGTAGCTTGTTGGAATTAAAAGACACGGCTGTAGAGATGGTTTATAGAATTTCAGTATCTATGTGTGCTGGTGGCAGAATGAGAAGCTCAAGATGGTTAGCAGTAAAATCTTCCAGTGTGAATGAAGATGATCCTCAATGAGAGCCAAGCAGCAGGTCAGTGTGTCCTTGGACATGGATAAAGATAACAACGTGGAAATGTTCAAGAGTGGTCAGAACAGCTGTGCAAGTGTGAGGAAACTGCTCTCAGAAAGCACAGGGGCAGGATGACAGCAGGGAAGCTCAAGGGAGGGACTTTTTCACATTCAAAGCTTCCTTTCTGTGTAGCTGAAATCTCCTACGCCAGCAGATTCACACATGCTATGGTTCAGGTAAGTTATACATAGCAAAAGAGGGTGGAACAAGGTTTTTCAACCTTTATGCCTATGCATAATTATAAATACGTGTCTCCACAGCAACATTTTGTTGGATTGCTTTGGTTATCCAGTATTCATAAAGAAGTCTAGGAGAACTGAGGCAGTATAAAAACCTAGAGCAATACATCAGAAGAAAATGTGAGTGTCAAACTCACTTCATGAGCACATAAAAACCCCATATGGTCTCCTAATAGCAACAAAGACAGAAAGTCCACAGGCTCAGTTATTTCTTCAGAGCTACCTTCATTTCACTTCTGGGCACTCAACCAACGATGTCACCCTCAGTCATTCCTGCAGAGATGATCACTTCCTAGTAAAAATGGTCACCCCATGGAAACTGAACCTTTCCTGGTACCTTATCCTCTGTCAATAAGAAGGGTGGGCAAAAACCTAGCTCATGCCAGCCTGGCCTTCATTTTGGTAAGACCAGTGGAGACTTGTCATTGAAAACCCTCTTGTTGTCTTTGGTTTGGGAAAAAGAATTACAATAGGAAATGGGTCAACTAACATAATATTAAATGCAGAAAAAAACGCAGTAGTGTTTAAAGCTGTGTCTGCTGGTCAGAATCACCCCATGAACTGGTTGAGGAGAAACATGAATAAAAGCACTGTTCCCCTTTCTGTTCCTACTTGAAACTTAACTAGAGCATGGCTGAATACACATATGTTCTTTCTCACAGTGGGGAAAATGCTTCATGTCTAAAATGGTCAGACAACAGTCTGTCTCTTCCATATTTATTAGTTGCTCGACTCTAATAAGATTGTTATTGAAACAACTTGTTTAATGTCTTTCATGTATTGACTTCATGTCAAATAATGTTTATATAAATAATCTTTGTGGCATGGGAAACTTGCAGGATGTTTTCACAAAGTTCTTGCAGTGTTTGTCTCAGGAATTGTGAAGACACATGATGACTGTAAGAAATTCTGAAAAAAGGGCAAATTCACGAAAAAGAAAGTTTGGGGTTTTCAAAAATATTTTACACTTTATTTGTAACTGGCTTTAAAAGCACTTCATCAGAAATCCTGTGCTATGGGATACCAGGCTTTCTTCAGTTTTTCATAATTAACAATTCTACCCCTAAGAGATTTTCCAGTTTTCTTCAGAATTTCTCCTTTTTCTTACTTTCCAAAGTTCTTGTTGAAAGCCTTCCACAAATCAAGCACTTGTCAGCAACTTCTTTTATCTTCATTTAAAAAACCTGTCACCTATGTTTCTGTAGAGTGATATTTTAAACAAGTCTAGCAGAGTGATTTATAAGCTTAGAGACTGCTTTATTTGACCTCCTTCACCTTGAAAGGACATGTGAAAGGAAACAGAGATTCATCTTCTGCCATTCTATGGCCTCCCAAGCTCCTTTTCATGAAGAACAGTACATGATCATTTATCCTAAGCATTACAGGTTGCACACACTGTACTATCTCTGCAGTATATTGTGTTTTACATTTTTCTCACAATGTATTAATGTTAAATGCAGTAATTGGTAAAAACCGTCATTTTTTCCTTCACTGGTGACTTGCCAAAGCATCAACACTTGATTCCGCCTTCGTGGCACTTTACTTTGTCACCCACACTGTCAAATAAGCTAAAATAAAGGAGCCTAGGGTTTGCTTTCACCTTGATAATCTCGATGGAAATTATGCAGTGTTGGAAAGCGAGTTCAGAAGTTTTGAACAAATACATCTCTAATAAAGTGTGGCATCAGTAGCAACAACAGTCAGATGTAACGAGTCACGTTGTGTTAGTTTCTATGGAATAAGTGAGACTTCAGTCATAGGTGTTGATGTGTTCCTCCCAATGTAAAGTGTTAAACCATTTAACATGGGTTTGTGGGTTTAAGCACAGAGACTTTAGCCTGCTCGGGCACATGGCAGCTACATCAGAAATTCTGCCCAGTCTAGGGAGTATATTGATTAGCATGTACAAAAAGCAAAACACAAAGCATTGGGAAATTGAAATCAAGTGGCTAAACAAGACTAGCTTAATCAAAATCTGCCAGAGTCCCTTTCCTAGACACAGGTTATTAATTTAGAATCCATTACGCTGTCCAGAAGTCCTTCTTAGCACAGCAAGAAAGGTTTAATTTTCTTATTCCTCTCTCGGATCATGACTGTAGGAATAAAGACTGATTTGCTTCTTTTGATAGCAAATACAGACAGGAAAAGGAGAAAGGGTAGGAGAGTGGAAAGCAAGGGAGGTGTAGCTGTTGCTGAGCTTTTAAGGTCACAGAATCACTGAGTAGTCATGGAAAACAGTTTGGAGTAGCCAGTCACCCCTGGTAACTGCTGGCTGAGAGCCCAAATCCCTTGCCTGCATGGGACATCCCCTGCCTGGCCAAGTCAGTCTCCTTCCTTCCACTCATCATCCTGCGTTTGGTAGAGCAGCACAGGCCAATTCCAAGTGTGGTTAAAAGCTGAGGGACAGAAAGAGAGATCAAAAAACATAAGAAGTGGAAAGACACTCAGAGAATGTGGAAAGTCAAGGCAGGATGACACTTTTCTCAGCTGGTTTGTTGGGAGCAGCATCTTGTTTGGTGGCTTGAGGCTGGTGGAATTTGCCCAGTGGCCTTTCCTCAGGAAGTCCCTCAGAAACCTTTTCCATCATAATGGTTTCTACTCAAAATAACAAGAACCATTTTTTAATCATTTTAAGGGTTCAAAGGGTGATGTGAGGTCAAACAGGCCACTACTTGTGTGGGTTCACTAATTTCTCACTTAGCCCTTTCCTTATCTGCCACATCTTCATAGATCAAATCAGGAACACCTCTCTGTATGAGTGAATGTTGTCTCAATTTCTTAACCCTTCTGCCATCATTAACTCTTACAGCTAATTGCAGCACTTTATGAACTCTTACTGATTTCTCAGAGATGACTTCCCAATTACTATAGACATGCAGTCTCCAGTTATCACAAAGGTAGGAAGAGTCAACAAGCAAGTAACAAATTGTGTTTCATTTCAGTCAGGGATGCTTACTGGAATGTGAAGTTCCACTAGAGAAATTAAATCCCCTAATAAGGCCATGAGGAAATGAAGGATCCTGTTCTCTCTGTCATGGCTAAATCTGCTTATATTCCACGAATAGACTTCAGGATTTCCACTAACTACTACAAAGTTCAAGGAAATCCATCCAGCTCTTTAGGTAGGTGAGTCTTTCTCCATGGTAAATGTGCTCAGTGTTCCACCACACATTCTCTCAGAGATGGCAGTTAGCCACCTGGAATTCTGTCTTAGGAAATGTTTTCTTCCCTTTAATTAGAAAAATATCCACACAAAGTTCTCCTTTGCCTATCATGCTTTTTTCACCATACAGTTCAAACTGATTTATGAAGGAGTAAATGAACACATTCTTATTATAGACAATATAGTTATAGTTGACTGTGCACCATCAAGGGCTGCATTTTTGCAGTTCAGGTACAAGAATCATTCATTGGGTCTGATTTACACTGGTGACATTCAGTGCTGTCACTCGTGTGATATAGAAACTTGTCATTGCCAGCTATTTAATTTTGTAAAGCCATTACCCCTAATTTATTAGCAGTGTGCCTTAAATGGCAATTCAATCTTAAATTATGAGGGTAGTGAACATCCTTGAAACAGGGTTACATTAATGTCATGTATCTTGCAACTGGGCAGATTAGGATCACCCACGGGGAGAGCAGTAGCTGTTCAGCTGAGCTTTGCAGGTGCTCCCTTCCACTACAACCAGAAGGAAATATTCAAATTGCTATAATTTCAAAAATGAAAACGACTGTATCTAGAACTCAGGCTGGGTTTTCCTCTTGCTTTCATGCATGGATTTATATAGACACAGGTCAGTGCTTGCTCTTGCCTGTGTGAATTTTGCTATTGACTTCAGTAGCTGTATGGCTGATCTTCTCTACACTAGGGGGTGATTGACTAGTTATTTAATTAACTAGTTTAAGCAGCATTAACAATAATCTCAGCAGTCCCCAATGGATTTTCTGCTTTAAATATACTGTGCACTTCTCTATTTATAGTAAACACCAGCAGTGGGATTCATTTGTCCAAATATAGATTCTGCATTGTAGGTGTCTGTCTCTGAGTTAACTGTCTAGGCTCCCTTTATAGTCAAGGGAACAGGCCTTCTGAGGGCAGAGCTCCTCTCATCCCATTTCTGATGTCTAAAATAGATCCAATGAATCACCTCCATTTAGGAAATGGAGTAGGAAGGCCTATTTCTGTTCGTTCACCATGGAGGGAGTCTTGACAACTGGCAATGGCATAGATGCCTACACTGTAGAGGCTACAACACAGAAGGATGGTCCCTGTCCCAAAGTGACACCAAGAAGGCCATCGAGCAGCCCCTGTGTTTCCTCAGATGAATACTTTATCACTTTGCTTCCGTGCAGTAATGTTAGCCTCTGTTTTCTACTTGTTTCACTGGGAAGCTGGGAATGTTCAAAACTTGTATTTCAGACCCACCCTTCTTTCTGGCTTTCAGTCTTCTCCCCACAGTTTCAACTGCATGGACTCCTTTTGCTGAGAAGAAGGTAGTGAGCTATTGAAATGGAACAGTGCTGCTGTGTAGCTGGTTGAGGAGATCACTGTTGAGCAATGTAACATGCTCTTCTCCTTTGTCCCCAGAGGACTGAGCAAACATATTGTGAGGCAATCCCATTTACTGCTGATGCCAATGCCAGGAAATGAACAATCTGTGTTAGCTTTTGACTTTTCAAAACAATGGATGCAATGCCCTCTGAAGTTACCCCGAGTCTTGTTCTTCCTTTGTTTTCAAAGGGCATGGGGTCAGGCTCAACACCAGGAGTTTATTCTGCTTTGTTTTTATATATAATTGGAAATAAAAGTTAAAAGCAGGTGTAGTTGTGATTACGAGCAGTAGATCTATATAGCAAAAGCAGAATGTGATTTTTAAAAAACAACACTCAACTTTCCTAGTTAAAATGGTTTTGTACTAATTGCAGATGAAATTTTTATCACACATGCCCTAGTTTGAGGTTTCTATAGGTCATTGGCTGCTGCATTATAAAATTTAGACACACAATAGTTTTGTTATAAAGTTTTTGTTATGCTTTTAAAGAGGAATTTACCAAACAGTATGTGCATTGCTGATCATTCATTTGTGTCACAGTTCTTCCCTAGTTTTGCAATCTTTTATGTGAACACTGATAAGGCTTCTACCACTCATGTTCCCCTTTCCTCTCCCTGTGTGAAACCTCCCTCTGGGGACCATGCACTATAGGAATGTATGGGGTATAACACACAAGTGTCTGATCTCGCTCAGAGTCTGAAGAAACTACTGCTGCCTAAATGCAATTACCAATATTTCTAAAATATTAGTTGCCCCCAAAAGATGTTTATGTGGCACAGCAATGTTACTTTCTTTACTTTAGAGGCAAGAAATTGAACCACGAAAGGAAATAATTGACTTACAGTTGCATGGACCCAAGAACCATCTTCCCTGAGGTTATGTCCCATTCCCTCAGGCAGAGAACTGTATACCCTCAGTCCTACACTGAGCATATGGATATCAATTGATGGTTATGGTCACTGACTGCCCTCCCTGTCGGTGATACAGCCAACTTGAAGGAAGGACTGGTTTGCAGGGACTCTAATCCATGGGGACCAGAACCACTTGAGCCATTTAGCTGGTGCTGAGGCTGAGCACAGAGCTGCAGCTGCACAAGTTTTGTGCAGGGCTTGGACTTGGGCTGTGCCTGCCACATGACTCGTGCACATCATCAGACACAATGTCCTTAGGTTACAGGAACTGGATGGCTACAACTGGCAGCAAGTTCTCCTCCAAGAGGCTTTCTTACATGTGGAAACATATATAATATTTTCATAATCTAACATCTTCCTTCGTATCTTTCAACACCTTTATTGTAACCTGGAGGGGTGATGGAGTAAACACCCATCAAGTTTGCAGATGACAGCAAACAGGGGGAACCAGTTGATGCATTCAGGGCAGGGCTGCCAACCAGGCTGATACAGATAGGTTGGAGGAACAGGTCAACCACAACCTTATGAAATTTAGCAAGGGGAGATGGAAAATGCTGCACCTGAGAAGGAATAACTTTGGCAATGGTACAGGCTGAGTGCTGATTAGTTGTGGAACAGCTAGTTAAGGACCTGGGAATCAAGGGGGGCAGTCATCATGAGCCAGAAATCTGCCTGGCAACAACATCCTAGGCTATTTCAGCAGTACAGCCAGGAAAGTGATAACTTCCCTTTACTCAGTGCTTATTAGACAACATCTGAAATACTCTGTGCAGATTTGGATTCCCCAGTATCAGAAATCCACTGATACTTTGGAGCACGTTCAGTAGAGGGCTACCAAGGTGCTTTGGAGGACCTGTCCCGGAGGGAGAGGCTCAGGAAATGGTGATTGTTCAGTCTGGAGAAGAGACAGCTTTTGAGGCACCTGATTACAAGCTTGACAGTGTGTACAAGGAGGTGACTCCTGGCTCCTCACAGCAGCTCATGGTGTGAGGATGACAGACAGTGGGCATAAACTGAAACAAGACATGTTCAGGATGGATATAAGGAAAAACTTTTCCCTGTGTCAAGCAGAAAACTGCTTAGTAGAGAGGCAGTGCAGTTCCTATCCTTCGAGCTTTTCAAGACCTAACTGGATAAATTCAAGAGTAACATTGGTCTTAACTTAGAGGTAACCTGCCTGAGAAAGAGGGAGGACTAGAGACAGAACATTCTTTCCAACTTGAGTTTTCCTACAGTCTTAAGAAACACAGTTTTCAACATAAGATTTTTGTTGGGAAGAACCAAATAATATTTCAAAGTTGTGAACTTCAGGAAGGATCGTAAATGCATACTAAAATCTTACAGCAGGCACATTACGGATTCTGCACAGAGCAGTTACTTCTCTTATATAACAGTATTTGCATTGTTCCTATTTTTAATTCCTTTATTATCACCAGTCACCACTAATGCAAGGAGTGAGACAGAAGGGGTGTGGACTGCCATCCTGCTTCTGATGGCTTTTAGATGCACTGCAGAGCACATAAAATTGCTTATGTTTATGGAGAGACATTCTGGCCTCTCCCTCACTACAAAAACATGTGCATCACTCATGCAAAACCCTCACACGTCTAAAGTAATTAAAGTTGCTGTGTTTCTGTCTAATATTTCACAGTCAGAAGTGTGTGAGCATGCACAGTGAGTCTGACACACTGGAGAGGTATCTGAGACACAACCTGGTTATTGTGCAAGCACATACCATCTCTGCAATAAAAGGGAAGGCCAACATATGGCCACTTATCCATGTTCTGCTGTCCAGGCCAGAGGCCTGGAAATATTGGCCAAGTTGCCATATTTATCTTTTTCCATTTGGACAATAAAATAGAATAATTGACAAAAAAAAAACCCCAAACCCAAACAACAGCAACAACAACAAAGAAAAAGAGTGTGGGGCAATTGCAGATGTAGGATACCCCTAGAACAAACATGCAAGGTCATCTCTTTCCATGACAGACCTTCACATTTTAAAACACACCTCTTTTTGTTGCCACGCTGAGGAAGTGTTACCACTGTCTTATCCAAGGATAAAAGTAAGTCACAGAACTACAGCTTTCATTTTCTGTTCTTTTCAGTCCTGGAATGGAATGCCAGCAGGGAGGAATAAAACCCACATTGGTGGGATGTGTCAATTGGAAACACAATCTCAGTGCTGTTCCCTGTACTGGCTTTCCTACAGCAGGTTCTGCTGGCTGCTGCCAGGCATCTTCTTCAGTGTGAAGGTAGTTGCTGTTCTGCAGGAGGGTGGGAAGCATTGCTGTAGAGCAGGTTGATTTCCAGGTCCCACAGCAGACCCACTGTCCCATGTTTGCAAGGCTCTCTTGGTCTTTCCAGCACAGCATTCTCCCCGAGTCAATGCTCTGTTAAAAAAGTGAAAAGGGCAGTGCCAAAGCTGATGAGTGGTTTCCAGATTGTTTTCTTTATTCAGGTCTTGTTTACACTCCAGTTCCCAGAAGCCCCTGTGACCAGTTGTGGTCCAGTAGCCTCATCCAGAAGAACCAATGAGATAAAACAGGAGCAAAATGTGAAAGCAAGGGAAGTTCTCTTCGAGTTCTCTAAAATGCTTTGGACTTGTCTGTGTATGGGTATTCATGCTGATCTAACAAAACTGTGTTGGGGTTGCATCAATTTAATTACGCCACTGCAAAAGCTATGTAATTAATCCTTTGTTTTGGTTAACACCTATGCAACTCAAACCTCTGAGCAATATCTACATCAAGAGCTCAAAGGCATAAAAAAATATTCAAACTCCAGTCCACTAACCTCAGTTTCAATTAAAGGCTAAGAAAGTATGAACTTCATGACTCTGTTCTTCACTGTAAAGCAAAGAGAAACAGAGAAAGCAGTAGATATTCTTAAAAAAAGGAAACTAATGCCTAGTAGAGATAGGCTAAACCTAATTAAGTAACTTTCAGGTCTTGTTCTTCCTTCATAAAGTAGCACTAAATGACAAAAGCTTTTTTAAAAAAATAAAGTATTTTATTGCAAGCCACCTTTAAGAACAGAGGGAAAAAGTCTCCTTGGCAATATCATACGAGTCCCTTGAGGCTTTTCTAGCACTTCATTTTAGTGTTCTGGAACAATTTATTGATACATAGCCATCCCTTTCAGAAATTTCCAGAGAAATTAATCCATTATTATTCATAGTGTAAATCCCTAGGGAGCAGTCCTGTGGATGCTTTTGGGTATAGTGACTCCTGCCATGCTCGACAGTGCCAGACTTGTATAGACCATCAAAACTTTCTGAATGTTCAGCAAAAATGGATTGTTTTCTGATTTTGCCTGTTGACAGCTGACAGGGGCTCTAATGGTATATTGGCCACTCCTCTCTCTTCCATATGCATGTGGGGATCCTGAAAGGAAAGCTCAAGGAAGCCAGGAGCACTAAATTAGCTGAGGTGGAGGTTACCTGGTGATTTCTGATTGCAGCAGGAACAAACTCAAAAAGCAGCATGATGGCTTCAGTTGCTCTGCTGTGCAAATGAGGAGAGGGACCTGCAGACTTTCCCTCTTATACTCTTAAGACACAGACTAACCAGAAACACTCTTTGTGCTCCCTTGAGAATAAAAGTGGGGCTGGAAACGAGAGGATCTGGGACTGGCTCTGGCAAGAATATATTCTGCCCTCTTTCACAGGTCTGTAGCTGTTGCTTTGCCTACACAAGCCCCAGCAGGGCTCTCTGGAAGCACTCTGACCACCACTTGTTGAAATCCCTCCTTAGCTTGCCACTGCCTTCTTCTGCTGCAGCTTAGGTTGGACTAAGCCAACAGGCTGAGGAGATGGCCCCCTACTCACTAAACACACAGCTAGCTGGGCTGTGCATGAACATCCTCCTCCTGGCCCAGCTGTGCTCCCACTCAAAACAGTGGCACCAGGTACAACAGGAATGGACTATTCCAGAACGTGCAGTGCCTTCTCTGATAACCCAGCAGTTTGGAGGATGACACAGAATTCTTCAAAGAACTTGTTATAATGATTTTGATTATAATTTTTATTTTTTAAATAATCTTTATCACCATCAGTTTCATCGCTTCCAAGTTCACAAGGTATTTTTTTCCTCTTCCCACATGTCCAATTTTTTTTGCTTGGTCACATCTGTGATCTCCTTTCAGGTGTAATGGAATTATTAAGGGGTAAGTGTAGTCAGAACTGGCCTCTGTTCTCGTTAGTTTGTTCTGACATACATCAGTTAACAGACAAAGTTCTGTGCAGCTTCCTGGCCCAGATCTGCCCTGTTTTCATTATGGTTGTGAGACATGATGTATGTATCAAAGTACCCTTGTTTCCACCAGAACCTTTATATTTTTTCTTTTGCCAAATAAGCATCTCTTCAGTGTATAAAAACAATAATGCCTCAGCAACTTTAATTACTTGCACATTACAAACACAAGCACTCTTGTTCTTTGGTGAACACATACCCCCCCTTGAAGCCTTCTGCACATATGTGCAAGCAGGCACACATGCAGGCCTACACTGCCCTTCCACTGGAAAGAAATTATCTCTGCTAGTAGAATTTTTCTGTGTTTACAGAACAGACATCTTTAGGCTCAGTTATTACAACGCTCCATTATTTCTTTTGTTGCAGAATGGTGGGGCTGGCAGGGACTTAGGTAAGCCTCATTAAGCAACTCTTGCAGTATGCATAATCACTCTGATGGAAGTTATAGGAGTCTTTATGATATTCTTATATGAATCCATTAAATATGGGACTTAAAATAATTCAACACAGTTATGCAGCACTCACTTCCCATCTGTCTAACCTTTGTTCCCTACACAGGCGTGCTTGATCCTCTTCCCACAAAAATCTGACCCTGATAGGTAGCTGACAAGAATGCTGTATGACCTATATCCATCACAAAATGAGAACGTGCCCTAGGCTGCAAGGTGAGTTACTCTGCTTTCAAAAGCATACTCAGAAATCATCTCTCCAAACTGTACAGAACATCATCTCTGGAAGTACTAGTGTTAGCTATTCATCAACACATCTGCCACAGCTCACTGGCTCTATCTACTCATAGAGGAATGTCTCATACAAAGCTTCACTGCCATCAGTGTATGTACCATTGCACACAGTAACCTGCACAAACACCCCTCCCTGTGTGGAGCTGTCACCTTTGTTTGTCTCCGGATGAGCAATGTCACGTTCTTAGTCACAGCTGTAGAGACTGTAGGAGGGGCAGCACTGCCAGTTCATTATGAACACTCACAGTCCCTTCCCCCACGGACCATCAAGGAAAACACGACTCACAGCCTATGCAAGCAGCATGGCACGCTCTCCTTCCATTGCATTCAGCTGCAGAAACAATAATTCATCTCCTCTTCCTTCGCTCTCTGGAATGTGAAAAGCGGTGATCCACTGGGAATTAAAATAAAGGCAGATTCAGCTGAGCAAGGTCAGATCAAAACATTCTGGGCTATGACTAAGGGCTTGAAGAACAGGCAGAAATGCGTTGCTGACTGCTCTTGCACAACACAGCAGGTTCATGGCAGGAAGCTCTAAAGACAATCTGTGTGCTGCCAGTGTAACAATTAACTCCCTAAACTGCACTGCAATTCTGAGACAGTTGGGTAAGCATCCTAATATTTCCCATTGAACGGGGAACCAATTTCCCAAAACTTCTATGAGAAGTTTTCCAATTTTTTTTAAGGTACAAAAAAATAAATATCATCACAGGGTGGTAGGAAAATAAAACACATGGGAACACCATAGCAGTGGTAATAGTTACTACTTCATTCATAATCCACAGTCAATAACACCATTTGCCTTATAAATAAGGTAAAAGTTCATAGAGAATAACTTATCACTATTATTGAAAAAAAGCAAAACCACCAAAACCTACTTTGAAATAAAAGGGACTGCTAACTTAAGTAAGGACTATGAGCAATCCATAATTATCATCATTTTGAGAGTGCACGAGCTTAGAATTTTTAATATCACCCCTTCACATTCTGACACTGGCACTCTCTTTATGCACAGTGAGGACATTACAGTCCTACCTCCCACTTCAGGAGAAACAGACAATATCAAGACTTGATGCTGCCAAGAGCCAAGTGTCACATTTGACAACAATATTGCCAAAAAATAAAAAATTAAAATGTTACTCAGAAAAAGTGGAAGAGCTTTTCCAGTTTCCTGAGTTCCTTCTTCTGGTTCTTAGCACAGAGCCCACGTGCAGTTTTTCCAGGGATTAGCCAGGAGATGGAAAAGATGCCAATGACAGAGATACCAGGAGCTGTTTATACAAGCACTGCTGCTAGTATGTGCAAACACAGATAAATTCAGTTTGGATTATTTATATATGAATTTGAGTTCTTGAAATGAAGTGGCTACAGATCACGTGCTGCCCATCTCTTCTCTCACCAGTACAACACCAGTACTTACTTCACAGACGGCAACTCCACTTTGATATTCCACCTTTGGCATTGCTCACAAAACAAAGGAGAAAACAAATTGACCTCAAGGTCATGTGCTTTTGTCTGCAAGAATTCTTGCACGAGAAAGTCAATAGCAATACAACATATCTCCTATAGGCTGAACATTTCCTGGCTCCCTGAGAAAGAAGCACTCTTAAAACACATGTAGTATTGTCACTGCTGGTACATGTTGTAGCCATGAACCAGGGGAGAAACCGCCTGCATGCTGTGTTATCAGCATGTTGCCTCTAGAGCTGTGCTGCTTCCTTACTGCTGCTCCTGCAGATTTCATCACTGCTTTCAAGTGTATGATTAAAAATGCATTATATTGGGGCTGCAAATTCATCATTAAGTTTGAACTGCAGTCAGACAACCACGCCAGTTTGCAGCCGCCCAACAGCTCATTGTGCTGGGTATTTGTTTCTTATATGCTTGAAGCTGTCTTTCAATGTCATCTAGGAATGCCTTCAGACAATAAAACCAAGGTAAATGTGTGGGGCCACTTGGAACTGCAGGCGTTGTGAGTGACAGTGTTTTGGCAGACTTGAATCCAAGATCGCTTTTCCCAAAGGAAGCAAACACTGAAAACACGCACTTTGCCTGGTCCCCCTATGTATAAGTCAACAACTTCCTATGATGATTCACTAAGACTTACATCATCATCGCTGTCGTTATTTATGCTGAGAGCTCTTCAGAGGAAGAATTAGCTCTTGCTGTACATGTGCACAGCATCTGCCACGGCTACCACATCAGAACACAAAATTGCATTAATTTGTAGTTAATATGCCTTTCCTATGGCATATTTCTGTGCTTATATGGGGGAAAACACTGGATAAGAGAGCAGGCACATGAATTCCATTAACAGCTCTTGAGAAACGCGTGAAAATATTTGGAATGTTTCTTCAGCACTCTGTAATTTCCACACATACTTGCATATCAGCAGGTCAGTAGCTGCCTAATGCTGCAGTAGTGCCCACATGAGCACCTTCCTCCAGACTGGCCGACAGCTACTGGGAATCTGCCAGGGATTAGTGCTCTCATCTTGGAGGTCTGGTCTGCTGACAAAGATGTCTCCTTCCTCTTCCCAGGGAAAACACTCCCCATGGAACTCATGACTTGAAAACATTCCTGTCTGAGCAGTCAGTGCTTTGAACCAGGCCAAAAAGCCACAGATGTCACCATCCTCCAGAACTGTAGTGATTGGGCTATTTCTGAGCTGAGCTCACACGGCTCTGAGTTAATGCTTCCAGAATGCCCTACATCAGTTTGATGTTCCAGCTGACAGCACAGAAACTCCAGCAGATACTACTTTTTGTTCCTCACTGTGCATGGAGTAAAAGCTGAGCATTTTCCCTGCCCTGTGTTTTAAGAAAAGAAGTTGGCAACAGCGAAGACAATTTTCCTGACAACTCAGCAGGATATAACCTTTCTCCTCACAGTTCCACAAGGCCCTGAAGGACCCTTCAAAGTTTTCTATGGCTTCAGAAATAAGTGCCCAGGGAGGAAAATTCTGCAGTTCTGCGTAGCAGAAGGTCAGGCTGAGAACAGCAGTGCAATGAATCAGTCAGAGTGGACACACTGCATCATTAGTACTCACATACACATTTTCCTGATCTGCCAATCCCACAGAACATTAATTTCTCACAGTAGAATTAGAGGTGATCTGCATTTTAAAGCACCATTTTAGGGAGAAATATCTAACAACAAGAGAGCAGAATAAATACTGTATTATTAGTGGGTGCAGACTGCACTAGATTCATCAGTTTAGCAATCTACTAAAGTATTCTCCCATCCTTTGGTACTCTACATGGGGCAAGAGCTGCAAACATAAATACTGGGACAGACAGATATTGTACATAAAATATAACTTACTGGCACTGTACTTAGAGAATAATATCATACAATAAATATAACCTAATGTATATTATCACTGGCAACAGGAATTTGCAACTGTGGAAAATGCTCTGATTCCACAAATTTATGACATCTGTGTACCATAAAATAGAATATGCCACACTACCATTTTACAGGTTCCTGTTTTTATTCCTGTTAAGATAGTCTTATCTGATACAGCTTTTCTTCTACAGTAAGTTGCATAAATCAGGTTTCCAACCTCCCAGTGAGCTCAGAGCAGAGACACTCACATGGTACCAAAGGGAATCAGAACTGCCCTATTCATCTTAATGGTGTTTAATTTGCTGTTCAGTTTCCTATAGCAAGACAAAGCAGCATGTATGCATAAAGAAAACAGACATGAAATACAATACTCTGCTAGCTGCTAAAGGTCATTAAATATATGTGAAAATCACAATTAAGAAAGCCACAATTAGGCAGAGAAAACGTGCCATCCTCACAGCAAACCAAGATCCCCTTTTCGTTCAGGACAGAGATTTACACATTTTAACACATTTTTGTGCCTGAGAGCCCAAGTCCCTTAAGACAGGAAGATGTTTAATGATTCACTCATTTGTATGAAGAAAAATAAATTTTCTTCTGCTATTTATAACCATTATAGGCATTCCCACGAGGCAGAGGATAAGGCTGTATGAGGTATTAAGTGCTCCAGTCTCATCTGTGTCCAGACTCTCATACAGGCTGGATCTAATTCACTTCAGACCAGATTTTTGGATAATTTCCTCTCAATTTTTGAAAGAAAGAAAGATAACGTGAAATTTGGAAAGAAGAGATCATAGAATCATAAAATGGTTTGGGTTGGAACCTTAAAGTTCCTCTCATTCCAACCTCCCTGCTGTGAAGGGACACCTTTCACTAGACCAGGTTGCTCAGAGCTCCATCCGTCCTGGCCTTGAACACTTTTAGGCATGGGACATCCTCAGCTTACCTGGACAACCTGTTCCAGTGCTCACCACCCTCACAGTAAAGAATTTATTCCTAATCTCTCACCTAAACCTACTCCCTTTCAGTTTGAAGCTGTTCCTACGTGCTCTTGGATCGAGAGATAGAGGAAGGTGTGGAATCATAGAATGGCTTAGGTTGGAAAAGCACTCTAAGATCATTGAGTCCAACCATTAACTTCCCACCACCATGACCACCATGACCACCATGACCATCACTAAACCATGTCCCCAGGTGCCCCATCCACACATCTTTATAACACTTCCAGGGACGGGGATTCCACCACTTCCCTGGGCAGTGTGTTCCAGTGCTTGAACACCCTTTTGGAGAAGAAATCAAAGACAATGTGACAATTTAGATACCAAAAAAAACCACTTTAGCAAGTTGAGGGTATAAACTTACAAGGTGTCAGTGGGAAGGGGCTGGCATGGGCCACTGGAGTGGCACCTCTTTGGGATGGCTGGGGTTGTCCTGCCCAGACACAGCTGGTTCCAGCAGCTCCAGCAGCCCCAGTGCAGGGCATGGCTGAGCCCCTCGGGAAAGCCTGGGCAAGGGAGGGCAAAACACCACCCAGCAGCCAGGGCTGAGTGAGGGGAACCAGGTGAGAAGCAGCCTGGTGAACCCCAGGGGCAGAGCAGGAGGAAGAAAGGAGGGATTTCAGGCACCAGCACAGAGATTCTCTTGCAGCTCCTGTGGGACACCTTGGGGCAGTGGGTGTTTCCACACCACAGAGAATATCAACACCATGGAGGACCCCACAGCAGAGCAGGTGGGTATGTCCTGAAGGAAGCTGCAGTCCACGCAGAGCCCACGTTGGAACAGGACTGACCACAGACTACCATTGCCTATCCCCCTGCACTGCCCAGGGGGCAGAGGAGCTGGAACTGAGGGAGTAAAGCTGTACTTGGGAAGAAGAGGGGGAGGGTAAAGAAATAAAGTTATTTTTGTCTTTGTTCGTCACCATTTTACTCTCATGTAATTGTCAAAAATGCCTGTTTTGTTTGACGGTAATTGAGAAGTGATCTCCCTATTTTTATCTTGACCCATGAGATTTTCCATCTTATTTCCTCCCCCTGTCCCGTTCAGGAGAGGACACAACAAACAGCTGGGTAGGCACCTGACAGCTGTAATGTAAACTTACCACAGTGAATAAGAACTGTACAGTTCTGGAAGATACAACACAGATGAAGTTAAAGAAAGACATGTGGGAAGCACAGTGTGAGTACATTAAACTCTGCATTAAGCAATAGGAGAGATGAGCTTCTTTCTACCAGTATTATATGAGGAGCTTGTCTCTTCACATCCATCTTGCATTATCCTGTACAGTAGAAATCCATTAATAAAGCACCCATTGACCATTTCCAATAGTTCTCAGCTTTGCTTCTGCTGAGTATTCCCACTACTGGCCATAAACTTTGCATAATTTGGCCTTATTTTAAAAACCTCTTCTTCTAGAGGTTAGCCATTAAGATTAATAGATAACTGAATATTTTCCAGTGAAGCTTCTTGTATTGAATGTAAAGAGCCAACATACTACACAGCAAAACAACATTTGCAATTGTTCTACACAATACTCCCTACAGCACATGCAACACTGGATTTCTCAGTATCAGGGAATTTGATCCTGGCTGAAGAGCCAACCTTCAGAATGAAGCTGAGGAAAATGAATACAAGTGAAGTTTAGGTGGATAGCAGAATAGACTTACTAGGATAGAGGATGGCATGTAATTCATGTCAAAAATCAATTTTCAGTGCAGCTGTCACAGCCTATGTGTTGATTAGGTATAGTCAAAAACTTATTATTAATATTCATTCTTACCTGTAATACTATCAAAAATTATAGAGCAAACAATGACAAATCATTGTCACAAGCAGCCAAGCAAAATTTGTCAATTTTTAAACTTAAACTCACTGTATTTAAGCTAGTCTGATGACCTTTTGCTGACATAAATGTTCACAAGAAACCAGACATTGAAAATGTTCAATTTGATGTAATCTTGGGAGTAGAATTTCAAACTGAGGCACAGTATTATTGTTCAAATACTTCCATATTTGTAACATGGGAGAAACAACATTGTGGGACTTTTTTAATCAGACATGAAAAAAAAATCAATGAAAGACTGTTTGCACTCCAGCCCCAGAGTCAAAGACATCTGCACTAATATTCATCAAATACTCCAGAATAATGGGAACAAGCCATGAAATCACAGTCTATTCACTGACAGCCATCAAGCAGAAAGAAAGGCTAAATTTCTTGTCATTGTTGGTGAGTGCCAGCAAAATACATTTGGATAGCAGGGAATAATGTCCCATGATGCAGCTGACCATGAAGACTTAGGAAAAAAAGACCTAGTTAAAGGGTTGAGAAGCTGTCACAGCCCCAGCTTCAGCACCATAACTTGCAAGTCAGTGTGACATTTATAGTAATGACTGAGAGTAAGTGTGGCATGGCCTTTATTCATCAGCCAAGAGTAGAATAATGAACATTGTTAAGGACAGCAGAGTTATAAATCAATTATGTCCAGATCAAAAGTAAGATACTCATAATACGAAAGGTCATTTATTTCAAAGGAATAGTTCTGAATTTCTTTATTTCCGTTGTTTTCCATTCTTAACGTGCATTTTGAAAGTGAGTCTTTGTCGTTAAATGATAAAAGCATGGAATTTCCATTGCACAAAGAAGGAAGGCAATTCAGGCAGAAATAATTTTCTGTTATGCAGTGGCCCTTTCTAATAACTGCCTGTGGTTGATGGTATTATCAGTGTAAGGATTACAAAACTACTGAGGAAATGTAAGGGCATGTCAAAAATCCTCATCCAGTCTGAAGGGACCTGTCATCTTTACTGTTACAATATCATTATTGTATTCCTTCCTTGTGCCAGTATCTTGTGAAGAGCTTCTGCATTCCAATGAATCTGCAAACACTGGAAATTGGTGGCATTGGAAAAATCAAATGCTCAGCACTTCTGTGGCTTTGGTAAAGCTGGAGTGCTGAGCACAACATTTCCCCTGCTCAGAGTTTGTGATTTATTCTTTCCCTCTAAGCATTACCCCCAGTGGTTGCCTCAGGTTAAGAAGTGTGCCCTGGAACTGCACTGGAGGACTCTAAAGGAACCAGCAGGAGACCATGGCATCAAACTGCACCTTCTTTTACTTGAAGAGAAACATTGACAAGACTGCACAGAACAGGTGGGAGGGGCAGTTACCAACAGCAGTATTACATGGTCTGATATCCTGAACCTCAAGGAAGGAAATATTTTGAGAACCCAAGATTTAAAGGAGCATCTAACAACCCATTCCCACTTGTGTTCATATTTTGTCCACAAAGTCTTACACACTTCTACTGAAAAGAAAACAACTGAATGGCTACTAAAAGCTGTTCAGCTGTCACCTGCAGTAAAAACTAAGGAATAGACACACTCAGAAATTTTCATTCTTCTATCATCAGTCTCCATGCTCTCTTTTGGAACTTAAATGAGTTTGTCCTGCTGTGTGTTAGCCCTAAAAAGTACACTTTTCTTTCAGACAAGAGACTCATTTGGCCAGGGAATCAAACACCTGCCTGCAACCTCTTGCTGAACAAAGGACCCTGAAAAAGTAACTTCTAAGTCTGATGTGGAAACACTTGATGACTTTATTGGAACAAATACCCCAAACTGCAAGGCAAACATCCACTACTGCATTCTTTTTTAACAGGTATTGAGCAAAACCAAACTTCTATCATACATATTTTTTAGCTGTAATGCATTTAAAATCTGAAATTACATCTGGATTCATATACTCGATTTTTTTTAAAACATATACAGAATATCATCCCTTATGGGAGTGGTGGGTATCATATGAATATACAAACAGCTTTTTTGAAGGTTTGCTTGTGGTGTCTACTATGTGGTGTGTCATGCAGCAATCCTGTACAGGGAGTAAGGCAGGGACTTCTGCAGAACTGAGTCCTTAAGTGAAGTGGGAAAATTACAAAAACATACAAAAGTGGATAATTCTGTAAATATTATCTACTCAGCATATTAAGTCTTGCAAAACTTGCAGAACAGCTGCAGATATACTGCAAGTTGTAACAATCCAATGGTTTTTACTCTCGGAATTCATGAACTGAGAGCACTTTGGTATCTGATATTTGGAACTGACTTTGTTCTGTGACTCACTCAGCATTTTTCATGTGGCTTGATCGGAAAAACACAGACTAAATAATTAGTTAGGGATAGCTGAGGATTTCATATGTTAACATGCCAAGGTAGTAAGAAAAATGGAGAAAGGAGCATTTCTCAGAATGAGGCAACAAAAAGCTTTGCCTAGAAAGTATAACAGTAATTTACTTCCCCCCTTTTGAAATTGGTGATGAAGATGCAAATATTAATGGGGAATATGTGATATCATAATTGCCTTTTAAGTCTTTGCCATCTCAATCATGTATTTTTAAGCAAACTGGCTTGGTGAGAGCACATATAAACACATAATGCCAAACCCAAGCTAAATGTTCTTAAAAGGCAGTGTCTCACACTGGCCACTCAATCTTTCTAAAATTGTTCATATTATTAATTTTTAGATCAGATTTATGTAAGTTATATGACTGTTTAATAAAATCATTTATTTCTGTTGTTTGATTTTTCCCCCTCCAAGTGTTTTCTTTTTCTTCACTACTTTGAAAGAGCTGCTGGTGTTTTAAAGATGTTTGTATAACTTACTTTCACAAATGTTTGATTTTAATCATGGTTGATTTTTAATAATAAATTTAAATTCTTTTCTGTAGCACAAAAAGGACAATTTTGAAAACAGCCTCAGTTCTCATCAGGGCCATTGTTGTAATCTTTAGCATTGGAAGAGCCTGACTCTCAGAGCAGTTTAACAGCTGTCCTCATAGGCTTCTTATTTCAATGATCCTTTACATCATGGAAAGATGGTAAAGCTGCCATGATTTGCCAAGTGAGGTTTCAAGTGAAATGGGTGTCATTTCAAGGCAAAGTACTGGGTCTCCTACGGAGGAGCCATTTGTTTCAGTGCAATGAATGTTGAGCTTTGAACTTAGAGGAAATGAGGTCTATATTAAAAGTCCTATTAGACAGAGCTGTCATACAACTTCAAGATTTGATATTAGTCCACAGCCATTGGAAATATAGCCCTGCAAAAGGAAGATCTCCCTCTAGTTATCCTGAGCTTATAAATGGTCCTGATCAGATCACCCAGACCACTTCACAGAAGAGTAATGGACCCAGCTGGTGTACAGAAAGCTTTACCAAAAATCCTGTTAGAAGCTTCTCTAACAGGGCCACCCACATGACAGAGATCCTGTGAACAAGCATCTGGAATGCATTGTATTTAAAAAATCTTCATGAGGAAGGAATTTCTCTCCAATCCAAACAATTACAGAGATAAAACATTGTCGGTATGAGGGAAAGACGCTGACTCAATAAATTTTCCTGAACATAGATCTCAGGGATTTGCTATCTCCAGTATTCCTATATTTCTCAGTCTTCCTCTGCAGGCTTCCTGACTACAGAATTCTGGAAATGCCTTCCCAGAGCTCAGGAAAGCTGTCATGGATCCTGTTTGAGGATATGGGAAGAACCACCGTTTGCTGACTCCTGGATAAATGGAGGTGTTTGAGAGCAGTTGCCAAATAGCTGCTTTATGAGATGACAGGTGTCCATGGTCTCCCAAATTCTGACTCTGGCTTTAGGCAGTGCAGCTCACTCCAAACACACTGGTTTTATCCCATGTAGAGTTCTGTCACTCTCTGCAGTTTTTGAGGCTGAAGAACATGCTCTGTGACCCTCTTCCTTGACAATCAATGTTCCCCAAAGTCATTAGGTGTGTGGAGAAGGTATTGGTTTTTTGGATTATCCATTCCAACAATTTATGTATTTTCCTTTTTTCTAGATACAACCATTTAATCTTCAAAGCATTTATTGGGAGTCCAAGGCAACTGTAACAGTTTCCTAAGATAGCCAAGAGCCTCTCATCAATTCAAGCATGTTTGCCAATTACATGACATCATCTACACAAGATAGGAAACTTAACTCTATCACAGGACCAACCTCAAGCAACAGAAAGTTTGTGGACCAGATCCAGCCTATCAGAACAATTTTAATCCAGCAGTTCATTGCCCACTATCCACTTCCCATAGGCCCTTCAGACACAAGTTGGGAGGACAGTTTGTTACTCTCTAATATCTTCCCTAAAATTCTTTTGAGATTGAAGTGATTGGACTGTACTTGCCACACAGCAAGAGGGTAAGCTTTTTTGCATCATGTAATTTGCATAACCTGTGACAAAAGCACACGGGAACGTTGGGGAAAAGGACAGGGACTGCTTATAGGATCAGCCATGCAACTGGAGATTCCTACGGATCAGAACCACAAGGACATCTCCATTTTGGTTGTATCACAGACCCGCCTGCGGACGCAGGGCAGAGGAAGCATTGAGGGGTGCAGTCCTCAGGAAATGGAATAAAGCCCTTTCCAGCAGAATGTTCGAGGCACACTGGTCACCCAATGTTGCACACTGGACTTCATCATGGCTGGGTAAAGAGAGTGATGAAGAAGAGCAGCAGCTCTATGGCCCTTTCTGTTCTATCAGCCTTTGGAATGAATCCATGGCTCAGTCACTCATCAGTTCTTATGAGACTGCAAGAGTTGTTATACACATTTTTTAGCATTGTTGTGACCTTATCCATGGTCCAGGTTAGTCTCACTTAGTCACTTTTCATAGCACTCCCTTTTGAGCTGCACCTAATGCCATTATAAAATATATTAGAAAAAGAATTGGATTTTTTAATTTAAGGTCTTAACCCTTATTTTTACTTTTTTTTTTCAGGCCACTGTTAAAACATAAATACTCCACCAATACAGTTTTGACCAGGTCATGCTGCTGGTTTTCTTTTCCTCTTTCATTTAAAAGCAGCCATAATCTGTTCACAAGTACTTTTGAAATTATTTTGGTAATAGTGACAATAAATTTTATTTATGTAATTATTTGGATTGGCAAGACACTGTCTCCTCTGTATGCTTTCTAAATACTTTGCATTCCAGATGCTTTTTCCAGATGCTTCTGCCACCTTAGTGGAAATGTCATGTGTTCCAGCAGCTTTTGCACTGTCATTTGTCTTAGTCTTGGCTCTATTTTTCCTATGAAGGAAGATGCAGTGCTGAGGTACTTTAGTGTTCTGAGAGCCATACCATCTTGCCTTGCAAGCTGTCTTCTCCCCTACTGCACACACAGAATGCATATGTCATCATCTACAGGGAATATATGTTTTCAAAACATCCCTCTACCTGTGGCACCTCTTCATGACTTGTCAAATTGCTGTGAACCATCCTAGCATAAATGGTATTGGCTCAGTTTATTTCCATGTACTATTCAACCACCCTGCAAGATGCTTTTCTAGGTGGTCTGAGGTATTTTCTGGTTGCTGAGCTTCTCTCTCCCAGATCTTTGTTTGTACTGTCTTTGTGATCTCTCCACTACTTTGATCAGGCTCTTGCTTTGCCAGCAGACTTGGTCTGTTTATGCTTTCCTTGCAACCTTCTATTTTGTTGCTTGTCCAGCTTATCTTTGTTTGTTTATGACTTCCAATAACTTCCTCTGGTGTATTTGGTATCACTTTCTCAAATATTTCCCATGCAAGCCCTGATGAGATTGTTTCCTCATCCCAAAGGAATGGCCTGAAATGCACTCTCAGCTTCACCTTGCATGTCTCCTTTGCCAAGCTATCTTAGCACTTACAAAGGATCAGAGAGATGGCAACACCCAATCATCTCCCTGGGCTGCATCTGACTCTTTCCCAGAACAGAACGGAACAGTTCATGTTCACAACCACACTCTGTACTGCTACAGATGGTAGCATTCCACCGTGTCCATATCTTTGACTGAAAATAATGTGTTTAATGTGGCTTTTGGTCTGACAGCTTAGGAAATGCCATATGACTTCATGCATATATATGTATGTGAGACAGCCAAAGCCACATTATGCGTGGCATTCATGATCCGGCTCTTCATAGGCTTTCTATTTTTTAATTCAGCCCTCACATTTATACCACCAGTTAAGAGATTCTAGAAGCTTGTCTGGACTGTGGTTTCATCCATCCTTCCTTGTGTCCACTGCTGCTTTGTTGTGTCTATCCCACAACATCTCACATCTATGCACAGTTCAGTGTACCAGCTCTAAACACACAGCATCCATTTGCCTAAGGAGCAGTTTCCAGCGGCTCACTGAGGAAATTGTAATTCTTCCTGCTGCCATAGCAATGCTGTTGGCATGTTTTTCTTGCCCACTCCTTGCTTCTTCCACATCTGATGTCGGAAAAGTGGAATTTCTTATTGTGACATCTCCTATGTTCTGTTCTAATAATTCCCAAATTCTCTAAATCCTGCTGCATATTGGCATGCTGTTGTAATATAAAGCTCCATGGCACAACTTTGCAAATGTTTCCAGCTTCATTTAAGCCAAATATTTTGACCCTCTTATTTTTTTTTTATTTTGTTCTAAATTTCATTTTCCACTCTGAGTCACACCAGAGCAAATCAGGAAATGTCAGAATCTCACGAAAGAAATAAAATGCAGGGCTTTGACCAGATCTACTGAGTCACTGACACAGCCAAAAGTCTATGCTTGCAGTTCATAAATTCATATGCAAGCTATACCTGGATGGGGTAGTGAAGCTGAGATGATGCTGCTGACTCACTGTGATTCCAATCTTCGTGCTCAGGAAGCTGTTGGTGTCTGCAACTTCCTGCAATGCCAGTCTGGCCACAGCAGGCTCAGGGCTGCCAGATTCTCTGCACAGAAGGCCCATGGACTTCCATAGGACTCTCAAGTCAGTGCCTGAGGAATAATGAAGATATAAAGAATCTTTGCCTTTTGAGGAGCCTCCATGAAGTCTCCCTGACATGATAATTCTACTTACTCTAATTTTCCTTCCTCTTTTAGAAGACACAAGGGGGATATCATGCTGTTGAGTCCAGTGAAGTGCAAGCTGAACTTTACAAAGTGTTTCAGCAGAAGCAATGCCTTTCAGTGCTAGGAAATCCGGGCATTTGCCTGTAGGTAGACTAAGCAGCAGAAGAGTGACATAGCATATGCTGGAGTGCTGATCTCCTCATTTTCCACAGCGGAGACTTGCCTGGGTAGCAATGCTTCATTCTGGCCTATTACAGCCTCATTTCCTTCCCATTGCCTCTGGGAAATCAATGTTTGGAAAGGATGATGTCTAAATAGAAAGGTTACACACACTCTAAAATAAGGCTGGGATGCAGCCAACATGTGTATCGGGACTTGAGAGTTATGATGCAGTCTAGCTCAGACTTCTCACAAAAAAAAAGAAAGTGGCAAGAGCATTTTTGTCATTCTGAAAATTCCTATTTCTATTGATCTCTCAACACTCCCTGGAGGGAAGTAGAAGACTTTTGTGCAAGATACCATCAACCATGTGAGACTCTTCAGGGAATAAGGTATCAAGGAGTCTGAAGGCAGAATGAACCTGACAGCAAGGAGTATTTGAAGAGTTGTCATTTAAATTTCAGAGTGGAGAGTTATATGAACCAGGACAAGTTTGTATTCAGTGTAAGGATTAGATTCTCCTCTCACCTCAGTGAAAGTGTAAAGAAACCACTAAGAAGCCAATGGTGTACAATCAGTGTAAGATGAAAAGCAGAGCAGGAGGTATTCTCTAGTCTGTGGGCCCTGATTATCAAGTCCACAGTATTACAGCACGACAATTTCACTCAATTCAACTGAGCAGCATGAGCAAAACAACAGAGAACAAGATCTAATAACAGGCAGACAGTGACTCTCAAAGCATTCAGGACCAAACTCTGTTCTCCTTGACAGGATAGAAAAATCATGCAGAATGGCATGGATTTCAGAGCAGAACTTGGCCATAAGTCACAGAACTAAGAGACAGTGTGTCACTCGCACATGTCAGATGCCATTCACCATGTACAGAAATAACACATGTGCTGGAGCTGTTCTTGCTGAAAAAGGACACACTCGCTCCTGGTACTGAGATACAACAACAGTGTCTGCATCTGACATGTTCAACTGTACTAATATGAAGAGGAACTGCAGGTGTTTTCCTCCAGGAATGGTCTAACTATATATAAATCCAGAAAAAAAAGGCTAAAAATTCTATCTTTTAAAAAATCAGAGTGAGTTTAGCTAGTGACGCTCCTCAAAAGTGGTGGTGTTTTGTGACATTTGCATCACAGATTTGCATTCTGCCATTTTTTTTCATACTGGTCCAAAACTGCTGGAGGAAAATCACTTCAAATAAACTTGTCAGAATCCAAGGCAATGCACCATGGCCAGGGCTATGAGGACTCTACTGCTGGTGGGTTTATTGTTAGAAAATTGGTGGCCACAAATGTTGCCTAGAAAAATGCTCCCACTGTGTCTGGAATAAAGTTCAAGGAGTAAAATAGTCTGTCCCAAAAACATTGCTGTTGGACAGCTGGACACTGAGTGGGTTTGCCCTAGAGAACCCTCTATTTTTCAAGTTCATAAAGCAGGTCAGTACAGCTTATCTTCAAGATAGATCTGAAAAAGCTTCCTTGGTGAAGTCTAGGCCTGGCAATCTGATTCAATCAGCACTAATTACTGCGATTGGAAAATAATACTACTTAGGAACTTATTTCTGGTTATTGATGTCTTTGTATCACCTGCTTTTGTAATTGTGTATTGGAACTAGAGAATCCACCAACAGTGTCAGTGACAACTGACGATCCAAAATGCAGGTTTAGTCTACTCACCACAGGAGGTGAAAGCACACCCACACACAAGCATACAAAGGGCATCATTACAGCAGGGCTTACCTAGAGATAATGTCACACAGCCCTGTGGTAGTGGCATTTCTGTGACAGAGGATTAAAAACAGGACAGATATGAGCCACCTTTCCTGAGAGTAACATCAGCCCTGCTTCTGCACTTGGCTGGGGTGTCTCCCATCATGAGCATTTCCACTTAGGAGTGAGATCAGGATGTAACCTTGTTTTGTTTATAAGATACACTTGGGTTGAACATAGCAGGGAGTGAATTGGAAGAGTGTGGTGCAAGACCACTCTGTCAGGTACCAGATTCTTGCTCACTGGGAATAGGCTGGAAAGCAAGAAGTGGAGAAGGCACAGGACTTGGTCTGCACCATCCTCAAAAAGGAATCCCAGTAATTGGTGTTTCTGAAGAGCAAGTCCTGGGTTGTCCATTTTCTTGCTTTCTTTTGAACTGCAGCTGCAACTTGGACCAAGCCACTTCATTATTTATTAATTTTACACTTCTGTTGCAGTACATGTTGGGAACCAATCTTCCACCCCGTTTTTGACAACTGCCACTTGAAGTGTCCCTCTGTGCACTGTTCTGCAGTGAGAAACAACAGTTTGTCTTTAGATGCAGGATAGTGGTATTATATAACAGAGCTGCTCCAGGGGGAAAAAGCAGCTTCCATTCTTTTTTCAGGCATCCCTCCTGTGGTGTCTGTATGAACCACAGATTGAAAGCAGGCTCTGAATTCAGGCTGTTTCATGTAGGTGAAATTATTACAACTTAATCGATTTATCATGACAGCTAAGGAACTGGAAAAGAATAATACTATTTTGTGGCCCTGCTGGCTGGAAATGTATGTAATAGCAGGATCTGAGAGTCCTGGGAGATGTTTTGCTTTATTCAGAAGCACTGACCAGAGCAGCCTCAGCTAATATGCTCACAATGGAGACTGTCATTATCAGGATGACACATTTGTGCAAAGTGAGTTTTGAAAGAAATCTTGCCTCATACTTTTCACAGAATCAACCTCATCTGATTTTACGACTATTTACAGTGACAATTTCTATAATTCAAAGACATCCTCTGAGATTATGTTTCACCATAAATAATCATCCAGAACTTTTCCTGCCTCCCGTGACCTTGGCAATGAATACAATGACAAGGAGAATTACTGCATGACAGTTTTATATTTTAGGATTCATAAGGCAGGTTTTTGTAGCTAAATTACCTGAAAAGCAACGGGTCACAGAGGCTGCAAATCCAAACTATTTGTCAAAAGTCAGAACAAGGAGGTTAGTTTATTCTGCATCAGCCAACAATGGAAATAAGTTGATCTGGGGCAGGAATTAGGTACTTTTTCCCCTCTATTTTGGTAATTAAGATCTCTACTATCAACAAAATCTGGGAACACAGACTTGACCCTTAACTAATACAGCCATTTTTTACATCTCATATGCTCTGCTCTGTTCTTGAATTAGGGTTATGCATGTAATTTACTAATGCTTGTATAAAACACTGGAAATAATTGGAATTTTTAAGCATATTTGTGATATATGGAGCACTGAAGGCCTACATATCACTTTCACATTGATATAAAATCCTGTTCCACCTTATTAAATTCAACTGGGATTATACAGCTGTAAATTCTTACAGAATTTTCGCTGGTGAGTACATCACATCTAATTATCCCACCTTCTCCTAATTATCTTTAATCCACCCTGTTTGGAGCAGCAGTTAAGAGGTGCTACAAGTGGATTCCAAAGATGTTAAGTAAGAACTTACAGTGATGCTTACGTGGCTTAAGGCTCAATTATAGTTTTTGTTTAAGCCTTTACACTGCACTACTGGTGATGTTAGGTAATAATGTTCTTCCCCCCACTTTTTAAAAATTCCAGCAAGGAAACTTGTTTCTTGCACTAGATGCTTACTCCCGTTTTCTTTCTAAAGCATTAAATGATTCATTATTAAAGGAAAATTATATGAGACACAAGTCCAGTTCAACTGAAAAATTGCTGCAAGGGAGTAATCAATAAGAGCTGCCAGCTCAAGCCCAAGGAACACTGGTGGCAGAAACAAACTAGTCAGGGAGAGAGACAACAATCCACTAGACTATGGGCAATAATACAGAAAGAAGACTGAAATATGCCTGGGGACAATAATGTTATGGATGTTGAAAACAAGATTAATTTCATATCCCAGTGCTGTAGCTGACAGAAAGAAAAGGAAAATAAATAAGAATATAAGCAGTAGTTCACACCCCAAGTAGGAATATAGAGACTTGCTATGAAACAGGGGCTTTACACAGCATGAGTTTAAGACATCAACATTTTTGTACTGCAAATAGTGTGCCCTCAGTTGCTTTGTTTGCAGCTGTGAGATTAGAGACCCCTTTGACTGCAGCAGAGTTGTGGGGGCAGCTGTAATGTGGCTGTAATGCCATCCATAAGCTGTCTCCTCTACCTGTAGGAACATTCCCAGCTGTGGGTGAGGTGATACAGGCACAAGGAAAAGCGAGACCTTGCAGAAACACTTAGAGCAAAAGATAAAAAATTACTTAACCCACATGACCAACTGTATTCCTAAAAGGAAACAATAACCTACCAAAGGGCAATGAAAACTCAATCTGGGTTGGAAGGGATCTTAAATATCCTCCAGTTCCAACCCCTCTGCCATGGGCAGGGACACCTTCCACTAGACCAGGCTGCTCAAAGCTCTGTCCAGCCTGGCCTTGAACACTTCCAGGGATGGGGCAGCCAAAGCTTCCCTGGGCAACCTGTTCCAGTATCTCATCAACCTCATTCTAATATCTAATCTAAACCTGCCTTCTTTCCCCCTTGTCCTATCACTACATGCCCTTATAAAAATTTCCTCTCCAGCTCTCTTGCAACCCCTTTTAGGTTACTTTGGAGCCTTCTCTTTTCCAGGCTGAACAACCCCAACTCTCTCAGCCTGTCTTTTTAGGAGAGGTGCTCCAGCTCCCTGACCATCTTTGTGGCCTCCTCTGGACTCGCTCCAGCAGGTCCGTGTCCTTCTTCAGCTGGGGACTCCCGGAGATGGATGCAGAACTCCAGGTGAAATCTCATAAGAACAGAGTAGAGGGAGAGGATCACTTTCCTCACCCTGCTGGTCATTTTTGTTTTGATGCAGCAAGAAATGCTGAAGAATAGAAAAATGGAGCAAAAAAAATATCTATTGAAAGTAAAAAGAAATGCAAGAGACACACTGTTTCTGAAGATTGACAGCCATGCAGAGCTCTCAGGTCTCCAAGGAGACTTAGGATCAGATTATGCAAAGATAATGCCCAAATAAATTGCTAGTTTAGCGAGGCTCTGCCATGGGAAGGGGAAGAATGCTTGGGAGCAGCCACTGTCACCTGGTTGTGGAAGACTAAGGAAAAGATTATAAGGATGTAAAGAGTGGTCTTCCCCTTCTGACAATCCTCTGCCTTCTGACTGGCAGCCATCGAGGAGCTGTCTGTGCCAAAGGCTGCATTCAGAGCACAGTGCTTAACATCTTCCTTGTCCTGTGAATGTGCCTGGTGCTTTTGGATTCCAGTTCCACCTTTGCTGTTCGTGCTCTTTGGATGGAGATGATTTCAGCAGTTTACCTTACGAGGCTGCCACGTAATGCAATCACAAGCAATTACAAGGAGTCAGGAACTGATTTCAGTTCCAGCTCAAGATACTGAAACTACAGGATAGTGATGTGAGGCTGTCATAGCATTTGTCTGTGGTTGGAGATGGTGACAGCCAGCAATTCATTCACTCAAGATGAATGAAAGCCTGTAATCAAAATTAGCATCAAGTTTTCCTCGGGAAGTTTTTATTTTTGTTTTGCTTGGGTTTGTTGGGTTTGGGTTGGGTCGGTTTTCTTTTTCTGAAAACACCAAATGCTCCCTATACAGAAAATCACTACATGTATCAGATTATATGAGCAGGAGATATTTTTTAGAGTAGGACAACAGTGGTTCTACACAGTCCCTAGTAGACTTCATCCCCACACCACAGTATGTTCATATTTGTGACAGAAACCTCCAGCCAGTTCAGTGAAGCACTGCCAAAGACCGGGTGCCATATGGCAGAAAATTGCTTTCAGGATCTTTTGTTGGGAATGAATGGTGGAAAAGGCTGCCTTTGCTAGCAGAGTACAACATAGTTCAAGATGAGGTATTGTTTAGAGGACACCAAGCCCTAATCCTGGTTAATCAAAGGAATATACCTACAGAATAGACTACTCTTAAGGACAGATTTAGAAGGGTATTTAGCTGTTTAGTAACACAAACAGGCACCTAGTGTATTCTGCAGAAGAGCTTAAGCACTTAAAGCCCATTGACTTTAAGTATTTATGGGAGGAGTCTGGTCCAATAGGACAGTTACATCACTCTGCTGGCAAAAAGAAAACCTCTGTAGCAAATAGCAGTAAGGTAGTTCCTCAGGCATAACAAATATCTGGCCACAATACTATATGTATTACAAAAAAGAAGTAAACTTTTAGATGGTCACAGGCGAGCCATGAAGAAGCCTTAGTCCTATAAATGCAGTTATACCTGCAGCATATACTGAATGTGTAACTTCACAACTATGGCAGCTCATAAGGAACTTTTTCTTTTTTAACTTTTGGCTTCTAGTGCAATCCCATTTTTAACCTTGGCTGTTACTTTGAGAAGGGCTTTCTGGATGGTGCCATCTGTCTGTCAGCAGCTACTGCTCAGTCATATGCAGTTGTGAGAATATGTCCTAGAACAGCAGAGTATTCCATTCCATCTACTTCATGCTTATAACACTGTAATATCTGATAATCTCTTCCTTTTTTTTCTCTGGTAGCTTAACAGTTATTTTGATTAACTGTTTGATTTAAAGCTACACTGGTAATTCTTTACCTGTAAATTAGGTCTTTTTGCCAGTGTTTTATCTTTTCATCTGCTACAAACAACAATATGATACGTTTTATGTGACTGACTGCATTTTGAATTCTGGTTGCCATGAGTGCTACAGACTCAAAAGATACTGAATAATAGTATACATAAATCCTTTTAATATGCCAACGGTGTGTTTCCAGCATTATCCATGGATGAATATCAGTAGTCCATAAATCCTCAGTATTTTTCTCCTTGCAGAAGTGAATGTGTATCATAGTACAAAGCTAACAATTTACAGAGATTATGTGGTTTTGCCTGTATATTGCTTTTTGTCTAGAAGAATCCCAGTTAATACAAACTTATTAGCACTATAATTTGTGAAAATCCTACAGTCAGATTGGTTAGCCTGGTCTCCATGCAATGTACAGCATCCCATTACATTCAATGGACGGCTGTACATGCACTTTTCAAATGTATTTCCAGACTCATTACACACTATTACAGTATTTGTATAAAATCCAGTTACCCACAGACTTGATCTGAACAGAATTGTGGTTTTCACTAAAGGAGTTTGCAAAAATACACACGAGAACTTTGCAGAGGGAGTGACTTTACACATTTTTACAGAAATACCTAGGCCTGAACCAGAATTTCAGCATATCCACACTTTACCAAGGCCTGGGCTTGGATCTACAATTGGCAGCTCAGGCTGGTCAATAAAATGAGAGCTTTTCCCTACATAAATGTTGCACAAACCGAACCACAATCAATGGTTTAATTTAGTGACGGTGGTGCAAATTCCTTTGGGCACATGGCTGAAAACCACATGCCCAGCAAGGAACTGTCTTAATTCTAATTAATTTATGCTAGATTAAAATCTAATCAAGAACATCCACATGGGATTTTGTAAGAATTTAACTAAATTTTAAGACGTATATCTGGATAAACAGATGCAACTTTGTGTATAAGTGGGACTAATACTACAAAATTATACTGAAGTAATTTTTCAAGTCTTCCAGCCTGTTTTCAAGAACTGCAGTTTTATCCCTAAATTCACCATCATTCTGATGGAATAATTTTTGCTGCACGACGATCAGCTGTTTGTATCAGACAGAGTAAGAGGAAGGATCATAAATAAGATTTATAACAATTTAGAATCTATCAGCCATTATGCTTTCAGTTTCTCATAACTTTTAATAATTAATGTCCTGAGAATAGCAGATGGCTCCAATTCCTTTAAATTACTGTAGTTAAAAATACGTATTTTTTCAATGCTCCAATATGGCACCAAATGTTAGTGCTTCTGGCTCCAGCGCTCTCCTTCTTTCTGACTTACATTCTCTGCTTTATTTCTATTCCTCTGTTTCAGCCAAGGGACAAGTTGAAAGCAATTGTCACTCCAGCCAGAAGCACAGATATGTGATTTCTGCTCAGTTTTAAACATGCAGACAAAGGACTACTGAGTTCATTTGAATCCAAGCATACCCCATAGTTTGGAAATGGTGTTAATTCAAAGTCCAGCATATCACTTCTAGTCAGTATATCTAGATAGGATATCTAGTTTTTCTCTCAATGAAAACAGTTGTGTTCCCAAATCTGAGTACCACTCGTGAACAGGAATTTCAGGGTCACGCAGTCCCCTGTAACTGCAGTAACCATACAGCAGACACCTATTTTATGAAACTCCACAGGAGCTCCACTGTAGAACTCTAACTACAATACACCACCAACACTTCCCAAAGCCTTCTGACAAATGTAAAATTGCGGTAATTCACAGCTACATTTTACTGCAGGGAAAAAAATCAACATCATCATTGCTGTGCTATGACCCTGCAACAGCAGAGTGGTTCCTAAACGAAACTTCTAGGGTATCTACAAAGGCAGAGAATGGCCCTCACAGTAGAGAATGGCAAGAAACCCAAAGTTAGTGTTCCCTTTCGATCTCCCCCAAATGAAGTATTTTTCTTTCACTCTAAGTCTGACCAGTGGTTTATCATGGAGCACATGAACACAACACACAATGTTCTGACCCCTCCAGGCAACCAGAGGAAGCCAAAAGGTGAGACTTTTACTGAAGAGGGATACAGCAGACAAATAGTAAGCCAGCTTCTCTCAAATTAGTGATTTTTGGAAATACAAACACCTTGGATACTCAAGGGATCTTAATTCCCATCCCCAGAAATTTTCTCTTCCCATCATATAGTCCCCCACCAACATTTATCATTGGCTTCTCTCCCTCACTACTGTTTGCAAGATCACTTCAAGTTATGCCCTAGATATCTGCTAGGACTTTTTTTCCTCATTTTTGATCTGAAGTTCTTTGATTTTGTGATGATGTTATTACTCATTTTTTTTCCCTTCTTAGTATCAACTACAATATTTTAGTGGTCTTTTGGTCTTCCTTCCTCTGCAACTATTCCATTTTAATCTCCTGTTCTTGAACACATGCAAAATTGCACGCAACACTGCAAGAAAGTTCTTATTTGTGCTTCATAAAATGCAGCTCCTGCATTTCTAGCCCAACTAGAAACACCTCAGGCATTGTATCCTGATGCTGTATTTCACATCTGCTCCAAAATGGTCATCACCACAACCCTCTGATAACCAATACACAGATCTTTTTCTTCCCCTTGATTCCCTGGGATGGATGGTGTGTGTAAGTGGTTTGTTCTGCTCTGTCATGTTGCTTTAAGAATGAAAGAACTGAGTCACACTGGCCTTGTGGAGAAGGGGAGACTGCTCTCAGCCTGGAGCAAATTCCTGGAGGAGGGACACTTCCATGAGGGCAGAGGAAAAGGCAAAACAATCCTGCAGAGCAGCAGAGGGATGATGAGCCTGCTCTCTGAGGAGCAGGAGGCAGGGCCAAGGCTAGAGCTCTAAACCTTCTTCTGATGGCCCAAGAGAGGATCACACAGAGTTTTGACAACACAGAAAGCCACTCAGGAGACTGAAATCACAGCCAGAAGGAAGGATATCAGACAGCAAAGCTACTATGGGCAGGAGGCAAGCTGTCTATAAATTCATTCTTATTTCTGTGGCAGCTCACCCAGCCACTGAACTGTCTTTTTCTGTTCAAAACACAAACTGTTCTGGTGCACATTCGTGTAAAACCTGGTCTTTTGAGATTAAAAGTCCTTTTTTTCCTACTTTGGAGACCTCATTATGAAAAGGCTGCCTAGGTAGAGGCACTGCAAAGTTCTGGCTGGCTGAGCAGCCCATGTGTGCAGGATTTCGTGCTGCTCGACCTGCTACCATTTCTGCCACTTGTCCTTAAGCTGAAAGTGGTTAAGGGGGGTAGGAAAAGTCTCAAGACTGTTCTGTGAGGAGGTGTCAACAGATTGCTATCTTCATCTTGAGAACTTCTCTTTCCATACATCGAGGCCTCACAGTGGTCACTGCCTTGTTGACCTCATCAGGTCTTGAGGTAATCCTCTTAATTTCCACTTCAGTAATAATTTACCTTGACACTACAAGTGCTGCTCTAATGTGTGTGAGAATTCAGGCTATCACATTGTCCCTGTGTCAAAGGTCAGTTATCTCACCCAAAAAGATTTCAGTCTGACACCATCTATGCTTGATAAAGCCAGGATTATCCCGTTTTGCATTTGCCTTCAAGGCTTTAATTATTATTTCTTTCAAATATTTTCCAACACTTCAACTGCTATCACATTAATAATAAAAGACTCAGAGTTATCCATGTGATTGCTCTTTTCCCATTTTTTAGAATGCAAAAGCAGAGGCAGGTACAGAGTATATTGACATGAATACATTTATTCTGTTGATAAGGCTTGAATTTCTATTCAGTTGAGAAAAGTCATCCTCTATCAAATTTTTGGCTTCATTTATAGGTATAATACAGTGTGATCAAGGTTTCCAAGGTTGCCAAATCTTCATCTTTGCAAGCGCAGCCCGCCTACATGCCAGGTTCATAACAAATATGAAAGATTTTACAAAGAATCTCATTTCAGCAAAGCCTCATTTTTCAACTGAGCACCATGTCAAAAATATTAATCAGACCTAGCCATAGATTTCTTTTACTATATAGTCTTTTCCATCATCTCTGTGGTCTTTATGACAAGCTTAACTGGCTGAATTTATGTTGTTTGGATACTCATACTGTGACCATAACCTTGCCATCTAAGCTATTGCTTAATCACTTAAGGTTTGGGTAAACACAGGTTAATGCTGCTGGTGGATTATGTAAGTGCTTTTACAGGGTAGTATTTCATTAGGAGACAAATATTTAAGAATCTTTCTGTGTATGAATTATCTCCATTTCAGTAATATTCACAGTGATTGATGAGTAATTTCAGATGTATTGTCATAATTCTAAAAACATGTTTTCAAAGCACTTTTCAATATGCTCAGGCTCAAAGAGAATTAATGGTGAATGCAGAAAAGTGGTTAGAGACCTCTCACTTTTTATTTCAATGAATACTTGGTGATGTGTTTATCAGGCTATTCAAAATGCTTACCATGCTGTGAGTAGATCCACCTACAAACAGCATAACTTCATAGATTTTAAACACAGAAGGGAATACTGTAAGACCCAATGTTGCACTGCTGATTCCCTGTGCAACAAAAGGCTACAAGCCTTACAATTAATTCTTGCTTCAAATCCAAGAGCATTGAACATTTCCAGTGACACATCTCTTACAATTTAGCTTAGATGTTCTGGTACTGATTTTTTCTTATTCTGACGCATTTCCATTTTATTTCTCTCTGTGACTTTCAACATCAGATCATCTTGCATTTTGCTTATTAGGTATAAGAACTACCTTCTAGTGTATGTTTTTCACAGACAGCAATCAAATCACCCCTGTTCCTCTGCATCAGTGAGCTTTTCTCCTTTTCTCACTGTAAATCATGCTTCTCCTCTTTAATCATCTCTTCCAAAGTGCCTATTTAACATTTTCCACAGGAGCATATTGTGGATAGAAAGCATTTCAGTAGACAGTTTACCAATGGTTACATCAGTTCTAGCTCCATTAGCCAACGTACCACACTGTGGAGATTTTCTCCGTTTATTATTACTTACAACACTTACTTTTTCCACTTTCCATACTATTGTCCCATGGCCTATACCCTTTCAGATGTCTGTGTGAAATACATTTTGTTTGCTTGCAGCTGGCTTACCGAATAATTCATGTCATTCCCTTGATGTTCTGTCTTTATTGTAACTCAGCACTCCCCCACAGTTTGTGAAATGTGCAGATTTTATCAGGAACTGCTCGACAATGATTTGCCTTTTATAGTAAATATTTTTAAATCACATCGTAACATATCATGTTGAATCTTACTTGGGTACTTTGCACTTGAAGAGCAATGACAGTCCATACAATGAATCAACAAGACTGATCAGGAGAGAAGTCTGTATGAAACTATTTTATAAGTGAATTTGTACTTTGTGTAACAAAATTTGGCAGGCTGTGACCAAATCCTTCAGTGCACTTCTTCTGCTCGGTGACTCGAGGCCCAATTTTTAAACTGGAGATGAATATTATGATTTAAAAATGTATCCATAGTTTCAGAGAGAAAATGTCTATGCTAAAAAAGATGAGGTTATTTTGAGGGTGTGAACGTTTCTGCAGATAGCAATAGCTGTCGAAATAATCCTTACTTTCCCACTAGTACAGACCCGTGAGTTGAAAGACCAAAATCCAGTGTTTCTGAAAATATTTCAGCAGATAAAATCTCTGCTTGTGTTTCAGAGGTGCGGAGAGCCTGCCATGGGTGTGGTGGACGCGTATGAGCTGAGAGCACCAGCCACAGGAACCTGTAGAACCAGTTCCTCCCTTTTATGGCCTGGGAAATCCTGCCTTCAAAGACACCAGTTGACTGCTTTTACTAAAATATCCAGCTCACGTTCAGGTAAAATTCAGTCTATAAATCACTGTCTACTGGGACCTACCGGGACACAGGCCATTTTCAGAGAGCACACATATTCCTACCAAATGATAACTGGCATATTTTGGATATTTCTCCAAGTGTGAAGCCAAAGAGAGCCATGGGCAAACTTTTATTTCTTATGATGTAGGCTTAGGGGTTTTTTTCCTGGGAATCAGCTCCTGCCAACACATCTCATCCCCATCACAATTGCATTTTAAATGCACTGCTTATAATGCACTGTCCAGGTCTTCCACTAACTGCAGAAATTGGAACCTCTGGCAATTATCCTGCTATTTAGGTTTTCTCCATCTGTCTTTCAGAGCGAGAGTGATTTCAAAATGTGTATGTTTTCTATAGACAGTGGAAGAAATACTCTTTTTGCAAAACTAAGTCTAATAAAATGAGGCTTAAAAGCAGTAGTGAGTAGCACCTCATTTTAAATTTGTAGCATTTAAACATGTAGAATGCTAAATAAAACCAAATATGTGTTCTACTCATTTGACTGGACTACACAAGCTGCAGTTGGGTTCCTGATATATTGATAACTTAGTCAACACATGGTTTTTTCATGTTTCATTGGGAATACTCTCTCCTCTCTGTGTAACTCATAACAATAATTGCTGTGTTTAAAGAAGGTGCTTGAAAGGCAAAGAAATAGAGGATTGTGATTAAAGAGCAGGGATGATGTATAAAGGAAAAGTCCATAAGTCATTACAGATGATACACAGGTCAGGGTGGACTGACCTGAAGAGCTAACCACTTATTAATAATGTATTCCTGTCCAGCAGTCTCTGGATCATTCATGGATTCTCTCTTCACACCTAAGTTTTCATGCTCACACACTATTCACCCACAGTGATGACATTACATTCATGAATCATTTCAATTTGAAAGACTATGGGTTGCCAAATAAGTGAATCCATCCTACATGGGGCTTCTTTAGATTGCTAAGATATTTAAAAAGGGATGTTTTGTTTTAAATTATAGAGGCAGTTTGTCAGGTGAATCCTTAAATTTTGTATTATGATAATTCACAAAGAAACCAAACGAATCAATCTGATCCTGCATTGGAAGAGGGAAAAAATTGTTGTAAGGGTAGAGTTCAGATGCAGAAAAACTTGGCTGTGTCATTTAGGACCTCAAAATGAAAAAATAAAAATTACTGAAGGAAAATGCTCTCCACCTGAGATTGAAAAAGGAGAAATAGGTCAGCTATAGAGTGTAAGTTTGAAACAGATGAGCTACAGAAGAAATTTAGGACAAGAGGCTATTACATCAGACAATTAGAGGAAGGAAAGGGCAGTTGATAAGCAGAGACTGCAACTGCACAGCAGAAGTATTAAGGACAACGAAAAGTCCCTTGCTCCTTTTTCATCAGTTTGCTTCACTCTTAAGTCATCTTCTCCTGTATGGTTGGGAATACAGAGGTGTGAGCTGACTTTCCTCTAAATTGTCAACAGACAAGAGATTTAAAGGATGAATCTGAGCCCTCCTTTAAGACACATGAAAAACAGACCCATTATAGCTTGATTCATATGGAACAACTCAGTAGGCTGACACCCACTCATTTCCTTTCAATCACAATGCAGGGGAGTTTCCTGTTTAATCGCTTCTCAGATGGTCGTAATTTTGTTGGGTTCATCCTTTCATCTTCAGATCGCCATGAACGCAACATGAGAAAACATACACTAATTAGGAGTTGCTCTATGGGGTGTACAAATAGCGTAGCTGGATCAACAAGAAGGAGGAAATTATAAACACACACCGACAGATTGTGGGGAAACTGCTCAGGTAAAAGCAAATAAATAAATAAAATCCCACCTTTACTGAATTTATGGGGACAGAGATTGCATACACACTATAAGGCTTCACACAGGAAATCTAAAGACTGAAGATGATTTAGGGTAAAAAAACCCAATCCAATCAACATCCACTGTTGCTGATGGAATGAAGATATGTAGCCAATTGGGATTATCAAAAAAATTTTTAAAGTGTTGAAAATAACCAAAATTAGGTGATTGAGTAACACTTTGCCCTAGTAGTACCTATAATTCAGTAACAGCTCTGGTTCTATGTGAGGATACAGATATTTATTTATAAACAAAAGAGATAGAAAACCCCCATAAATGTAAAGGTTAGTTTAAAGGGATTGATGCCAATTATCACAAAATCCCGGATGTGTCTAACACAGGTGGCAACATGTAGGATGACAGTTTTATCCATAATAAGGCACATCCTGTACAGGGCTCCTCACAGTACAAAATCATTTTTCCAGACAGCCTTCTATTCTGTATTGAAAATATTTTCCATGAGTCATTTTGTTTAAATGTAAAAGAGACTTAACTTGGATTGTTCTTGTGTCCTTTTATGTTTGCTGTCCAAGGACATTCAGGTGATATAATATCTGCAGAAAGTGAATTTTAAAAGCAGTCACCTCATGCTCTGTTCTATGTTGTACATTAAATTCTCCAGTATCCTCCATGCTCACCTAGTCATTGTGTCAAAGCTTAACATGATGCTCAGAAATTGTACAGTCATTTGATAGAAAGCAGGCAGCAACTGCACAGCTCTCTGTGTCCTAAAATCCATACAAATCCCTACAGTTGAATCATATATTCTTCATCTTTGCCTTTCCTGTTAAGAGTACTAAGAATGTTCCTTATTTGCCAGATTCAGCACACACAAAAAAAGAGAGGCTGTTATTCAGTCCCTTATAATTGAGGGAGCTGAACAAGGAGCTTCTGACCCTCTTGTGTTACTTCATGACAAAAATGACTTTGAGAAAATATCTGAAGATGTCACTGAGGTAAAAAAGTGTTAAATAAAGCGAGCATGCATGGTTGGTCATTGAGAACAAGGGAAGCTGAAAATAGAAACTCCTTGTGAAAAGAAGCATCACAGACTTCAGAAACAGCACCAGAAAGAGCACTATTGAGACAAAACGAAAGTGGGGGAATTTCAGGGAAAGACACTGTGAGAACTGTGGTCTTTCAGAGGGGATGCATGAAGAGGAGCACTGTGACCTTAGCTGGTGATCAGGGAGGGCACAGTAACTACAATAGTGAACTTTTAATATAACAGGTAGCCTGACAAACTCTAGCAGGAGGAGCTACTGAGGCAGGGAAAGAGACCTTCTTAATCAGCTAATGCTACCAGTGACCAGCTTCAGTCTAAATGTTCCAAAAGTTTTACATTTTGTCCCAATCTTACTAAAGGACCAGTTCCTCACATGGAGAGAGTCTTCAATGAGTTTTACCCACCAGAAGTGTTTCCTGACTCCACCAGAATTTGGCTGGAAAGCTGCCCCACACTGCATGAGCAGATCTCATGATTCATTGCATGACACTGCACTGTCTCTGGAGTTGTCTCTGGCCATCTTCTGCTCTTGTGCCCAGCTCATTCACCTTATTAAAATGGGATAAAATGAGGCTAGCAAAACCCAAACCAAAATTTTTGCTTGTTTAGGAAGATGAATTGGCTCAGCCTGAAGCTGGAGGAATGCCAGAGCCAGCTCAGAGGAAGGACTGAGAGTGTGTTAGAGAGATAGAAAGGGGCAAGTGGGACTGATACATTTTTTGACAGCTATACTGTGAAAATGCACATTTAGAAAGAGGACAATGTTCCTTTGTATCAAATATCTTCATCTGGTTTTAAGATTTTAAACAGCACTAAGAGGATTTTGTCCTTCAAAAAACATGGAAGATTCAATTATGATAGATAAAAACAAGTGGTGGTGATTTTCCATTATGTGCTTTAAGAACATGATGGAAAAGAAGACAAAATTCAATGCACGAAACCCATCACTGAAGTCAGAAGCTGCTTTGCATTGTTTTCTTTCCTGAAACTTTTAAACTTGAAAAGGACATCAGGGTGCTTTTTTTATGAAAAGGTTTGAAAGAAACCCAGTATTACTGCAGCAGACAACCCTTCCCCGCAGAGATCATGAGGGCAAGATGACATGAAGCATTTTTAAAGATGGGTTACTAAAGTTCAATTTCCCGTTCATCGTCAAACTGTAAAGGCTAAGCCCACCATTTTGTCTTCCCTTTAAGCTCTCATTTTCCTTCCTTTCGGTGACCTTGACTTTACCAGCAGAGGGAGCAGGTCGAAGAGCAGACGGGTAGGGAAAAGGCGCTGAGTTCGATTAAACTTTGATCTTTGCTCTTTGTTCCAGAGAAAACAGTTTCAGGACCAGTTTCAGCAGCTGCTGCTGCTGGGTCAGAGTATCCACAGCACAAATACACTTGCTTAGCTTGAGTTCTCCCTTCTTCTTCTTACAGTTCCTGACAGTAAAGTGGAATTAGAAAGCCTGACTGTCCCACCAGTTCTGCCTTATTTTCAACCCTGTGCACTGGCAGTATTTGGCAGAAAATTGAGAAAGAATTCTGTAGCTGACGATATTTTAAATTCAGCTCCACACTGCTTTCAGCCCATCCTGTAGCCTTCCTCATGCAATTTCACTGTCTCAACCATTTTTCTAGCACTGGGCTTTACTGTAAAGCTGGAAACACGCAGCCTTTTTGTGTAAAATGAAAACTCATAAGGAAATTCATGTCTGAATAATGCAGTGCTAGTTTCAGTCTATTGGAGAAGCTCTTCAGTTCAGCTGCCTCTCACAAGTGGATTTGATAAGCTAAAGTCTTGTTCAAAACAATATTTATAAACCATTAAAAGTTTTATCTGAGATTATTACGGTACTCTTTAAAATACCTGTTTTTCTTCCCCCCTCTCATTTCTACCTATTCCCGGGTAGTTTCCTCTGCACCATTCCTGAACTCAAAGTGGACTTTATACCTAATAATGATATTGAACCAAGTACAATCTCTCATTGTGCATCAAAGATCCTGCAATTTTTTTTCCTTTTCAGAGAAACTCAGCATGTAGGAAGATGGAGACCAACACTCTTTCTTTTGGAAAGATACGTCTTTTGGCAACATGGGCTTTTTTCCCTTAAAATAACAATAAATGTATAGGACATGCAAAAGACAGCTTAGAAGGATCATGCACTGTTCTGCCCTCAATAAGGAGGAAGAGAACCAGTGGGATCTGATTAGATTTAGGGAAATGTTTTATACCAGACTTCTCTGAGAAACATTCCAAATAAAATCTTCCACAAGCAGTTTAGCACTATCATGAAATAAAGAGGCTTCTCCGTCCTGTGGGACTTTGAGCAAAAAAGAATTACTCCATAGGGAGTAGAGGTGAGAACCCAGTCAGTCTGAAAACAACGTTGTTTGCATTAGATCAAAGGTGAGTTATTACTAATCAAAAAGCAATCACTGATCAGTTTCTGAAATTCTGACGAGCACTTTGCAAAAATGATTCACCACATAGCACAGAGGAAATGGGTGGCTTGGTGACAACTGCAGACTCCCACAGCAGAGCTGTAGGTGTGGCTTATCTATCCTTCCCAAGCAGAGGAGACAAACAAGGCTTTGAAGGCAAAGAGTGGTGCCAAAGCCCTTAGCTCTGTTGCTGTACCTTGACAAGTCCACCAAATATGAAAAAAACCCCTCAGCTTTGAGCTGGTAATTGGAGAAGGCACAAAAAGATTACACTCAATGTGAAAAAAAAAAAAGCCTTTAAACCTGTCCTTAGAGTAGAAAAAGCTGTGCAGAACCACAGCAGATATTTGCCTGTCTTCCTCATATAAAACTATTTCAGGCTGTTTGATAAGAAATTTGATGAGGTCATGAGTGATAGGGCTTAGGCTAATCGGGTTAGATTTATTTCCTAAAAACTTCAGACAACCATCAATGATTAATTTTAGCATCCCATCTACGCCCCAGAGTCTCTATGCAGCCATTTTTCTGTAAACGGGAGGGCTTGATTGACTGACTTGTCTGCACACTGAAAATATTACCTAGATCAGTAGTTGGCAAGTTTTGTCCAGTTTTTGACTGATCAGTATTTTCTCATGGAAATGCAGATCCCTGAGCAGGGAATTCTGACTGGTTACAGCCTTATAATTTTTCGTTGCCTTTGTTGGGCACTCCGAAGTACCTGACCATGGGCTGGAAATTCCTGAGATACACATGGTCATGTATGTCCATCTGTGAAATATTTGCAAGTATAATACCCTGATAAACATTTCTTTCCTCTCCTACCTTCTTTTACCCTCATTCAAGGAACTATTCAGAGGTGTCTCTTGTCACCTCAGTCTGACAGGTCTATATTCTTGAGGAATAAGTGGACTCAAGACAAGTTCAGAAGATAAAAATCCTTTGGCATGCAAATGATACCCTCTCACGTGGTACAATCCCAGATCAGTCTAGTCTGCACTGTATTCTCTGTTTATAAAATAAATTAGAATAAATTGAAAGGACTGATCATCTCATTAAATAAGTTGGAAGCACTCCCTCTACAGGGCCATTCAGATGGGAACAAAGGAACCTCAAACATATTGGCATCCAGTTTCCAAAGGAAATTCACAGCCAAGGTTAACATAGCCCTATTAATTATACAGTTAGTAAGAGGCTTGAGTAGATGGTCAGTGCTACCTCTTTCATATGGGGAAAAGTAAATATAATTAAAATTAATGCTTACCCTGGTATTTTGTTTATTTTCAACTCTCTCCCTGTCTGTGTTTCTGGTATTTATTTTAATAAAACTAACGTGTTGAGATTCTCCTCAACACTGGGGCCAGAAATGCTCTACAAGCCCTATGGAGGGCATAAACCTCTGAGTGGATGGTCACCAAGAGGCCACTGGGATTACTCGTGTATCCTCTGAGCCACAGCTTAGGATCCATCTAATTAGTCCATGTGGAAATGTTGCATACATTAATACTCAAGAATGTATCTAGGTGAGTAGATTAGAGAATGCATGCAAGAACTCCAAAACTGTTATCTCTTCAGGGCAATTTCTCAAATATCTTAGTCATTATACTCAAAACCAGATTGCTAAATATAGAATGACCAGCCTGTAAAAACCAGGCAGTATCTATGCCAAAGGGATCATTAACCTGCTATAATAGTCTTGTTTTCTGTTACAAAGCATGAGCTTATCTCATTCTCCAATGGATCTTGTCAATGATGTGAATCTTTCTCCTAGCAGAGGTAGATGATTTTCCTATGAGAGCAGCATACATGGTCTTCCCCTGACAGCCCACAGTGAGAATTCATGAAAAAGTTAAAATGAGACACTGTCCTGCATCTGGCTTCTGTCTGCAAACATGGCACAGCTCACTAGTTCTCTAGTGAAATGGCCTAAATTAACTCACTTAAATCTGGGGCTTATCTTTGTAACCACTGCTCACAAGTCTTCAGGCATGGTACTCAGCAAACCTTAAACTCAAAGAACTACATAGGGTCTGAGGTAATGCCAACTTTTAGACAAATATGTCAATGATTTTCTTGAAACTTGGGCTTGTAAATAGCCAGACTTGTTGACATCTGTTTGGGCATTAATTCCTAGGACTTTTCTGACCTTGAATATAACCCAAAACCTGATTCAGCAGTAACACTGTGATGAACAGGTATTTGCAGTTAAATGCATGTCTATTGTAATTTCTCCTGTAATTCAAGTTTAGTTTCTTAGTGGAATAACAGTCCATACCTGGTCTATCTCATAGTTTCTCTTGATGGATCTCTGACTTACGCTGTCTGTCTGATAACACTGACTGTCAGTGTCAACACCTGCAACAACCTATTGACAAAGTTTTTGGACCCACCATGCACAATTTTCAAACATTTGCTACCACTTTGCTACTCAAGAAGAAATGTAGTTTTCCAATTTTGACCTCCTGCTACTTCAGCCAACATACAGCTAATCACATCCAGTGTTTTGCTTTACTCACACTGACTAATAATATCCGACCACATTTCTATTCTGGAGACAAAAGGTTCACGGATATCAAAACCTTGCCTGACCATCTGCTGTATTTGAAACTCTCTCTTTAGTCCTCTGTTTAGTTCAACTCACCTAATATTCAGACATCTCACGTGGTCAGACCATGTTACTCTGTGGCACGTTGACATCAGAAAACACAGACCCTGCTGGTAGCAAACTGAAAATCTGAAAATGCTATGGTTCACAACTTACAACATAAATTTCCTAATTATATGAGGTACAAGTGCTCCAGATTCTGTCTCTGAAAATGCTGAGGTTTCACATGACCAGATTTGTGTATACTGCTATCTCTAGAATATTATTTTCATCCCTGAGTATGTTAAACAACTAAGAGAAGTCAGGGGAGCAGATGCTTAAAAAAAGCCCTAGCATATGTATTAAGAAATTATTCAAAGAAGAAAATTGCTGTCCAGTTCATCAGCATCTCTGTCTTGTTTGACAGTAGCATTCAGATCATTTACCCTGATCTCTGACCAACAGGCAGGACATTCTGTTGGGTGGTCACACAAATATTGTTCATATCTACCTCTTCAAAGAGTCACAAGAGACCTGTCTATACGAGGATGTTGCTGTAAAACAACACTAGCACTTCAATTTACAGTGTGCTAGCTACTTCATGCTGTGTCCCCCATCAATGCTCATTCAAAATCACACAGGCATCAAATGCAGAGGCTGAAAGTGGAGGAAAGAGGGCTCTGTGCTGATATTTAATAGTATGGTGAACTGAAACAAGAAACACACAAACCTTTTGTACGAATCATTTGCTTTCACGTTACTGTAATACTATTTACAGTACATGTGGAAAAAGAACTACTGGTTGTAGTTTACCCTCAAAGGGTTCAGTGGAGCTACAGATGTGCTGAAAATGATACACGTCTTTAACCTCAGCTGGACTGAGGCCAGCAGTGCCAGGAGGAAGTAAGATAGCAAATAAAGGCTTATATTTACATTGCTAGATTTATCTGATCACATTAGGTATTTCTATTGATTCATATATGCATTTGCAATATTCTAGAGGGAGTGTTCACTACAGAACTGGAAACTAAATGTCTTCATATTTCTGCTGTTCATTACCTTCAATTACGTCACTTACACTAAGGAAGAATTTCTCTGGAGTCAGAGTTCAGCTGATAACTTTTTCCACATGAATCATAATAATGTCTGTTGCTATTTGCATAGCACTGGAAATTACCTAGATGAATAGAGAGCAGGAATGACCCTTCTACTCATCAGGATGCAGTTTCTTCTGTTATTTTTTTTCTGCTCGTAATTGGTATTCACTGGTAATTGTCAAAGCAGATAACTATTCCAAAGGAAGCAGAAGTCTGAGGAACAGAGGTGTGCCGTGAAGTTCTTCACAGTATTAAACAAGACACTATGAAAAATAAAGCATAATCAAATTCTGGCACCACTGACAATAATCAGGAAGTGCTGACCAACATATTAACTAGTTCCTTACAGAGGGGGTTTCTAGGGTGGTTTTAATGTATCATGTAATTTGGTTTGGAAATAGAAAATGTTTTTCATAGAGGGATATTTTTGTTCTTCACATCTATCTGAACACAATTTATTTATGCATAAACTTGGTTTTTACTAGGCAAGTCTTTTATACCTGAGATTTTCTAGGGACTGGCAACTGTAAATATAAATATTAAATATGTTGAACACCAGATGCTTAAACTCTTATTATGTTTAAATAGCACCTTGCTCCTGAAGTGACTGCATTGGAGTGAGATACAGTATGGTTTATCAGGATCTGGCAGTGAGTGCTTTGCTTTGTTATTAACATCAATATATTTCAGTTCTGCCACCAGATGCTGAGCAGTTACAGATTTGTTTAAAACCAATTACAACGAAATCAAAGCATAATTCAGAGATATGGTTTTGTTTAGAAAGGCTGAAGTCTGATATCATTATTCATGTGACAATTGGCTCATATTCAATTCACAAGCCTTTCCACATGAAATCTATCTCCCAAGCCCTGAAACAGACCCGAAGACATACTAACAGGGCTCGCTTTTTCTCTGTTATCTGAATATTCCTTTAAGAAAAGGCTATAGATGGCTTATTATGTGACATTAATTGCTAAGCTGGGAGTCGTATGTGCAATTTCTGTAAGTCCACAGTGAATGATTTGTGATGGAACAAACCTATATGTGAGGATATGGAGAAGGAGAAAACCAAATATTCTTGACTGTAATTGACTATTAAAATGATGGAAAGTCAGTGGGCTTCTAGCCTGTAGGCTGGGGTAGTTTTATTTCATTCTTCCCCTTTCCTAAAGACTGCAAGAAACAGAAAATGCGATAACAGTGAAGAGACTATGGCTCTTTGGAAAGCTGAGGAATGCATTATGTGTGGAATGATTTCAGTGAGCTCAGGATGTCAGCTCACATGCAAGAGCAGATTAAATGAGAGTGACTGAAGTACTTACAGCTCCTGGCTGCCTGCTTGCTCCTTGCTGGAGGCTCTGCTTCACATGCAAGGAGAGCTGCAAAGGCTGTGTAACATCTCCCACACTCTCATATTTATAATGGTTTGTAGGTAAAGGTTTGGGTAAATTGAAATCAGGGTGTTTTGCTGCCTATTCCTTCACCTCTCTCTGCTGGACCCACTGAAGAAGGGCTGGTACAAACTAAAGGGACCTGAGGGGAGCTTACAAGAAAGATGGAGAGAGACTTTTTGCAAGGGTGTGTAGTGATAGGGCAAGGGGGAATGGCTTCAAACTGAAAGAGTAGGTTTAGATTAGATGTCAGGAAGAAATTCTTTACTGTGAGGGTGGAGAGGCACTGGAACAGGTTGCCCAGAGGTGGATACCCCACCCCTGGAAGTGCTCAAGACCAGGCTGGACTTGGTACTCCAAACAATCAGGTCTAGTGGCATGGGGGATTGGAACTAGATGATCTTTAAGGTCCCTTCCAACCCAGGCCATTCTCTGATCCAGATAAAGGAAGGTGGCAACAGCTTCTGATCTTCAAGCTTAGTTTGACACCATTGGTGAGTCAACGTGAGCAGTGGACAAGCATCCCTATGAACAATTCAGCACTGCTGGCATTACTGAACAGCCTGGATGAGTCCTGAGGGACCTGAGAGCTTTGTGAAATGCTCATGGCCCAGGGGAGCAGCAGAAAACCACAGCCTAGGGGCAGGGAAGGAGCTCCCATCTAATGCTCCTTGGCTAATACTCTGGAGCAAAGGTGCCTTACATGCACCCAACAAGCAGATGCAAACCATGATATCATTTTACATGGCCCACCACCCTTTTATATACCTGTGTTTACAAACACACACACACGTGTATGTTATTCCTGTGTAACACTAATATTGTGTCAGTGGGCAGCTTGGTAAACATGTCTGACAAGGTCTATTAAACTCAGCAAGTTAAAATTTCCTTTCCCCTGTCACAGAAGATTGCTTCCCCCCTACCCCCCTTTCCCACTTAAATATTTATTGTGCTTTTTGGAATGGATAAAACCAGCTGGAAGAAGGAAAACTCTGCCCCAGAAATGAAGAATGTAAGAAACTGGTAATGGGAACAAGTAAGGCAGAACAAAAATATCTTCATTAAGAACTTTTAAGTGAAAGGGTTTGTATCTCAAGATCCAAGTGAATCAACAAAGGACAAAGCTCACACATTTCCAAATTGACTGACAGATGAATATGTCAGTTGAGTCAAAAGGCCACTTAGTTCAATAGCTGTGACAGCAGCCAGCAGCAGATATTTCACAAAGAATAAAAGCAACAGAGCAAACAAAGAATGATAGTTTTATTGATATATCTCTCCAGTTGCTATTAAACTGGTGATGTGGTAAGGGTTCTTGTGCAAGTGCCTTTTCTCACTGTTTGCCTCCTTTCCCAGGTCACTCCAGAAGATGAGTGGCCCAAACACAAATGCCCAGCAAACTCCATCAGAGACATCAGGTCCAGAGAAGGGCAATGAAGCTGGAGAAAGGTCTGGGGAACGAGTCCTGTGAGAAGTGGCTGAGGGAGCTGGGGTTGACTGGAGAAGAGGGGGCTCAGGCGTGACCTGAAAGGAGGTTGTATCCAGGTGGAGGTCTGCCTCTTCTCCCAGGCTGCCAGTGACAGGACAAGAGGACATTGATTCAAGTTGCACCAGGGGAGATTAAGTTTGGACATTAGAAAGAAATTCTTCACAGAAAGGATGATTACACACTGGAATGGACTGCCCAGGGAGGTGGGTCCTCCGTCCCTTCAGGTGTTTAAGGAAAGACTGGATGTGGCACTTGGTGCCATGGTCTAGTTGACATGGTGGTGTTTGGTCATAGATGGGACCCTGATCTCAGAGGTCTTTTCCAACACATTTGGTTCTTTTCAGTGGGAGCTTGATTTCCATGGGAGTCTTTTGTGAGTCTCTGTTGAATGACTTTTGAAAATGCAATCTACCTTGCTGATAACCAAAGATTCTTAAAACATGATCTCCTTCAGATTTATGATATGTGACATCCCCCATAGAAGCCGTAGTATTTATCTCTGTATCCTATAGCATAAATTCCATGAATTTGCATGTATGGATGTCAGAAGTACAAGTCCTTGAGTCACAGTGGGAGTCTTTCTTTCCCAGTGAAGGTAAGTTAAAGCAAAAGAACTATAGAGAAGCCAGAAACTATAGCTTTAAGTCACCCTAAGTACTTTAGGATGAGTCAGACAATAGTATCAACCATGAGAAAACTTTGGCACAGACAGACAGATTGAGAATGTGTCATATCAGAAATCATTGTGAGTTTAATGAAGTCACATTTTTTCAGCAGAAAGCTTTTTCATAGAGGCAATTTTTCCAGCAACACAAACTAGAAGCCTGTCAGGAACCCTGCAGTACTGTGGTGAAGGGGTGGCATCTCTCTCTCCCATCCCATCCTTCCCTGGCCATTGCCCTGCCTTGGCCCTTCCAGGCTTTTTCTCTAACACAGAGGGAAGAGCCTTTGCAAAGAGCAAAGAGCAGAGGGGCCAAGTGAAGAGCTCACCATTTCCTTCTTTCAGGAAATTGGACTTTCAAGGCCAGTATTTATTCTCAACAGGGACTATTTTAAAGATCCAAAAACATCACTGACAAAAAGCTTTCCTAACATGCAGCCGAAATTGTCTTTTTTTAGCATGAGTCAGTTGCTTCTGGTTATACAATCATCTGCTCTGCAGTCCTGTGGAATTTCTTTCCTTTTGTATCCCCAAAATACATTGATGCTGTCCCTTTAATTCCCTTTTATGATGTATTTGAAAAAGCATTATCTACGTAGAGACGACACTTCAAGTCATGCTATGCTTTGATTTTGTTCTGTAATCACTTTGAGAGTGTAAGAAATCAGAGATAAAGGCAGATGACAGGTCTTCATATCAGGAGGATTCATGGGAATTTTGGGGGAACATGTTAGATGTTAGTGCAGGTGTCCTTTCATATTTTTATTTTTATCTCTCCAGTAGCCCACAGATGTCTAAGGGCTTGGGAAACTCCTGCATGAGGTTCAGCCCAAGCCTTACAGAGCCAGTCTTTCTCTAAGGGCCTCTGTCAATAATTTAAACAATATTAATGACATGATTCCATAGGTAAACAGTGCCATAAGAGGGCAAAGTCTGGCAAAAAATGATTGCTTAATTTAATGGTCACTATGGCAGCAGTGACACATTCTAGTCCTCAGGTCAGAAGCCTGGGTGGATGTTTTGGAACAGCCCTGCAGGGGCAGACACATACGTATACATATATGCACACATATGTTTCAAACATAATAACACAATATATATATAATAACAATGTCCTTCATAACACATCTTTCTAACTCCCCTATTTTTTAACCTTTCCTCCTGCTTTTCAATCATGTGTTATGATGTTGTTCATAGTATAAAGTTTGCTACCTTGATCCAATCAGGTGTGAAAATGTAGATCCAAAAACTCTTGTGCTTTTCCCTATCACCATGCAAAGCAAGACTAATATTTCTCTCCCATAATTTGGAGAAGTTTATATATAGACCCTGGATAGCTTTGACTTTCACTCCTGGTGTGCTTTACTGAAAAATAGCACATGGGACTTTTATCCATTATCACTATCTTTTCTTCTCTTTTGGTGCCCGTGCTTCCCCCCTCCCCTTTCCTTTCTCTGCCATACACTGAAGTCCCTTTCATCCACATTTGGTGGCTTATTTGTCCCTGTATCTATTCAGATCTTCAGGCAACTCTTTTTTTTTTCTTTTTCTTTTTCTTTTTTTTTTTTGCTAGCTCTTTCCAAATATTCTCTCTTTTCTTCTCTCTTTTTTACCCTGTAGGCTGGTTAAAGGCTTTTCCCTTCTTTTTAAGCACAAGTATTCTGGAGAGCAGACAGCCTTTCTTAGACAGGCTGTGTGCATTCAATCCAACTGCATGTTATTTTATTAAAGTGATTGGTACTGATGATGGGACATTTGGATGCTGCTCCCTCCTTGTCCTGGCTTGCTGGAATTTGCAGCTTAATTATGTGATCTGGGGGAGAAACAAAGGGGGCTGGGAAGAGGAAATAAGTGTCCCCTGCAAATATTAGAGAGGTTGACAATGGTTAAGAGAGCTACAAACAACCCACCCTGAGACAGAAGCATTTTGATTTACTGGTTAAATCAATGTTACTATTTTTGTGACTGACAGTGTGTGTGACCATAACCATAAACTAAGAAAATGGAAATTGGGCTTAAAATGGAAAGCTATGTAGAAGGTTCTTCTTATATCACTCCTTCTGGCAGAAAAAAACAGGAAGACTGTGCTCAGATTTCTCAAGATATTAAACATGTGGTGGTTGTCTCAAAGGTTGTTAATACAGCTATGAAAATGCTTTCTGAACAGCAACTATGCTGCCTTTTCTTTTTCCTGTGACTTGAAAGTACAAGTCTGTCTTCTGCATTTTCCCACCCAAAATGTATTTGGTTTGAAGACATTTTCCAAGCTCACCTTTTAAAATAATTTATTCAGAGGAGTCTGAGTATCAGCACTGCTAAATGCATAAGGGAACTGCACACAGTTCTTTATGTCAACCTGCTTGTAAGATTAAATATTTGCTGGATCAGGTCCTGTATTTGCTAAGTTTCATCTGATAAAATAAAAAAGAACACTAGAACTTATCATAGAAACAGCAAAATGTTTCACTTTACCAAAAAAGCCATTTTAACCTGAACCATACTGTGGAAAGGCAATGCCATTTAAAGTCCAGAACACTGTCTATGGTTTAAAAGAAGATCATTAAAGGATCCCACTAATCTCAGTGATATCACTGCTACCACTGCTCTTAATTTCCCTTCAATAACTATTCTTTTCCTGTTTGCTTTCCAAGTTTTCATCTTTCCAACTAAAATTTCTAAAACAAGTCTCCCACATCTGCTCATTGTGGCTACAAGTTTGTCTTTGAAAAACTGGCACAGACCACTCTATCTCTGTTTAATCAAGCAGGAGGTAAGGATAGCTTCAAAATGCAGTTGATTTTTCAAAAGTAGCAAAGAAAATGCAGGAAAAAAACCACAAGAAAGTGTTTAAATACATGTACTTCTTTGGCTCACAAATAGCTGTGAGCACTCCCATAGTGTGCCATGCATCTGTTCCAGCTCTATTTTCTCATATCGCAGGATTATCTGTTCTGTCTCAGCATTGTGACTCTTGGATCCATAATGCAACACTTGACATCACTTTGGCTCATGGGATATTATCTTTCCCATTATAAACTAATTAATCTTTTGAAAAAGTAGTGTCCTACTTTCAAATTAAATTGTTCTGGAAAAAAAAATCACATTTCCAAACATGAAACATATCCCTTTGTCTGCTTTCACAAAGAATTAAATCTCTCTTATCCTGAAATAATTTTAGACACTCATCATATCACACTGAATTGTCTCCTTCAAGAGCTCTATTAAGGGCAGGCAAACTTATTTGAATGATGCAAGAACTGGTCTAACCCTTAACATTAACCTCAAAACACCAGCAGACTGAAGTTCAAAGTAATTCAGCCAGCCCTTGCATGTTTCCCTCACCCACAAATATTTTCACCTACCTTAATACATCTTCATTTTAGAGTGAACTGGGAAGAAATGTAAGCAATCATTCCCTTCTTTCAACTGAACTCAACAGCACTATAATTCCCATATTTTTCATCTCAGTTACTGGAAGAGGTGGAGATAAAATGCCTATGAAATGTCAAAAACCATAGATGAATTTCAAAAAAACAAGCAGCAAAATTCATTCTCTAGGTTCACCATCAGTGTGTGATAGAAGACATTACCTCTTAAAAAATTTCAGATCAACAAGAACAAAGGAGAAACAATTCAGCCAGGAGACTGAAAATGAAATATTTATGACTTTTCGTAGCCCTATTAGAGACTTTTATGTGAAAGACCTTATGCAAATACTTAGTGGAAATTTATGTATAACATTATCCTCTGGCAGAACTTTTGTTGTCTTTCTGTGTGTAGCAGTCAAAGAGAGATTATTTTACATGCCGTCTATGAGCAGAAATGGAAAATAAAAGGAGTTTCCCCGCATGATTCTTTGTATAACTGGAAATATATTTGCTTTTCTTCAAGTGTTACAAGCACTAAATCTTATTTTAGCATTGAAGACAGTGGGAGTCTTGCCTGCCTTCCCTGTCAGGACTGGGCCTATTGAAATTCCTGACTGAAAAAGAAAAAGTCCTACACAAAAGGCAGAACTTATAGTCAGCCATAAAACCACAAGACTGACTTTGCAATTTGTCTATGAATAGGAGAAAGGCATCAGATGAAAATTTAGCAGGTTTCTCAATGGGGGAAACAGGTTCTCAGTGGGAGGGTTTCTGGTAACTGCAAGCATCTACCACTGGGGTCCCAATCCCATTTGATGATCTCAGGCATGATGGATACTGATACTCACAGGGCATTTGTTATGACAAAAGACAGCATTTTCCTTATTGTCCCTAATTTGACTGTGTAAATTTGTTTTTCACCCAGCACTTTAAGCCTCAACCCAATGGAGTTAGTAGTTCTTCCATCCACTTTAAGCACACTGGATTTGTTTCATATCTGTTTCATAAGCAGCAAAGATTCCCACAAGCAGTGTGGTTAAGCTGCATAAGAGAACAAGTGTTTAATTCAATTTAGTTGCACTAGTGGTTCTAGTGAGCAAGACACTCACAATTTGTACACAAGTCTCCTGCTCTTAGGGATGGGATTGGTTTTTCCTGAATCCTTCACGTTGATCATTGGTTTTGATGTTCGAGGTGAGTCAGTGCTGCTCCGCCATACAAGTGTCTCTCAGAACTCATGTTTCACGAACTAAATTCAAGATTTAAACAAAAAATGAATGATTATCTGAAAGTGACCAAGGAAGGTTGGTTTTGATACCTGTGTTTTGTGGCTTCTTGTTTGCAAGGTGAACCATGCTTCTTTTGCAAAGGGAACAACCTTGAAGAAAGGTTTTAAACCTTGGCAGTGAGGCTGGATCCCTGAACTCAGGCACTTTGCTGCACTTCATTTGCTCTCATACACGTGCAAGTGTTGGTGTGATCTGCAGTCCCCCAGAGGGTTATACCTGACCCTGGTGCAATGGAGCTCAGGGAGGGCGGGCACAGCTAAGGAACGTACCTGGAGATGCAGATAACTGGGACATGGTGGGCTCCACGTGATGGTTGAACACAGAAGGACTTCCTATTTGCTCAAATTCTGCCATTGCTACCACAGGTCACCTGCCAGAGACCCGGGTTTTGGTTTTCCTCTGAACCTCAGTGCTGGGGCACAAGCCAGAAGGCTGCAGCTCTTAAGAGTGCTTTTCAGCACAATGGCATATTTTAAAGATGACAGCATTGTGAACTGTTCCAGAGGAGCTATTTGGCGTTTAGGATGACTGCTCTAGAAAGAATTCTCTGGCTTAACAGCGCCAGGAAAAGCGCAAGAGAAATACAGATGCTGCGATCTGGTGAAGGAAATGACAGGCTCCTGTGCTGTAGCACTTAAGCACAGTCTCCAGCCGACACCATTTATGAGCTGTTACATACGGCTGCAATCACACGCGGGCTCAGCCAGGCTTTCCATAGGGCTCACGTTTGTTTTCACATTCACTTTGTAAATGAGTTTGTAATGTGGTGCAATTGGTAGCAAATGGACATTAAATGAGGCTTGGATGTGGACTGATCCTTTGTAAATATATAGGCTATTATAAAAGCAAATAATAAGGAGGCAAGCTAAACAACAGCAGCCTTTGCGAGAGAAACCGGTGAAAAAGGAGTTGTTTTACATATACAGCATTTTGAAATATGAATTTCCTGTTTAAACTGTCTTCACTCCAGCCTCAACTTCTCTCTCCATACTAAAGCTGCAACATATTTTATATTGCCATGGATACTTTGGACGGAAGACAGTGTGCACTAGCAATCAAATTTTCCACAGGAAACTATTCCAAGAACCTGTCCCACACTGCAGAGCTCATAGAGAGTCTTTGCTCAACCGTGTACAGTCTTTTTCTAAAGGGTATGACTAGCTGGGACTTGGGCTGCCTTGTCTGCAATTTTGGAACGTGCCCAAGGCATTACCACTCTCCAGGATAATTATTGCTAACTGCATTTTGCTATCACTTGCCATTGCTAGCTATTTACACCCCCCTAAGCAGGGGCTCATGGGCTGCAGGAGGACAAGAAATAGAAGTTGACATTGTAAAAAGTCATTGGGACATTAAAATACAAGCAAACCACAATGGTGGCCAAACACAAGGGAGTGCACAGGAATTACATGGGTTGAAGGCATTAGAGGTTTAAAAGGGGAATAGTAAGGAGAAATGCTTATGATGTAAGCATCTCCTGTAGGAAAAACCCTAAGTATGGTTGTGGGTTTGTTTTTTCTTTAATAAAAAAAAGAAATTATTAGGTTAGGCAAATTGCATAATCCACTTTTACTTGCCTCAGAGGTTGGGATCTGTTATTTCTCAGTGTCTGTTCCTCTTCTTTGCTTCTCCTGGAGCTATTCAACACAACATCTCTTGTTCCATCATCCTCTAGTGAGCTTCCCTCTGGGCAACATTCAGTTATGGGCTGCAGGATTATTTGAATCCTTTGTAATACTTCCCCCCACCAACAATATCATAAAAATATCAAGCTTTTTGAACAAGAGGTCAATGAGGTTCCAGAGGTGATGGGAAGGGGTCTTCTCTTCTTCTCTCAGTAGCCTTCATGCCAAAGTAGTTTGAGTTCAGTGGGGGCTGAACAAGCACATCCTTAAGCTACAGGAGAGTGCAGTAACTATGCCCTCTGCACCAGCTGGGCCACAGAACAATCCTTTCCCCAGAACAGCCTTTTCACTCTGCCTTTCCTTTCTGGTACCCAGTGGCCACATTCTCAAAAGGTCTGCTCTGTGATGATGCTTTCCTGGGAGAATCAGCAGAGCCACAAGTCAGGAGAGTGGAGGGGAGATGTAGCCTGGTGCAGCCAGTCTCCTTCCCCACAGGTAGGTCACACATAGCAACATCCCAGCCCTTTGGAGGCCAGCAGGTGGATGGCCACAGCAAATCCAGGGCTGTGCAAGGCTGGGAACAACAGCTCACAAAATCAGATTCACAGATATTATGGTACTGATGTGGCAGCATGTATTTAATGATTGTTTATTATTGCCATCAATTTGAATATCTCCAGCTTAACAGAATGCAACACTCTGGATTCATCTTCCTGGATGGATAAAGTCTGCATTTGTGCCTTACCTCAATTATATCTATTGCCTTTGAGGGCAAAACTTGATCCCATACAAAAAGTACAATAGCAACAATTCAGACCTTGGTACAACTTGTATTGCATGAATCTTTTTTAGTTAAGCTAATCTGAGGTAAGATCCACTTCCTTTTCTGAAGTTACCAGAGTTCTTGCATAAAGCAGAAAACTTTCACGTATTTCCCAAACCAATGTTTTCAATATATCTTCCATTTGATATTGATATCCAGTTGACATTCTAATTTTCCTTCATCTTCCCTCCTATTTGAGTGTGCATTTGTGGGGTTAATACAGCTGTTTGAGACACTCCTTTAGCTGTACACAACTCATCAATATGAAACAACCTTAACAAGTAAGATTACAAACACTTCAAACTGTACAGTCACTTGTAGAGAGCTCATTTCTCAATCTGTTAATGTCTTGGCAAAAACCTATAAACCAAACCATTGCCATACATTCTCTTCACCTGAGGTGCTACATTTCTCCCCTCTTCCTTTCCAAGAGAAGCATCACCTCCTCCTGGCCTGATCACATTAAATGCCCACTAATATGGGAATGAAAGTTCTACTTGAAACTTTTGTAAAATCCAGCCTTTAAACTTTCATGGACTGTTTACTCAATTGCCTTAGGTTTTTAAAGGCACTTTCCTTTTCTTAAAATTAAGCTCGCCAAACCAAGCCTTTATTAAATGTTGTTTATCTTAGATTCTGGGCTTCTAAAGAAAGGAACCTTTACAGGCAGCAATGCCTCTTGATCCTTGTTCTTGCCAGCACACGTTCCATTTTTTAATGTGACTTTTACCATTGGGTCCTAAATATTTCTGAGAATCACTCCCTAATTCTGGTGCTTTTATTTGGTCACAGAAGGGAACTATCTTCAGCCTTTATGAATAACATTCTGGTTGAATCCAAGCTGCTTCCCAGATCAGATCTATCAGGAAGTGTTCAGACCATCTAATCACTGCTATAGATTAAGAGGTAAGTTGATATAGTTGTTGTATTATCCTTCGAGACATTATAAGATATAAGTAGTATGCTATATGAAATAATAAATGCAGTTTCTAAAGTCATGTCTCATCACCCTCCAAATATTACCTAGATCCAGTGCTTTTAAGAGATTTGTAACCATTCTAAATATTCTGCCTTGGACAGATCTCTCATCAGCTGAACCTTGGACTTCATTCGAATTCCCTCAGGAAGGTAACTTCCTCTTCCCTAATTACTGTAAGGAAACTAAAAAGACAAAGAAAATGAAAAAGAAAGAGGAAATATTTAAGATAGGAGTTCTTGTTAATTTTCTCTTTAGGTAAATTTTGATCAGAAGCATCTACATCCTGCATCTAGAAACTTGATCTTTAAGACATACAATAAACTGAGCCAGCAAAATTGCCACACTTAATTCCCACTCAGGAAAGAGAAATGGCTCCATTTTCATGCTTTTTAAATATTTGTTTTTTGGTTGCATTTTTTCTTGTAATGGCAAAATGGCAGGAGCTTACCACTTCAGTTTTTGTGAGCTCCTCTTTCAACCAGATCTTTGAAAATTTATAGAAGTAATTTTCATTTGTTCTATCATTCTACCACTATTATTTTACTCTTTTTTAAAATTTGTTTTCAAGGCAGAGCTCTTCTTCTCTCAAGTGTCACAAATACTTATAAAACCTTGAATATTCAACAAGGATTTTATTTTAATACTAATTTCATTCTTTAACAGAACCACTGGAAACTTGGTTTTCATCTAGGTCTTGTCAATGTATTGTGATTTCAATTTTTTTTGGTTCCAAAGCATTTTCTATCATATATTAGAGCCCTAAAATTGCTGATGGAAGCCACAATTAGCCTGAATTTACTTCCCTGTCAGCGTTTCCTGACTGTTTAATCCATTCCCCTTGTCACCTTCCCAGGAATGCATATATTCCTTACTGCAGAAAAGGGATAAAAATTCAATTTCCCTAGTCCTCTTCTAGGGGGGAGTTACTAGCCCTTTCCCAAGGGAACAGTGGAAGGTCCTTGACTGAGAATCTGGGTGAAGCTGTGGCTCTCTGATATATTTATTGAACACTGGCATCTTGGCTCACTGCTCTGCCAGGACTGCACCTTCACCTCCCCAGCACTTTCCTTCCAGCCTCAGAAAATCCCTTTTCCCACATCCATTTACAGGAGTTCAGTTTCATCTCTGTTGTTTTCCTGGGATGTTTCACCTTCCACTCCTTATTCTCTCCTTCATGTTGTTCTACAGTCTTAATCAAATCCATTTGTGACTTTGTTGTTGTTGTTTCTTATTATTTTATTTCATTTAATTTTATTTTATTTGTAGTCTTCTTGTCCCTATACTTAAATATCATCTTTCTTTCAGCTGTATGTTTGCTATGCAGTACCGTGGTGTTGTCACTTGATGTCTGCATCATATTCAGACTATATTTCTAGAGTATTCCAACACCACTCAGTTCTTCAGGGATTTAATCTGTTCCTTTTTCTTTCTTTTTTTTATGATGTGTCCTTGATATAAAATACGGTATTTGAAAGGAAAACGCTATATTTTATCTTTGCTGTTCTAACACAGGCCATAAGGTTGCTCACCTCTTCCTGCTCCCTGAAAGCAGACAGCAATGAACCCTGAAACATTCCTGGTTTATGTCCTCTCTGCAAAAATGCTACAGCCTTCTTCAGAATCTTATCCTTCTGTTTAGAAAAGTGCAATCTTCATATTATTAATTTCTTGGCAGAGGTACAGAGAGCTTTCTGGGCTCAGTTTACAACGATTGCTGGATTTGTTTCCAGTTGCACAAAAAAGTGAAGATCTTGCCTGAAGTATTTAATAGGAACTTCCTTTTTTACACCTCTTGTGAACTTCCTCTCCTCACTTTTATATTAGTTTTTCTTTTATGATTTTTCTCTCCAAACTCCTTCTGGTTTTACTCTTAATCTAATCTTGATTAATTTTGCAGCTTTCTTCCTCGCTGAAAGATTTTCCACTCCTCTCACTTTTTTAGACCAGTGACCCTTTCCACTAAATCCTTCCATCAGATTTAACCACACAAATCCTCACCTCTGTGGAGGATTTTCGGAGATCTGCTTTTTTTGATATCTTCCTGATGTTAACTCCTCAAAGTCTCTCTGGGAACTGGCTGGGCTTGGTTTTGTCATTTTCCTTTCTCTGGTCTCTGTACTTTGTTTCTCCCTGCAGCACCATCTCTGGTTCTACGGGCATCGTGTGCTCCTCCGTACTAAGATTTCCCAGGATTTTGCTTTTGGTCAGGGGTGAGAGAGTAGGAGGAAATACAGCACAGTTTTCCTAGTGATCCTCTAAATGGAAGAAGACAGGGAGCAATGATATCTGCAAATCATATCATCATCTCCTTCAAGCTCCAGTTTGAGCAGCCATCTGCTCCTGCAGCCCCTGGTGGTCCCCTAACAAACCATTTGTGATGCGTTCAGGAGGTCAGAATCACTTCGGCTGAAGTCAGTGGCACGGCTTAGCTAGCCGGGAAGTGTTATAATGCGTAATTCAGGCGTTCTGCTGAGGGGCTTCGCAAATGAAGAAGCACAAGCAGGGGCAGCGACGAGCCAAGTTTGAGCTCTGCATAGAACAATCTGTAGCACATTCCTTCCTTGTTCACAGCTATTTCACGCCCCTGAAGAGCTAAGGTTCCTCTGAAGTAAAGGAGCACTTCAGCGGCATGTGAAGGACACGCAACAGGGGCGGGTGTAGCTTTTTTCTCTCTGCATATCCCAGGCTGGGTATGGACTCTGCACAGCTCGGATCTATTCTGCAGAATTAGGTATCACTGTGTCTGTCTCCTCCTGCCCTGCACCCGGTATCAGTAACAGTGTCTTTTTATTAAACCAAGAATTGACACAGCTTGACGAGCATCTTCCAGCGTAAACTTTTAGTTTTAAAACAGTGTGTCTGAAACATTGTTTGAAACCCCTTTTACTGCCCCCACTGTGACAACTGAGACCGCGCTCCTGGTTTTGACAGGGAGAAGCCCTGACTCATCTGCCCTAGGAGAGCATATGGTCCAGTGATTGGACTGCCGGCATGGGATGCGAGATATAAAAGCTGGGATTTGCTGCCACAGCTCATTTACATCAGGACAATACCTACCAAGGGTATTCTGCTTAGCTGTGTGTGCCAAAAGATGCTGCGAAATGCAGCCTGGGAGATGGCGGGTATGGTAGGCACACGCCATAAAGGGCTCTGCAGATCAGGGAAAAGCAACAAAACGAAGAAAATTAGAGGTCAGGCTTTCTTGGTGACAGTTTGTACAAGTCATTAAAAATACAGGATGCCAGAAGAGAATCTTTAGGGTTGTACTTAAAACTTTTCAAAAACCTTTGGCTTTTATGGAATGGGAAACGTTTTGAAATCTCAGAAAATTAAACAAAACTGGCCTCTTTTCCCTGTTCATTTTTTTCCTTGAAGGTAAAGTGAACTTCTGGGCTGGCATTCAAAATGCCTGGGTTAAACTCCTGCTCCTCTTAGGGCTTCCTAAAGAAATTCCTGTTCTCCTGCATTCTTTCACTTGCAAAAATGGGAATATTTCCTTTATCCTACCAGGCATCCAATTTGCCTCTTTACCTGCACAATTCTTTCTGTATTTCCATTATGGTGTCTTCCTTAAAGGGTTCTGAATTTGGACAAATCCTTTACCCCTTCTTAAAAGTATGCTGAGACCTTTAGGAATTTTAGATAGTGGTAAAAAGAAGTCAGTCTTGTTCAGGCCACATTTCATTGGAACAGAAGCATTGCATGAGATCATAAAACCAGCAGATCTGACGAGCTACTCATATTTGGAGGGATTCAGATATTGTCAATGATCTCAATTATTTTGCATTTTAAAACCCAGAAAACTTGGATGGTTTAAAATTTATCCATTTCTCAAAGCCATTCTGACTCACTGACTGCAGATGTATCAGAGCAGCCAGACAAATCATATTTCTGAAACAATAAATAATCCTGCTATAGCAGGATGTGATTCAAGAAAACACTTAGACCTACGTTTCAGTCCCCTTTTTGGGATAAAGAATGCGATAACAAGCCCTGTCATATGACAATGTTCTCTGGAGTTGAAGCAGCACGTAGTAGCCTGATGTGGAAATATGTTGAAAAGAGTATAAAATTGACCTTAAGCTTGAGTATAACCCAGCTTTATCTGATGTCATGTAATGATAGCTACGGAGTGTGGTATAGCTACAAGCTAGGTCTGAACTTGATTCCTCCCTAACTGGCAGATCTGGTGTTATCTGGGACCACTTCAAACAGCTTTCCTGGCCCAGCTGTGGGTTCCCACCCGTGCATTTACCCTGGTTCCTGTAGTCACACAGCTGCGAGTGGAGAGGGCTTGGTTTGCTGCTCTGACCAATTGTCATCCTTCACAGAAGAAAAAAACAAAACCTAAAACAAAAGAAAAAGCAGAAGGGGGGTGAAAAAAGAGAGAAAGAAAGGTAAAGATTTGCTTTCCCTCAGATCAGAAAGCTGAAGCATTTTGCCCCACGGCCACACAATCACTCGACTGAAAGGAAGGAAGGAAGAGCGTGGGAAGTTATAGCTGCGGGTGATGGATGGGGACTGCTCATATTCTTAGCAGCCTGCAGTCACACTGTATTAGGTGTAATGTGAAACGGCACCCTTGGTTGCTAAGAGAGATCTCGGCTGGTTCCTTTGAAACAACGTGTGAGCTCAACTACTCAACAACACTAATGTGCATCACACACGGCTGCTCTTACGGGCATCTCTGCCATTCAGGCTTGGCTGAGCCAGCAGCTCAGGTAGCCAAATGTTAGCTGCTGCTTCCTCTGCTGCTTCGTTTTGCTTTGCCATCATGATTTTTTGTGGCTTTAGTTCATATCACTTTAAGTAATCTTTTCTCTGCCTTATGGAAAAATACTAGTGCTTCAGCTAACCCTCTTGGGACTATGTCTGAAAGAAATCTACTTAAACTGGCGATGACCACCATACAGTCCAAGGAATTTTCACTAAAGCTGAGTGGTGAATGGTCCCAAAAATGGTCCATTTGGTGTGGCTTCCCTATCACTATACATATACATCAAAAGGCACACATGGGAATTAATATAATAATGACAAATGATACCTTGATGGCTTTTGGGGATTTTTGTTTTCAGAATCAATTATGACATGCATGATGTCAGACTGTGAGTACTTTTCATAGACAAAGTATGCCTCGATCATTTTGGGTTTATTTGGTTAATCTATTTCAAAGTCAACATTTATGTACTTTCTTTCCAGATGCTCATTTGTTCCCGTATGTTCTTCAAATCTAATTGGCAAGTGATTAGTCTTTAATAAAGGATAAGACTTTGCAGATGCAAAAAGGAATTTAAAACATGCTGCAGTGCATCTGTTTTGTGATATTGAGATCATCATGAGGACAAAATGCAGAGTTATTTTACTTGCTTAATCTGATGCTTAAACCAGGTTTTCTGAAGTGTCCACGCAAATAAGGATTTCAATTCACTTTGGTAAGTTAATTACAGCAGGTAACATCACTGACAACAGTGGTTCAGATTGCAAGATAGTTTTCATGTTATGACACTGCCTGAAAACACTCACTTCTTGACTGAAACTTTGCATTCTTAAATTTCTGCCTGATGGTGGTCTGTCTTTATAGAGAAGAGTTATGAGGGAGTGTTCACATGTGGGAAACAAGGAAGGTACAACAGAACACATCAGTATTTGTGAGTTGTTTTACTCACTCGTTTCTGGAACAACCTAAACCAGAGCTCATAGGAATTAATAGAAATACCCACAATAACTGCAGTGAGCTTGAAATCAGGGACACCATGTTTAACAGAATTATCCTTTTTTGTTTTAAAAGTAACCCTTGGTCTTGAATCAGAGACACGCTGGACTAAAAGTCTGCTGTTGTGGAGGTAACAGAGAAAACGAGGGTGGGCTTATTGTCTGCTAAACCTGGATATGTTGTTTGCAAAAGACTTGTCTAGACACAGAATATTGTTATTTACATCAGTAAATGTCAAATCAGTCTATTTCTATCAGAAAAAGTAAATTCACAAAAATGTCTTTCCTAAACCCACACCACTATAGTTATGTTAGTACAAAAATTACATGCTCAAAGCAGAAGCAAGGAACAGCTAAAAATCCTTATGGATAATGAATTAATGTTTCTCTCATCAGTAGGAGTAGGGCAAGATTAATAACTAGTGCTTTTGCAAAAAGCCTTTTCCCTAACCCATGGCCGTACCAGAAATATACAACACTTACCAGCTGAATAGCTGTTCAACTTTTAAACTCTCTGGAAAAGAGAAAGAACCGGACCAGCAAGTTCTTCAGGCTGAAGAACTTTTGGCCAAGTCATTACCCAAACATCCAACACTAAAGAAAAAAACCAAACAAATCGATGTGCACTTCTCCCCCCCCCCCCCCCCCCAACACGTAGCGAGTCTATTATTAAATCGTCAATGAAATTTGCATAGCTACAACCACAGGCAGTCTCAGGAAATGCTAAATGTCAGTGAGAGGGATATCCCTTAAGGTGGCCATCCTTAAGAGACATCAGAATATGCAAAGAGGAGAAAATGAGCTTCCAGCACACAGGATCCAGCACCACAGAATGTTCTCTGCAGCCTTAGATTAGTGATTTCACAAGGGTTCTCCTCTACACTTTGAAAATTCCGGTATATAGAAGTCATCCAGGTGCTTCTTTAAAGCCAGGAAGGCGAGACCAGCAGCTCCCCAATGTTTATTCCTGCTTTTTGGATATGCTGATATTATGGGAAACACTCATTTTCACACATACCCACTAAATTATTTCACTCTGAGTGTTGTGTTAACATAGGTCTTTCCATTCAATATGATTATTTATCTAAAACACACAGTTCAAATTAAAGAAGTTTTAACATGCATACTCAGTACTTGGCAAATAAACCTTCTGAAACACATGGAGACCAATGTTTCAATGTAAATCAATAGATTATTTATTTGGGCAGATATTCAAGACAACACACTTTGTTCAACATTTTTGTTCCTGAAAACATTTGCCTCGACTCTGCAGGTACAGATATTTTGAAAACTTTGTGTGTAAATTACAGTGAAAAACAACACCTGGGGACATTAATGGTATATTAACACACCTCCAGAGCAGTTTTATATAAACCTGTTCAATGTGTTTTCAAATATGTTGATCCTTTCAAGCTTTCATACAATGTTCCGTGCCTTGGAAAGCATCCCTTGATTTCTTTGCCATGTTTTGCATAAGTCAACACATGCATCTGTCTAAAACAGAGCAGGACTGTAACTGAAAGTAACCAAATAGAAATATTTGAGGCAGTGAAAGGAATCAGGATATCCCAGTTTCTCCATTTTCACTTCTGGTTTACAAAAGCCATTTGTATTCAAGAGCCCAAGCAAAATTCTCAAATTAAAGATTTTTAAGTTAGTGCCTTAGCTTCAATTAGCAGCTAAATACAAAGGCCAGATTTTCAGACATGAAATCAATAGAAACTCCAGTACTTAATATCATAGCTCTATAAATTAGCCCTGTGTCTTCAGATGGCTGAAGATAATGTCCCATTTTCAGAAGAGCTAAATGATCTCAATTAGAAATAAACATAGTTACCATCTAGGGCATGCACATCATGTCCTTATAATGTATTAACCTATTCCTTTATATTTGCCATCTTTTAAGGGTTCTTTTAGGATAAGGGAAACATTATTTCTTCAGCAGAACAGATTCATCCAGCACTTACAGGGCATTTCTAACCAGAACTGAATTGTGCCTTTTTTGCACGTTGATACAAAGCAGGAAAACGTTTGCTGAAATTAATGGAATGACCTTCATACTTTTTTCATTAAAAAAAATAAATTTCAAAGTTAATATGTTATACATTTTATTTAATTTTCAATTAAAACATAAATATGTGGTTCTAGAGACAGGACTGCTGGAATGTTTTTGAAATGCACAGGGAAGAGAAGAGATTGCAGCAGGGAAGGCTTCAGCTGCAACATGAAGTTTGGAGTTTCTGCTGCAACATCTCTATAAATAATTCTCATAACAAAGGGGCCAACTAGATTTTACAAGGGCTGAGTTCCTTCATGTTGTTGCCAAGATGTTCAGACACGAACCAAGGCTAAAGAAATTTCGCTACCTATTAAAAAGGGTATCAGCAGGAAAGGAAGTGCCACCTAATTGATCATCAAATTTAGAAGAACAAAACACTTCAGTGATTCTGAGCATCAGAGACAGATTTAGCAACAGCTTTATATAAACCCCACTTTCCTTGCAATATACTGGACTTTCTCCAATGTTGCTGCAAAGCAGAAATGCGACACCTTTTGTCGATAAGTGAAGTTGTGCTACCGTATTCAGGACACCAAAAATTTTGCTTCTAACAGAAAAAGGTTCCATGGAAACCAACTAGCACTGATGAATATTTGACAATCATCTATTTTTACCCCTAACAAGTCTAAACACCATGAAGATGGTTTTACCTTGGGGTTTTTTTTTCAGAAATTATTTTCCTTACCACTTGAAATAAAACATCATATTCCTAATTTATCAATTGGATTTTCTCTGCCAGGAAATAGCCAAACAAAGTTCTCAAAGATATTAAAAATAGTGATTTGGCAGGGAGATCTGAGTTTTTCTTTTTTAGTTCTGCACAACACTGGACTTCTGTCAGAATTACACAAATAAGTAATTGTAAACCATGCAATTAAAATTTGAAAATACATATTCAGAAACAAGAGGGTTTCTTATCCTCCAAATATTTCTGCAAGATTTTTATTTCAACACACAAGCTATTTCAGTGAAATTAATAGGTCACACCCAACATTAAAGGTTAACCCCTTCCAGTGTAAGGAATAGAGCATGTACCTACTCCTCACTCCCTTGTATGGGCCCACATAAAGGTTGTCTCCCTTATTTTTTATTGAGCATTATATGTCTGTACAGAGTAGAACAGCAACACATCAGCTGTGTTGCTATGCCATGACCAGCATAAAAATCCTCCTGAGTTTTATACTGGTTCTATGGGAAACCATAAATTACTCTGAAACATTAATAGATCAATAGATAGGGGCAGAAAACAGAAAGGGACATCTTAGGTTCTTACAGCCATTTCAAAATAGGTATACCTGATGCACAGAGATTTAAATTATTTCAGGAACTGATAATGGAAATCTAATTAATATAGTGAAAGACTTATCTTTCCTGGAATCCTTATAGTTTCTTAAAATTCTCATCCAGTCACTAGTGAAGACAATGAGAATCTTTCCATTCCCTTGAAAGTGCTCTGGGTTCCACCCCAACATCAAGCATGCCTGCTCACTCCAAGCTAGAATTNAGCAACACATCAGCTATGTTGCTATGCCATGGCCAGTATAAAAATCCTCCTGAGTTTTATACTGGATCTATGGAAAATCATAAATTACTCTGAAACATTAATAGACCAATAGATAGGGCCAGAAAACAGAAAGGGACATCTTAGGTTCTTACAGCTATTTCAAAATAAGTGTACCTGATGCACAGAGATTTAAAATATTTCAGGAACTGATAATGGAGATCTAATTAATATAGTGAAAGCCTTATCTTTCTTGGAAACCTTATAATTTCTTAAAATCCTAATCCAGTCACCAGTGAAGACAATGAGAATCTTCCATTCCCTTGAAAGTGCTTTGGGTTCCACCCCAACATCAAGCATGCCTGCTCACTCCAAGCTAGAATTTTTCTGGGAATTTTGAATTTTGTATAATTCTCAGGCTGGTTTCCCTTTTGTTTCCAAGCTAAAATACGTTCTTCAGCCTCAGATTAATTTTCACAGTTATCTGTGTTTCACACAGGGCACTAAGATTGCTGGGTGTAGGAGAGGTTCATCCCCTTTAATACTGCCTACACTAAGTAATAACTTCCAAGGATTCCATACTTACCAAACTAAACCAGTTTTTGTGGTTTAACCTCAGCTGGCAACCAAGGCCCACCCAGAGACCCACTCACTCCCCCACCTGTAGGATTGGAGAGGGAATCAGAAGGGTAAAAGCTGGAAAACTCATGGGGTGAGATAAAGACAGTTCAATAGGGCAAGCAAAAGCTTTGCCCACAAGCAAAGGGAAACAAGGAATGAATTCACAGCTCCCCATGGGCAGTCGGGTGTTCAGGCATCTCCAGGGGAGCAGAGCCCCACCATGCAGAACAGTTACTTGGGAAGACAAACACCATCACTCCAAACATCCCCTGCTTCCTCCTCCTTCCCCCCACTTCTTGTACTGAGCATGATGTCCTATGGTCTGGCACATCCCTTTGGTCTGTTGTGGTCACCTGTCCTGCCTGTGTCTCCTCCCAGCCTCCCATGCATCCCTAATGTCCTTGCCAGCGTGGCAGTACGAGGAGCAGAAAAAGCCTTGGCTCTGGGTAAGTCCTGCTCAGCAATAACAAAATCATCTCTATATTACCAACCCAGTGTTCAGCACAAATCCAAAACGTTGCTCCACGCTAGCCACTGTGAAGAAAATTAACTCTTCCCCAGCACTCCAGTTCTTTAATAAAAACCCTACAAATAGAGCCATTGCAGCTGCATTTACTTGGTGCACATTGCAGCCCTGTGGTGCTGCTCCCAGGATATTACTGCATGCAACCTGTGCTTCCCCTTGGAGCTCTGCACCAGTTCTGACACGTTTGTGCTGTCCCAGGGAGCAATGGCTCAAGAGTCCTTGTGGATGAAGAACTGGAGGTTTTGTTTTGGTTGGTTTGTTTGTTTGTGGTTCTTTTTGTTGGTGGTGGTTGTTTCGGTTTTTTTTTTTTTGTAATTAAAACATGTTTAAAAAACTACATAGTTTTAACTCAGTTAATTCAGGGCTGATGTGTTTATGTATTTTTCTCTCTTTCCTTGCCTTTTTTTTAATTTTTCCTTCTTCTTTTACAATATCAAGACATACTTTTTTTCCCCCAGAGAAATTCACTCCTGTATATGCACACACCCTCTAGCCCAGCATGTAATATTAATGCTTCTATCATGCAGAAGGATTACCAAGATCTAATCAGTCCAACCAGTGACAAATGCATATCCACACACCTCGTGCTACACAATACTTAGAAGACATACAAGTTAGACATGTTGTTTGAGATGTTTTTACAATAAATTTCTTCATCACCACCTTTTAAGTAACCATGACATTCTTCAAGCAAGTTTAGAAACCTCTGCAAAGAAATCTAAGATATTATCTAGCCTAAGCTGTCCCTTCTCTTTTTATTCAGTTAATTGACTAATGCTGTGATACAAAAGAGATCCCCCTAACATGAGGTTATATTTTTCCAATGGAATGGAAAAGGTGATAGTAGACATGTTTCACTGTTTTGCATCCAGTAGCATGTATTGTTAAAGCATCCACTAATATCTGCCACATGAAGTCACATTTCTTTTTAATAAATTAAATAAATAGTATTATTGTGCCACGACTTTCAGAAGATTTGTCAAGAAGGAGGCATCTTTGACTACTCACTTAGCAAAGGAGTTACACAGTTATATTCCTGACAGTTTTGGGACAGGGGAATAAAACAAACTTCCCTCTTTTAAATCATACTTGCATCTGCAGTAAAGCCCAAACAGTCTTTGGGCAGCTCCAGGGCTCAAAAAACCCAGCTTTGAAAGAGCAATCTGCGCATTGAAATGTAAATATTCGCTCCAGTGTACTGTACACAGGAATTCTGAGGGAAGGCAGGATGCTGAGCATATTTATTCATTCATCATTACCCAGAGTTCTCTGTCGGCTGTTTCACAGAAATGCTTTTCAGTTTGTTTGAGTTCTGGAAGAAACGGAGCTTGGGCATTGCTTTGGAATAGGCAAAGTTCTTTTCTACTCATTTGAAGGCTTGATTCAAGAACAGATGAGTCAGTACCTTCATTAACAGATTTTAGACCTTCATACAAAAGTTGCAGGTTTGGTTTTGTTGGGAGAAGTAACAGAGCTGTAGGCCCATTCCTTCCTCCTTTCCATTAGCACAGCCTCCCATGCTACAGCTGGGGTTGTGTAAAGGATTTAAATCAGTTCCATTTGTGTGTTCAGACAATGCATTTGAAGATGAAAGATGGGCAAGTAAGTGCCAGCATTGAACACTGCTGATATCTGGGAGGGGGAAAAATCACTGAACTATACAAGACAGTCACTTTCATTTTTAAAGAGTTCATTTAAGATGACACTGGCAAACCAAAGAACAGAATTTTGCTATAGCTTATTTCCTCATCCTACTGGTACTTTTGGAAAAGAAAAGCAAACAAACAAAAAAAATCTATAGAGATTTCATTTTATGTTAGCACAAAAGGACTTTTAGAACAGTATTTCATTCTCTCAAAGAGAAATATTCCTTTTGGGCAAAAAAGATTTTGTTTCAGCATTAAGCCGTTTTTTTTTTTAAAGAAGAAAGTTTACTAAAATTTTGAGAGAAATTTTATAATGTCATCTTTTAAGATGGTGAAATAAAACACTGCCTTACTTTCAATTAGCAATTTGGCAAATTTGTGAAACAAGTTGATGTTACTCCTACTGCCTCCTTTGAAGGGATCTCAGCTACAGTAATGCTACTCAGTCCTACTGAAGAGTGTTTAAAGTAATGTAGTTTACAATCTCCTAATTTTTCTGCCAAAGTTAGACAAATGTAAAGATAATAATACTCTGAATACTATGTGCAATTGTGATAATGAGTCATTCTTCTGTCTTTATGAAACGTTTAAGAAACATAAATACCCGTGAAATAAAAAAAGATATCTTAACAAATCCTGAAAATTTTAACAGGACACTTGAACTGAGAAAATTATGGTCACATTATCTGCTATAAAATCATGACAAATCCAAACAAGATTATTTCAATATAACTCAAGTAGGTTATATTACTCTTCTTGAACTTGACTCGTTTCTTTCAGAATTATGGCAGATTATCTTCCTTATTAAACTCTACACAAATCCTTTCTCTTTCTCAACAGATTTTCCACTCCTATATATTCAGAATCCATTCAGTGACTTTGAAGACAAGGAAATTTTCATTGTTACTAATACTTAAGATTCTGCAGTTGATTTTTCCTTCTTGTGAACAATCCCCATAATTTTTAACATCCTTTGTGAGATGGAATAGGTCAGGAGAAGTAAGAAGCAATCCCGTTTGACCTTCACATGCCAGTAAGGGCAGCACTAAAAGCCATCTGCATCCTTTTAAACAAAAGGCAGTTCACCTCCTGGTGCTGTTCTTTGAGGCAGAATCTGCACCTTTGTGAGTCAAGAGCAAAGAGGCAATGGGAAAGTAAACAAACCCAGTGGAAAAACAAATGACCTGTGCTGCAGCTATGCATCCTTACACTGCTTGGTCCAGTGGCTGGAATTCAGCTGGGGGAACTGCCAAAGTGAAGAGTGAGTTCCTGCAGAGCACAAAAGATAATATCAGGTTGAACAGTAGGACAGAGTGGGTGTGAAAAAAAATATATGGGGAAAATCTGCAAGTATCTTTTAAAGATGAGAATCTTTTTTAAAAAAATAATTTTAAACTGTTTGTAACTAAGAGAATCAAGTAATTAATTAAACTAACTTGAAGCAGAATTTGTGATTATTAATTTCACTACATAGATTGAACTGTCAAGAATTTCAGTCTGGAATGCAGTGAAACCCAGGCAGTGTAACAAGTTTTAAGGAGGTCAGCATTTCCCAAACCTGTTCTTGCTCTAATGGGATGATTATACACTGAGTTTTGACATGGGATGAAAAGCCAGTACTCCATCTAAGAGCAATTCCTGAAATCAACCTGATATCTGGAGAGTTCAGAGGAGCCGATGATAGACTTGGAAAATTTTATGGTGATGGAGGAAGTACATGCACTCAACATGGATGTTGAAAAGAAAAATCTACAAAAAAACCCAAAAACAGTTAAGAGAGAAAAAGAACTACTAGACTTGTGAATAGAGAAAAAAACCACCACCATTACTTCTGTGAAAATAATATACAGTGACTTATGAAGAGGAGTTTAACCCAGCTGTAAGATTTAATGTTCAGAAGAATTAAATCCTCAGCTTTGAATAACATTCGCAGTAAATTAACCCGGCGGTTTTGCAATGTCTGGAGTACATCGTAAGCACCCCATGATTACCACAGCCAGCCAAACCCTGTCCCCAAGCAGGCAAAACTTCTGACTGGGATCAAGGGTTTGATCCAGTGTTTAGTCTCCTTTGCCCTGCTTCATTTCACCACTCTTACTTCGGAAGTGAGAGGCAAGATTTGTTTCTGTGAAAGCCAGTGCAGACATCTGGGCCAAAATGAAGCCTGATGTAAGTCAAATGATGTCACACTAGGGGTGGATTTGGCCCAAAGTGTCTGGGGAGGTTAATGTTCTTCCTGAAGTGGAGATCAGTGTTAATTCATCTCAGCTCTTCAGCTTTGCTGCAGCTAGAGCTGGGCCAAGGAGCATTGGGATCTGGTTGCAGTAAAGAGGTGAGCACAAGTGTGCTGCTGCTGCTGGACCAAGACCCCCTTTTTGTACCTTTACAATTGGGACAACCTCTTAATTTCTTTACAAAGATACATTCCTTTAAAAATGTGACACCACCTTTCCTACGAGCCACTCTGGTTTTGGTCCCTTCTGCTCCACACACTGCCAATAAAACCCTTTGGTTGGCAGCATTTCAAGCTCACGAACTGTGCCTCAGCATTTCCTTAGCAATGGTTGCTGCTGCATCTCCTGCACTAATCACCTTCGTAGAAACAGGGACACCATATGCTATTTTAAGAACTGGATTCTGCTTTTCTATCCCAATCTATGAGGTGGAAATGGTGTGGCACCATTATAACCAAGAGTGGAAGTTAGAGCTGGGACAAAAAATGCTGTCTGGCCATGAGTGCTTGCCTCCTGTACTTCAAATGTTCCTTTGAAGCTCTGTGCCAGCTCTGTGCACATACAGGTGAGCAATAATGACTTCTCATTTAATGACCTTTCCCCCCCAAGACAATTATTAATGATGAAAGGAATTTACTGCAAGTTTGACCCACAAATTCTAAGAGAGGTCTGGAAAGAGCCTGGATGCCCTGATGGCAGCGCTCCCACACCTTGCAAGACAGCTTGGGCAGCAGCATCACAGGCCTCAATTGTAAGGCAGACAGGAGAAGCTGCTGAGTGCAGGGAACGCTTATCTCTTCACTTAAGGAAAAGAAGAGGGCATTGACAAACCTGCTGGAAGAAACCTCTGGCCCTCCTCTGGCACAGTCTCTTCCTCCTCCTCCAAAACATGAATAGAGAGAGCAGAACAGGAAAATATAGACGGCTGTACTTTGCCTTTCTGCTTCCATTGCCACGGGCTGGCTGATGAGCTGCTTTTTGCTGAACCAAAGGCACAGCATGGTCTGCCCTACACCTGCCACCCCTGGAGCACAGCGGGGTATTCCTGGCACAAGGCAGGACAGGTTGTTGTGTGCTTCCAAGTGTGATCCCCTGCTGCTGGGGTACTCCTCAGAAGGCTAAGGGAGAGGTAAAGCTGTGACCTACACACCACCCGAGGAAGTTCTGCTTTGTGATCCCTGTCTGACAGCAAGGTCAATCATCTGTTCAGCCATGAATGAGTCTCACGTTGCTTTTAGCCTGAGAAATAGCTGGAAGAAAGCCCCACTTTTAAATTACTGCTACACAGGGGCATGAGATTAACTCATGAATTCCAACAGTATTGATAAATTCAAAACATCAGAATCCTATCCAGCATTTAAATCATATTTAACAGTAGAGTTAATAAGTTAAGCTTCCAGTCAGCTGTAAAGTATGCAAGCTTTTAGTTTGCCACTGGAAAATTTCCCAATTCTTGTTCAAAATCAGTGTCAGATAAACCATCAATACACCTGCCCTTGCTTTTGCAATACCACAGCCTTGTAATCTATTCAATCCCTGCCCGATCTCACCACATAAAATGCTCTGACCTAAGCCAGTTGCTTTTCCTTCCAAGTGAAACAAAGAACCTATAGCTCCTCTGCTCCCCTTTTCCCTACTCCACACTAAATCTACAATTTCTTCCTATTCCCAGCCTTCAAGTGAAAGTCATGGGCTACAATACCATTAATTCCATCTGTTTTTCCCATGTGTGTTTTTCTTGATCTTCAATATTCCTCATGTCATGATGCCCCTCCAAATCTTGAAATAAAGGGAAGTTTTGCTTGCTTCAGCCAGCAGTGAAAGAGTTAAAGCCATGAAAAATATACTGATGTTTTCTTCCCATGTTAAAGGGAGTTTGGTTTGTCTTTAAGAAGGAGACATCATTAGAAGCCTTCTTACTCCTTCCTCTGGGAATATTCCTTAGAAAATGCCATGTGAATCCCTAGCATTAGTCAGAAGGATAAACAGAAAGTTGAGAACTACCAGAAAGGGTGTAAAGAATGTAACAGAAAGAAGTTTTATGCTGCTGTATGAATCCATGGTGCACTCACAGGCTAAAAAGTGAATGTACTTCTGATCATTCTAACCCATAAATATTATAGGAGAATGAGACAAGGAACAGCAGAGGGCAGAAAGGATGATCAAAACATTGAAAGGCTTTGCTCAGGCAGAGGCCAAGGCCCTTCAGTCCAGAGAAAATACAACTCAGGAAGATTAGCAGATAACAAAAATATCAAGAATGGCAAGCAGAACAACTAATCCATCATTTCTCAGTAAGAGAAAAAAGGGAAGAGGCTGCCAGTGCAAATTACCAAGCCTCAGGATTAAAAAATCACAAAGGGAAGTGTTTTCCATGCACTGCAGAAAGAAGCAGTGGGACTCATTGACACAGGATGTTAGGGAGGTCAACAGGAAAATAAAAATTACTAGATCACTTCATACAAAGGTCTACTGAGTCCTGTTAAAAGTGATGGTCTGGATGTAAGGCACAAATCTAAAAATCCCTCATTGCCTATTGTTAGAAGATGAGGGAAGAGCATATTTACCTTGTTTCTTGTGTTTCCCTAAACATCCATTACCAGCCCCTCTAGTAGGCTGGAAACTGTCCTTCCAGTCTCCTCTGGTAGGCCCATCTTTGTTGTTTTTTCCTTTCTTTCTCCCAGTAAGACTGGAAGATGTGGTAGAAGTTTCCCAGTTCCTTTGCTGAGCCTCCCAGAGGATGGAAGGGGAACACTGGAGCAGAGCCCTTACTCTGAGATGCTAGCAAACAAGAATGATGAATCCCAGGTTGCTGTCTCAGCTTTGCCCTTGGCCTGCTGCATGCCTTGCTTGGTCATTATCCCAAAGCTTAGTATATTCTGTGTAACAAAGATATGCAAGGGGAAAACCACACCTATGTTACCAGGAAAATATAGCTTTTCCTATTGTGGTACCTTGGGAGAGACAAGCATAGAAGAGTAATCTGGAGAGTTAAGGTGATAACACAGACACAAATGTTTCTGTGACTTTGGATTCACCCCTTTCTTCTCAACCTAGAAGATAACAACAATTGTTGTTTGTTTTCTTTTGCTTTTTAATCCTGAAAAGGTTTTATGTGGCTAAATATGTCAGATGTTTTGATAACAAGTGAGACAGAAACCGTAAGAATAAATCTACACTACATGCCTGCAAATGGAGCCAAAGTTAAGTCCAGCTCTGACATTTCCAAATGGCTTTTGCTCCCCCCAATTTAATGCATATTGCCTTTTTAAAAATAAAAGTGAAATCTAGCATGGTTAACTAAGAGTACTTCTTTAGAAGCTAGAGGGTGGATTTGCCCCACTTCATATCAAACCATTCGTACCAGATGGTTGCAATGTCAATGTAAGGACAAAGTCAATGCAGATTTTAGAAAATAGCAGTGTTGTGGAAAAAGTGCTCCCTCTGGTTATTTTGCTGGAGAATTATTTGCTTCCAGCAGAAGAGAAGTAGGGCAGAGGGCAGTTGGGTTTACCTGCATTGTTTTCACCATTGCAGTCAGGACGAGGGTTGTTTGTCAAACACGGCTTTTGTTCCCCCCACCCCCAAGGGGACACGTCCCTGACACGCTAGGTTAGTTTTCTGGGGAAAAGAGGGCTCTTTCTCCGAGGCCGTGCAGTTTCTGGATGCAGCAGGGAAGGAAAGGACATAGCTTCGTTCCCACTATGGATTTCATTCCGTTTACCTGCTCCTTCAGCCGTGTTGTTCAGGAGCAGAGACCCAAAATGCCAGACGTGGCTGAGGCAGCTGCTGGAGCCAGCAGAGCCTCCTTCGAACCCCCCTGATGTGACACAACAGCAGTGCAGCGTGCTGGCAGCCCGGGAGGATTACAGCATCACCGCAGGCTTTCTGTTAACCCTTCGGGGCTCACAGCCTGCCCAACGATGCCACGAATTGGGGAAAATATCGGCAGCACCCACAGGCAAAGCATCCCTCCAGAGACAGCACCTTAAATAATGATGCACGTCTGCAGTACCTGTTGCTAGCGTGGCACAGTCAACTCTACCCTCCTTAACACAGTAACAAAAGAGGAAACTGGCTTCCAGAATTTTGCAAGTGGAAAGAAAAAACCCGAAAAGGTCACGCCAAGGCGTTGAGTGGAGGTAACAGCAGTGACTTCAAGTGTTACTGCTTCAAGAGGGGAGTCAATATAAATTATTCGTGCATCCAGGCAGGGAAGCAGCGTGGCCGCGTTCTGGGCAATGTCACTTAGACTGAGTCAGCAAAACCAAAATATTTAAGTGCAGTGTGCTTGATTGCTGAGAAGACATCTTCACAAAAAAACCCCGTGGTACTGTCCAAGAGAACAAAAGTGCTGAACTGGAACCCCCAGAGATTAAGAATAATCTCAAAATACATCTTTTGGACTCTGAGCTGGCACTTTGCTCCACAACCATGCCATGATTGTAGGGTGCCCTCCCAAACTAGGTGGTTGCTAATGGGTATCTTATGGTCCCTCCTAGTTAATGGCAATCACACCCCTGACTGCAATGCTCCTGCACTTCAGGGTAAGCACAGACTGGCAGTGCTCTGTGTGTGTCTTGCAGGGGGTTAGCACACCCTCCCTGCAGTGACAGCTCCTTACAGGGATACTCTACTGGCAGCCTGAGGAAGGACCAGGAGGATGGTTTTCTGCCTGCACCAACCCCGAGCTGCTTCTGACCTTGACAGGATGGGTTGTTCTGCTTCCAATGCACGTTAATCACTGTATCCCTTGTGTTAGGTGGTGCAAGAGGAAAATCATGAGCTTTTGTCACAGGCTGGACCTGTAAAAATCTGCAGTTCATGATCAGGAAAAGATGGCTGTTTTCTGTGATAACCCATAAAAGGTTTACAAATAACAAACATGAAAATTCAAGACTAAGTCAGTCCTAAACCTCATTTGTTTTCAGAAACTGACATTTTCCAGAACTTGTGATTTAACTGATACTTTTATTATTGCTTATTTTGCTGCTCTTCGTCTTCCTTCTTCCTCCTCCAACGCCTAAATATCTACATATCAGCAGGTTCTTTTAAGTCTGTCATTCAACATTGTACTTCTTCTTCCCTTTCTTTAAGAAATTGCCTCCTCTTCCCTTTATAGGGATGAGAATGCAGTTCATTCCCCATGCCAGCTTTTTTATTTCCCCTCTCATCTGAAACTACTAGTAAAGATGACATAAGTGATGTTGGATAATGCTGGTTGAACAACACCACACTAGTAATTAGTCACAGGCCATCTGACATCCAAAACTCTTTCATTTTTCTGGTTTTCTTACATTTTTATTTGAAGAAGGAGACCTTTTCCCCACACTCCCAAATGCACTAATACACGAAGCATTCCAGCAATAAGGAAATGAATATTTAATTGCTTTAATTCTACTCTCTTATTGAAAACACAATTTCAGGCAAGTTCATTTTACACGTGGTGATATTAAGGCAGTCAGTGTCAGTCCCCAGGTCACACCACAAGTGCTGAAGCCATGAATAGATCTGGGGGTAAGTTGCATTGTTCCAGTACATTGAAATTCTGACTGTGCCTAGTTAGCATTGTTCATAACAAGTGAAAACCAAAGCTCATCCTGACTCTCCCAATTAAAATTAAAAAAAAAAAAAAAGAAAAAAAAAGGCTCTGCACCTTTCTGTTGCAAATAAACTGTATTTCAGTAGACACAGAGCACAGATATTGATTCTATATTTTGTCCAACCAAAATAGGTCAGTTAGGAGGGAGGTGCTCCAAAGCTGCACGGAAGTTGGAGTTTCTGATTATTCGGGCTGAACGATTCCAGCGGGCCAGTTGTCAAGCACAATTTGCAAAGGCTCTTGGCACTCTGGCCAGGGGGGAATTCCCCAATTTATGGTATAACACAGACAGCAGCAGTAACATTTTAATCAGACTGCAGAGCCTGCTGGGAAGCTCTGTTATAAACCATTGTTATGCCCACCAGGCCTGTAGTTTGGCACAGCTGGGGAGTCTACAGTGGGCCATGGTTCCTTAGTGCAGCCACCATGGATGTCAGTGCAAAATTAAAGACAAGATGTTTCCCCACTCCCTTGACACTTACACACTGCAGTAAGTGACTGTAGTAAATTATTCCTTCTGCAGAGAACTCTAAGCTATTTTAAGAGCTATCTGCTCTGCAACTAGATCAGGGAATACCTTCTATGTTAACAGGGGAAGTCACAATTACGAAGCAGAGTCTGAGGTTCTTAATCTGGAGGACTCACAAGACATGGGTGAAAGATTGATCCCAGGAGCTCACTTTGGGCATTTAGGTGCATGTCAGGCATGAGTTCTGCATCTATACTAAACTTCTAAGACATGTTAGTGAACATATCTTTGCAACCAGGACTTTAAAATCAAAAGCAGACTTTCTAATTGGCTTTTATGTCAAAACCATTCTATCTCTTAAAGACACTGGGGAATGGAAGGGCAAAATATCAGCCTTCATCTCATGGTCTAGTTGAGGAGGCCTCAATGTAAAACCAAAAATACTTCAAGGAAAAGGGAGGAGGAACAAGAAGAAAGAATCATAAAACTATGGATTTGGCAGAAAATGAAGTGGTGTGTTTAAAAATAAACAACAACAAAACCACAGTGCAAATGGAATTAAAAATATAAAGCTTGGAGTTTATACCCTATATCAGTTCCTAAGTTTATGTTTTAAATACATGAACTAGTATCTTTCTTGAAGCAATGATAGTATCCCTAATTAAACTGCAAGTCTTTTACAGTAATATCAATTACCTCTTAAAAAAACACATTATTAATTTATCAAGGAGACAACTTGATGACACGGTGAAGGCAATAAAATAGATCAGTCTGTAATGCCCACTGCTTCAGGGAACAGACTTCATTCCAAAGTAAACAGTGAATGTCCACTAACTTCTGAGGAGCTGCACTGATTCACCCCACTCAGGATGGCAGCTGCCTTATTAACATTAAAACTTCCTTGTTTATGTGTTCTTTTGCCTATACATACAGCCATGTTTTCTATACACACAGTCATGAAGAAAATTGCATTGTCATAGAGAATGATCTGGTTTATAATGGGTTCTTCTTTGCTGTAAAATGCCTGTTAGTGTCTGTGGGAATAAGGTAAAGGCATAAAGTTTGGAAGGAGAATGAGAAGGGAAAAGAAAACAAACAAACCAAAACAAAATAACTTCTTAATCAAGAGGCATTTTTTAGATTCTGACAATGAAGTTTCCAGATGATCCCAGAAATGAAAGGAGTGTTGGGAAGTACCTCTGGAAACTATTTCTGAACAGCAAACAGATGATTGGGATGGGTTGTGTGTGCCTGACAGAAGCTGCTCTGTGAAGTACTAAAGGAACACTGGACACCCAGCTGATCTGCTGGTGGGTTTGGATGGCAGAGATCCCGCTGCACTCAGTGTGGCACTACATTATGGGAAGGAAAAGGTACAAATCCTCTGAAGAAGAGGAATACAAACAAACAGTGCAGAAGGAGAAGGATGACAAGCTTCCTCCACTGCCACAGAATTACGCAGCTCTTTGTTTACCAGGCTATTACACTGTATTGAGATATAGATATATTTAAATCAAACATTTATTATTTCTCTCAGTTCTCTTTGTCACATCTCATCAATTTCATGACTCCTTTCTGTTTCTTCTTTAGACCACATTTCTAACATTGTTTCCTCTAAGCATTCTTCTAGAGATAGTTTCTTCATCAGGGCCCCACAAGCACCTTCCTGATTTGCGAAAGTGACGCCTGCATTTACATACTTGTTTGTAGGTCGAAAGCCAAGCCCCGACTGCCTTCAGCATCTGCCTGCAATGCCTTGGTGATGTCGACACACACCGGCCGTGCACAGAAAGCATAACGAAGAGCTCCATCTGCTGCTGGAGGGGCCTCTCTCGCTTGGATCTTGCAAGTGCTTTTAGGGAGGACACAAAGTTTGTGCCACTGAATGGTCTTTGGCAGCTCTGCACAGCCTGCCGTTCATGTAGGCTCCCACATGAACCTCTCTGCTTTGCTCCCATGCCAGGACACCTGGGGACATCCAAAATACCCTTGCTGAATTGAGACGCTACCAAATGAAATCTCTGGAGTCACAGAATTGCTCTTTTCTGCAGGGAAACAACTGCACCACTGGGAAATTTCTAATTCATTTTAAACCAAAAAATGTGGGGTGTTTTGGTGCCAAAAGTCACTTGACTCTTTTGGAAGAAAGAGGGGTATGCAGGCAAAAGCTGAATGGATAACTAGATATTAGAGATCCACAAAATATTACAACAGGACCGTGAATAATACAACAAGACAAAGCTAGACAGAAATTTGAAATATAATTTTGCTTTGTTAAAATTTTTTCCTGGGAAACTGTCTTTCCTTACAAGGAATCAAGTGCCTCACAAGACTGTTCTCATTGTGTTACAGATACCTGAAATGAAATAAAAATAAAGCTATAAAAGTTGAAAGCACAGATTTGGGATCAAGGTTTTTGTAGTCTAACTGGTCAAAGCAATATTGTTGAGGGAACCAGATAAAAATTTTCAAGAACTAGCATTTTACAAGACTTATGGAGAGCTATGCTTTCTAAATGATAGTAATAATAAAGATATGCCTTGGTAGGAAAGTGTTTTCCTACTTTGGAAATAATCACAACGTGGAACAATGATTTCAATATAGCTGAAACAGTCTGTTGTCCTCCATGACAGCATTCCAGATAATCAGGTAAACTTCGAATAGTTTCAAGTTTGGAGGAAAACCAACCCTTCTGGCAGGTTTGATCTGATACAGAATGAATAAAACTCTGCATCTTCAGCCCATGTATTGGAAAACACACATTTAAGCTATCTCGTTTTGCAGTTCAGTCCCAATCACTTCTCACACAACAGCATCAGGAAGTGGTAAGACTGTGAAAGACTTCTTGTGTAGGACACAGACAGTCACTGTCACAACACAGGGGTCTGCCACAGAAACTTGGGCAATACACCAATAAAAAGAGGGGAAAGACCTGCTAAGCTGAAATAAATGGGATAAGTACATAAATCAAATGCTCGTTGCCAAACCAGTTTGACCCAATCCAGGAAAGATGGAAACAATTTTGCAAATGGCAAACCTCCAAAACAGTGATGCCTTACATAAGGCTCAGGGAATGTTTCCTTTGAAGATAAAAGGCACTCGAGTGTGAAATCTGTGATCAATATAGGAAGCAGAAGGGAAAAGCAAACCAGACACAAACAAAAATTCCTGATGGTGTTTTAATGTCACATGCAATGGACAGCTCCTGGGGAAAAGAGCAATATAACTGCATATACTTTAAATAAACTGCATGTAAAATATACACTGTCCATCCTTGACAGTATACATGTTTCCTTGACCAGTTAGGGACTCCAATTGCATTTTCTCTTTATTCTCTGAAGTCTTGAAAGAATGAGATTTTTTAAAATTAAATAAGTTTGCTCTGCTAAGGAGTATTGCTAATCTTTTTAAAGAACATCCAGGAGCTTCATGTAGCATTTGGCAACTTCAGAAAATGCCATCAACAATTAGAAGAAGAATGCATTAAATTTGGAATTAGATGGGATAAAACTTCACACAATTACCACTGAAATTTCTTGGGGTGAAATTGGCCATGTGATTTCAAGAAGGGCTGGCTCCCACTGATCAAACAAATCAGCTAGGGTAGATTCGGTGGATTGTCTGAAACAGCTTAAAACCTATTTTCCCACTGCTATATCTTTCAGAAATTAATTACTACCAATCTTCAAAACATGCCCAACATTTATGTTTGTTTTTTTCTGATTTGTTTTCCAAAAAACAAGATAAAAATTAAATGTTTGAATATGATATCTTCTAGCTAATGCTTTTGTTTCTGTTTAGAAATATGATTCAGCACCTCAACTGAACACATATTTAATATCCTGTCCATCTTTAAGCAGGTGAACAGTTTCATTGATGTCACTTTTAACAAGACACTGAACAGAAGAATGGCTGAGCTCCCAGGGCAGACTCAAAACACAGACAGCAGTCTGTTCCCATGTGCAGTTAGTTGAGAAGACATGGCAGGAGGCTGTTTTGGCAAATGTCACTCCCATTTGATGAAGAAAGATCTGGGAAGTTACATGCTGGTCAGCCTTATCTCAGTTCCTGAGAAGAGAATGTAGCAAATCTTCCTGAACATCATTTTTGGACAATTGAAGGAGACAAAGGTGATGAGGTGACTGGTTCAGTAAATAAGGCTGTGAAAGTGGATGTCATTTGCCTTGACTTAAAGGCTTTTGACACGAGCTCCCAAAGGATCTGTTCAGCCTCTCTGCGAAGGCATGTCTTGCTTGCCTGGAGAACTAGCTGCACTTCCAGCCTCCAAGAGCTCAAAATTCAAAGGGTAGTCAGGTAGTAGTGATGTTTCTAAGTGTTGATCTTGGTACTGGTATTGCTTGACATCTGCCTTAGCAAACAGGACACAAGTAAACACACTCCTTGTGTCTGGGCCTCAAGGCTCTGGGGAGGTGGACACCATCCCAGTATGACTGACTGGTGTCACTAAAAGCATATACAATAATTGCATCAGGAAACAACAGCACACATGCAGCATGTGAAAAATGAACTTGCTTGATACTGACTGTGGTTTCTTTGCTGCTCATCTGCCTGGGCACTTCAGAGCAGGAAACAAATCTGCTTTTTAGTTTCTTTGAGAACCAGCAACAAATGTCACTTGGGACTGGGAATCTCAGGGAACTATCAGGTGGAGCACGTTAAAGTGCTTAGAGCCACAAATTAAGAAACCTTTCTCATTTCCATAAAATGGCCTGGATATTAGAAATTCAGGAAGGGATTTTTGATGGCTAGGCAGACTCATAAAAAATGTAACAGATCTCTCAAATTTTTAATACTTAATTTAATTCCCATTGATTTAATGCACTATTTCGACATGTTTCTGTTGCAGAAGTAAATCCTGGAAAAGCCAGATGAATATTATCACTTTCCCTTTGTCTTCCTGCTTCTGCTCTGGTGTTTTGGGTAACTATGGGTGTCCTGAACCTCTTCTAAATATGAGTTGGCACTGTGCTGTGCAAGTCAGGCACCATGTTGAGTTCTTTTAAATTATCTCTTCCCAAGTAATCAAGCCTATTTGTCTAAGAATATATACTGTGTTATATATGAAAATACAAAGGATTTATTGCTGGTTTTCCATTTCTTTAAATATGTGAATAGTATTCTGAGAAATCCTATCAAATATTAATGTAAGTGCTGGGAAATCTCTTTAGCAAAGTTCTTTTTTAAAAAAAAAACTAGGAAACAAATACTTTTTGATGATTTGAGACTGATGGAACTGAGACTACATGCAAATAAAGCTCCTGCTTACAGCAAAACCAAAGCAACACTGCCCAGAAAAAGCAATTATGCTGATCTTATGGTGCACTGAGTAACACAACTACTGTAAACTACAGATTATCAAGCTTGTGCAATGAATTTTCAGACACATTCTAAGGACTGTCCAAAACAGCTGCTAATACCATTGATGTCCATTGGCTTCAGCAAAAGTGTAATCAGGACAAAATGAAGCACATCTAAGCAAGTGTATGTTGTCTATGAGGAGTATGACTACATCAAAACTGGAAACAATACTCTGAACTTCTAATCCAAATGAAAAAGGTATCACTTGTTACTGTTATGTTCTTTTCTAAGTACCTGTTAAGTAGAAATACAAATAGTTAAACAATATATACAACATATACTAAACAGAGCAGTTTTCAAGAGTTCCCCTCAAAACGTAGCTCTACATTTTTATCCCTGTAAACAATATCTTATTACCAAACTTATTATTTTAAGTGGGATTCCATCAAAAACAACACCTAAATTTCAGCTGGCAGAGTAAATTTTTCTTGTAAAACTGAGGCGCGTTGGATTTTGGATCCTGTACAAGGCTATGGACTTGTTTTTAAAAATCACTCAAAGGACTAACTGAAGTCACCTCCTTATTAATGCACATCAGGTTTTGTAATTACAGGTAGGAGATTTGTTTCAGCCTGTGAAGTTTGTTTTCAGAACGCTGTCCTCTCAAATTAGTCCTGCAGTTTGCAAACATTAACACACTTGACTTTTAGTGGCTGAAGCTCATGATGCTTTTCTTAAAGGCATCCACTGCCAGCTAATGAATGACTGGGAAGACCAAATAACATGCATTTGAAGTTTACCATACTTTAAACATATTGTAATTGACTTAAGGCACAAATACATTAGCATTTGCAATATTCTGCTTCTTGCTTGTTCAAAAAGGATGCAAGGGCACAAATGGGTTTATGATTTGTTAGCAAAACTATTCATATAAAATACAGTTATTACAGGTTTCAATAGCTGAGCTGAGCACAAGCCAAGTTCTATTTAGTTGCATTTATGTAATCGAGTCAAAAAGTCAGAGAATTGGGGAAGCCAAAGAATTGGACCTTCAATTTTTAAAAAATATTAATGCTCCTGGAAAGATAAACAATAAAGTAATCTCATTGAATCCATGGGAGCATTTATAATAAAGTCTGCTGGCTCTCAAGATCTTGGTCCTGATTACACCTCTCCCAGCACCAATGGTGAGTAATCCAGCTGGAGGCAGTGTAAAATGGGCAAGTGAGACCACAGTCCTGCCTTTTAAGTCCAGCATCAACCTCTTCAATCTTTTGTTTAAAACAAAAGCTTTCCCCCTTGATTCATATCACACTTTTCTTCCTAGACATCCTGGCAGAAAACCCAGTCTCTCTTACTCCTTCTTTCTCTTTTACTCTTTTTTCCCCAGAGCTTTGTGGAAATTACACAGCACCTAGAAAAGCTGCCAAGGACAGTTCAGCTCTAAGTGTCACAACAAGCATCACATTTCACACGTTTCCTAACCAGCCTTGAAGTAAGGCAGGAAAGATCAGATGATCTTTGGCACGTACAAGTGAAGGACAGACCAATCTATCAGGTCAAAGCTATGGCAGCAAAGCGGGTGTGAATGCAAGAAGTTTATTTTCCTGGAAATATTTCAGCCTTGGAAGTCACCAAAAGCACTCAGAAAGAGTTTCAAATCTTAGAAAACTAGACAGGCAGCTGATTACTTGCCTCTTTTGCACCTCCTGAGTCTTTCAGTGGGCAGTGGTCCCTTCCAATCTTAAATATTCTGTCATTCTCTGTGATTTACTGCCAAACCTGCACTGACTGGGTTACTACACATCAGACTGGCTCACAATTTCTGCTTCCTGCCTTCTCATGTACAGGCCATAGAGTAAAACAAGGGGCTCCAGGAATCAGCAGCCCTGCAAAGAGGATAAGTCTATTAAAGCCAGGCTGCTGGGCATCCAGGCAGGGACAACAGAGAACCACGGTCAGTAACAAAAAGGGAACAGGGAAATGCCTGTGACCTCTGTTAGAACAAAGAGCACCTTCAACCTCTGCAATGCTGCATTACAGAGAGCTAAAGGTGAGCATGAGTGTCTGGAGGAATCTTAAATAAAATACAAGCCAGCTGAACCCAGTCCTTTTCCTCACAACCCTTAGAAGGCTGGACTGGATGCTTTACCCTATAACTTCCTTTGTGCCTGTCAGACACAGCTCCATCATCAGGCTGTACCTGCTGTAAAAGTGGGTGAATCCCACATTTAAGAACAGCATCAGTTTGCACTGCTGTGTTTTGAAGACTTCCTTGTCATTTCAGGAAGTGGCAATTACTACTTTCGTGAGAACAACCTCAATGATTTTGCAGAAAATTTGGAAGGAGAATAAAAAAACCAGGAAAGGACATTTTAAAATTTGGTCTGTAAAAACCCAAGCCAAAGAGAGCAGGAAAAACCTGGTGCAGAAGCTGTGCTGGTGCAGCTACAGAGGTAATATCTATCCTCTAGACTGAGCTGCAGCCTGCAGACAAGAGTGGCTCAAGGGACTCATTTGGAGATTGCTGTGTTGTTATCTGTGGTATCAGCAAGCTACACATACAGATGGTCTTTCAAACAGGGCTTTTCCTCCACAGTGGCAGTCAGTTGACAACAGCAGTTTTTTCCAGGAAACTTTATGAGATTTCAGAAGAAAATAGGACTGTCCTTACATTGATCTATTTGCAACATATGTCCCATACCTTTTTTAGCATCTCCTCCCACTATAGATCTTACTTATTCATGCATCCAGCCTCATTTTACTGCACCTCAGACTCCTATAAAGGCTTTTGCACCTCCTTAAACTTCATCACTCTAAAAACAGATTTTGGGAAAAATAAGGTTTAGGTCTGCTTAGAAGGATCTTCCTACATGAAATAACATTTTTAAAGTACTAAAAGTTCTGCAGGTTTTATGTAAGTAAAACACTGAGCCACCCACAATGAGTTCAGAGGTAGCTGGTTTGTGTTGTGCCCTACTCCTTTGCACAATGGCTGAGGTGGATTGAGGCAGGAAGGGCAAGTTCTCACTGCACCAGCCAGAGAGGCTTCAGAGCACGTATGGAGGGAGGGAAGAAAGGAAATGAAGAGGAAGGAGCACTGCTTTTCAAGATGGGAAGAGGATAATAAACTCTCATCTCTTTTAGCAGAAAAATACACGGAACATCAGAAGTTAATGTGCTCAAGTGGTAAGGTGTTCCTGCTAACCTCAAGGTTATTCTCTTGATGGCCAACTTACACATTTGTTCTTGGGGCAGGACTGGGAAGACATATATGCCTTGCCCTTATTTAAAACCCAGTGATTGCTTGTTGATAATAAAGGCAGATAAAACAAGATGTCTGTTTCATTCTTATTCAAGCAACCCTTTTATCTAATTAAATCCAGTTCATGTGCTTTCCTTCTTCCCTTCCTAAAATCTTAGGACAAAACCAACATAGTCAAGATCTTCTTTTTTACTTTCCCTTTATTAAAAAAGTTACTTAAAAAAATTAGAATTTCCTTCAAATGTCACTGAAAGTTAAAAATAGAAAGGTATCAGAAAAGCCTTTTATAGTACAATCATAACAGTACCACATCACTGTTGAGCACCACAATTAAGATGATCTATTATGACACTGATGTGATACATCCCTGCATTTGGTCTTTCAGGATGCAGGAAAAAAACCAAACTGAATACAATTTTTGTTCTGTCATCATTTTTTCAAAAGGGGTATTCATATACTTTGAGATATTCTTTCCCTTAGATGTTGTGATATGGGTATTTTTAAACACATTTTGAGGTGTTTAAGTAACATTATTGTGTAGCCACCAAATCTGCTTAGACAAGAAAAAGAGGAGTCAGAAAGACTCTCAGATATGTCATACTACCAGCTGGATCCAAGAGCCACGGGTTTTTTTGGAAGAGTGTGGCCAGGATAGTTGTGTTGCCTTTTGTGAATTAGATAAGAGTTGCAGGTGTGAAATTACCTTTGATATTTAGATAATTAAATTAATTTAGAAGACAGATTCATGTTGACATTTGTGAATGTGGATGCTACTACAGTTGAGACTGAAAATTAAATGTGAAAACCCTTTAAAGCTGAAGCATCTAAAGAGGCATTTCTGAATTACATGAATACTGTGATTTTTTTACAAGGAAGGGCCATCACAAGAGAACCATTTTCTTCAAAAATCAATCCTGTTATGTAATGCATAAATGATTATAAGAGTCCACAGTACACTAAAATTTAAGTAAGGTAATTTGAATTTATAAACAGCCTTACTGAGATATTCATGAATACTTTGTTCCTTTATTCTATGTGCGTTAAGACCAAGGAAAATTGCAAAGCTAAACGAAATTTTCAGATGCATTTTTTAAGCAGACAAAAGGCAAAAAATTTACCATTGCACCAAATCTTGAATATGCAACGAATTATGAAGTGAATATGAACCTAAGTTTGAGCAGTTACAGGTATTTGAAGTAGTGTTAAAAAGCAGTGAGAACCCCAGTGCAGAAGAGCCGTGCTCGTGAAGTTCCCTCCAAACTGGCTTGGCCATGGAATCATCTGTTGGTGATAGGAATGTTACACACTCCAAAGCATTTGGTTGGTACTTCTTTGCAGAGAGGACTTTCAGAAACTACAGCTTTTTTTTTCAAAAGTTCTTTCTGGTCATATAGATGACACAAATTTGCATACATCAAGACAGAGGTGTCTGGCTCAGTAGCATGGCACTGATGGAAAACCAGCATAGGGAATAAATAACCTCAGGAGGGAAGAGTTTAATGAGTGTTTAAGCAACATAGCTGTTCTTTATAACTCTAAGGACTGGGAGATTATTTATTTATCCAGGAGCAATAAATCAACAGTGCAATTGGTAATTCCACAACAAAAGTGATACTGAAACTAGACAGCAATTCACAGAAGGAAATGCTACCAATGTGATAGAAGTGTTGCAAGAATCAACACTGAGAAGAGCCAGAGTATAGAGTAATGGCTTTTAACTCAGAAAGAAGGCAACAGGGGTAAAAAACACACAAAACCCCAAAAAACCCCGTAAGCATCTATACTAAATGGAGCAGGGAGTGAGAAGGGACAATCTGTTTCTCAGGACAGAGCAGGTTACTTTATATCATTACACCTGAAAAGGAACATTTAGAGAAAAAAAAAATCCTGATGTTGATTGTAGTGATAAGAATGACTGGAATACGGGACAGTATACGCGCCATTTGTAGAAGGTGTACTACTGGAAACACACAAAAATCAACTGAGACTAAACTCAAAGTATTAGCATTTGCAGTTTTTCTAACACCTAGACTGTAACACTCTGACCTGGACAGCAGACTGCTGTGCAAGACCTTGTCATCCTGCTAAAATCAAAGCTGACAACACCCATTGCTCCTTCCTCATCCATAGATCTAGTAATTTCGTTATAACATGAATTGGGTTGGTCAAGCGTATCACCCTTGGCAAAAAAACACTGTTTTCAGTGACCTTCTCCTCCTTCATGTGCTGAGAATTGGCTTCCAAGAGGGCTTGTGCCATAATTTCCAAAGGACATAAGCAAGGTTGACCCATCTGGTCCCATGAATTTATATGGGTTGAGACTTCTTGAGTGAACCCTGACTTGATCCCCCAACACTACCTCTCCTATCTGAGCACATCTCTGGGCACAAACACTTGGGAAATGCTGTTAAAGACAAAGGCATTTTTTAATCTGCTGCCACCCAACATGAGTGTACATTTTCATCATTTGTTCTTTTTGCTGCTTATGTAGCAGCAAGTGTGCTCTTGATGTCTGTTGTGTGTTTCAGTTCTAGCTGAACTTTTGCTTTCCTACTACCACCCATGCCATTGTGGGCAGCTTCTATATTCTTTTTTTTTCATTCTGCTCCTCCCCTTTACATCTGTTCCTTTTGCATTGGAGCTCAGGCACATGTTCCCCATATTGTCAAGCCACTCTTGTTATATGTATACTCATTTTCCTGAGTTACTGGTATGGACAACACTTTACTCCTCACAAACAATATCTGGAGCTCCTTTGCTCTTCAGTGGTGCCTTCTACAGGATTTTATTTACCAGCTCCCCCTGAACAAGCTCTGCTAAATGCCATGGTGTGTCCCTTGTTCTTTGCCTGCCTCGCCCCCTCAGGATCCTGAACATTGCTGCTCCAGGGTCATGGGGGACAAGGCTACCACTGATCCCACTAAGAAACTACACCATCTCAGATCAGAGCATTCAAAGGGCTGAGCTACTCAACCCTACAACACAGGTAGTAAAGATTACTCCTCCAGGGCTGAAGTCCCAAGACTCCAAATACTTGGGGAGGAAGGTTCACTGTGCAGCAGAAAATGTGTTCATTTTCTTTTAATTCTTAAAAAATGTAAGAAATAGCAAAGACTGTAGAGCGTGTGTGTATGGATTTCATTGTTCAGGGGAACTTATATAATCTTTTGCAAGATATAGTTATCAATTTTGACATGTCACATAAATGCATTTATTCTTTATAGGATAGGGCACTGGAGGATTTTGAAACCATGCTTTTATCCACTTTCCTTTAAATGCTCAGCAATGACAACTGTACCAGTCTCCTATGAATTCACTGGCAGCTGTTTATGCCTCACTGTCTTTCTCCACCCTGTTGTCTCTTAAATCGTAAGCTCTTTGTGGCAGAAAAGCCTTTTGTTCATTGTTCAGTGGTGGGTTATTTTTGGACAGCACCCAACACAATGAGGAATGAGGTTCCTAAGGTTTACCCTAATCCTAAGAAACACATGCTCATAATTTTTTTTTCCATTTTATATCTATATAGGTGACATTTTAGACCCTTTTTACCTAGCTCAGCCAGACTTCAGAAGCTGCTCCCTACACATATTCTCAAAGATTGTGGTTTCACCTGCAGTGATCAGATTGTTCCAAATACTTTTTTTCAAATAATGTGCAATGTAAATACTGACCAGTATGTCACCTACAGATACAATAATCTTTCTGAAGAGAAGCAGAGGCACAAAGAGATGACCATGTTATGGGCTGCTTTTGCCAGAGAAAGAAAACTGATCTTTGTCACAGTGAGTGGTTTTGTTCAAAAATAACAGGACAAGTCAAAAAGAACATGTTGTTCTTCATGATACGTGAAGACAGTTCTTATTAACTGCCACTGAAGTATTGACATATTTGTACTTAAGTTTTTACAGTTAGGCCCAGAGAAAGGTTACTTTTCATTTTTGAAAGCTCTGGAACACCAGAACCCCAGTGTTTCATCATGCCTGCAGTGACACACAGTCCTTTAGAATAACCTTCACCTTGAAAAGTTACACTCTCTCCACAAGCGTAGGTGCACAATTCCATGGATGATGAAGGAAATAAAAACAGTTTGCCTCTAAAGGCTTCATTTCTTCTTTTCACAGGTTTTCACAAACTGTTTCTTCTGCAATTATTTGGTAAGTTGGATCCCTTTCAAAGTTCAGCAAGTGCTAAACTTGCTAAAATATATATATATATATTTAGCTGCAAAACATGTAGCTCTTTGGAGATGGCTCTACTCGGGTCAGCTGGGAGGTGATCCAACAGTACTGACAGTCACTCTCATGCCAAATGCTTCAGTGTTTAAGAACATGGTCTACAGCTACATAGTCCATTCAAGCATAATCAAAACAGACCGAGGTTTCAGGAACATCAATGAATGGCTCTATATTCTCATTTGTGCCTGTATGTCAGATCTGTTTCATTCGGGTGGTACTTTGAGTGGAATACCTTTTTGTTTCAGCAGTGACTGTCTACTCTCAGCAAGATTTGAATAAATTAGTCTCTATTTTCACCTATGTGAATAAATTTGCCAACATCTCTAAGCATCTGCAAATAAAAATAAAAAAATGACCTTTTGTGAAGCCAAACTTGCATAATATTTTGTACTTTGTGTATATCTTTCTTGAGAGAATCTATTATGCTCTGAAACATTGATTTATGCCACATGAATGTGTCAATATTTCAACTATTTAGCTCTGTAAAATGTATTAAATACGTCTGTAATAAACTTCTGAAGCAAATTCACCACATTCACCTCACACCATGGTATTTTTTCAAAGATAGAAGAATTAAGAAGCAAGTATTGTGTCTGAAGCGCAGCTGTAAAACTCTTGTATCCTACACATGCAAAACATTCAAGGTGTACCTCTCAGAATTTGTTTCTTTGACCATTTAATATTTTTTCCCCAAGTGTGCTAGTTTCTCCAAGATGCTCATGATAACAACTTTACAACACAACTTCTTTCTATTGCATGTGAAAAAGAAATAGCTAGACAATTCGAGTTTATTTTTAGGGGGTTCTGCAATCAACAAAGGATTCTTGTGCATAATCTTACAAGGCTGGATGTTCTTGTTACACTGGGAATAGGGTCCCTCACATCTCTCCTGCCTTGCAGTACTGTAGCTATTTAGGCTGAGGACTCACAAGGAGAAAGAGACTAATGAAGCAACAGTTTTGGACCTCATCTCATCAGGACTGGACGTACCAGGACATCACGTGAGAGAGGAGACTGTGCTGCCTTTTCACAGCCAAGATCAAATCCCTTAGACTGATAAAAATCCAATTAATCACAAGTGGGGACAAGTCTATTTATAGGGGTGATCAGAGGCTTGTGGTATACAGGGTGGCTTCTCCATATGAGCAGCTTTTCTGAGATGGTCACCAAAATTAACATTGAATGTGGTAAAGTCAGTGTTTTTCCTGCACCTACTGGCACTACAGTTATTTCCATAGTACTACCAAGTAATTGACGCTGTTTTCAATAATACTGAATGCAGGTTTGAAGGGTGAGTGCCAAAAGTGTGGAAATAGCAATGAAGGAAGACCTACTGAGTGCCATTCTAAATGTGAACACGTAACACAAAATTCACAGAGCTTCAGAAGACCCAGGTGTCCACCTAGTGTTACTGCAAAGCATTTATTTATGGGATGCTCTCCTAAGAGCTCCCAGAGCTTCACTCACATTGTAAATCCACATTTTGCCTGAACATCTGAATTAGCCTTAAACAAAAGACTCCGTGAAGTGCTGCACCCCTGTTCTGGATGAAAAGGTGTTCAAATATTATTGTGTCAAAAGAGCAAGGCAGCCACAATTCCAGCTAAGAATAAATTTCTAGGAAGTGACAAATTTCATGAGAAGCAACAACACAGAGACAGAATGTTTCTTTCGTCAGATGAGAAACAAAAGCTTCAAGGCACAAAGGAATCACGAAGGATTAATTATTTCAGTGATATTGTCTCCCTGAAGTGGGCACTTCAACGAATCAGCAGTCCTTATGATGACATCCACCAAGAAAAATGTAACACCATCCCTCAGAATTATTGCTTTTCACAGATCACATGTTTACTGAAGCATTCTTTGCTTACCCGTGAGATTGTGGCAATGGAAATCTAACTTTTTTTGGGTGTTTCTTCTCAGTATAATGCCCATTATGACCATACGAGTAGAGGCATTTAATAAAAGGAACTGAGAGGGCCAGACAAGCTGAACTACCCATGATATCTCCTTGCCTACAATGTATATACAATCTCTTTCTCATGTAGCCATCCTGTTGCCTACACACATTGAAATGGGAGATTTTTCCTCAGACTGTAGTTCAAAGCCCTATTGAAAGTTCTCCCTTAGTCCAGGTGGTAAATACTGCTTCTCACACTTTAGGGGGCTTCAAAGGATTTAGTTTTATGAGAGGATTAAGCATCACAGAATTGCTGACACCAGAGTGCTTCTATACAGGCATTTGGATAAACACAATAACATTGAATAATTATTCCTGACTCTTGCAGATGACAGAGGTTTGGGACTCAAAGAGACCAAGAGGATGTTTGGATATTGTTCAAAATACTCAAGAACAACTGGATGGATCCAGCAAGCAGTGGTCAGGCAGCTGTAAGCCTGGGAAACTAGTTCTGTCACATTTTCTATAGAGCAAAGGGAAGACAGCTTCCAGATCTGCCTAGAAAGAAAAGGGAAAGGTTGTAGTAAAATATCTGCTCAACTTTACATGGGCTTGGATCTCATCTGAGAAATAAGGGTGAAGGGCTCTCAGGAAATAATGCCATAGTCAAGCAGGACAGGTTTGTTTGGATTTTGTTGCTCTAATGTCCTATTTATTGCTTCAAGAACTGCCCTCCTCCTCCCATAGTAGGCTCAGATTCTATAGATAGTGATTAAAAATCCAGAATGAAGCAATCTTGGGGAAAGGAGCAGCAAAGAATGCAAGTTGTGCTAAAATCAGCCCCAGGCCAGGCTGGTATTATGGCTGGCATAAGTTTGAGCCAAAGAAAAAACATTGCTAATACTAATTTGGAGAGTTTGTGGAAAGGGCCTGGTCACTGGCAAAGCAAAACAGTGCAAAAACCTAGAACTGATGTGGTAATCCATACGTGCTGGGGCACAGCAATAAAATGTGCTGACAGGTACAACAGAGGCTTACGAAAGTGTTTGTTTCAAGAACACCTCTGCAGATCACAATACAATAGATGAATACTGCTTTGCAGAGCTTCATCAATAAACTGCATTTCATTAAATGCTTGACCAAGAAGGGCAGTTTAAAAGATATTACAAGCATAAGCATGACAAAGGTATCTGTAATACTTCTATAGTACTTAAAGCAGCTCCCCTGCTTTATGTTAGCCAAAGATCACTGTGAGATCTTCTCAAATTAACTGTGGAGAACAGATGTATTCCTGGTATTTTTTTGCTCTACATAGTTATAAGTAAATTGGTCATTTCTGAAGACACAAATGTCCCTGTACTCCAGCCAGGGGAGTACAGAAATTAAATCCTGTATAAAATACCAGAGAAAGAGGGAGAAAAGGAAAAACCAACCCAAAGTTTAATAAGAGAGTGTGTTCCCTTGCAATCAATACCTATGAAGCAGTGACCAGCCTTTGCAGGATTCCTGTTTAAAAATTGCAACAGCAGTGCAAGGGGAAAAGGAAAACATTGTAGTATTTGCAAGGGGATGAATTTGTCACCTGATGTCTTCTGGGCTTAAGCAAGTCTGTAGTTTTCCCAGCTCTGTCTCAAACTTTGCAGGAATTCACATGGCATCTGTATCATAGATGGTTTAGAACGGTTTAGGCTGGAAGGGACTTTAAAGACCACCTAGTTCCAATCCCTCTGCCACGGGCAGGGACACCTTCCACCTATTCCAGGCTGCTCAAAGCCCTGTCCAACCTGGCCTTGAACACTTCCAGGGATGGGGCATCCACAGCTTCTCTGGGCAACCTGTTCCAGTGCCTCACCATCCTCACAATAAAAGATTTCTACCTAACATGTAATCTAAGCCCACCCTTTTCCAGTTTAAACCCATTTCACTAAAAGTGCAACAATTGATATTAGTGAAAGCCATTAGCAATTCTTCTGCCCCAGAAAGTTTCTAGTTCACTCCAGAGAGCTCCTGCTGTGAAAAAGCTACCTATATCAGCCTGCACTCTATGCAAAAGTAAAGCTGGACTTGGGAGATTTCTGCAGTATTGGCCCATGGTATCAGTTTCAGAGAACTGACTGGCTGGCTTGCAGCAAATGACCTAGAACATGGAGCTATATTTGCTATAAACTTACACTGTTCAAATAAACAATGAAGTAAAGGGTGCTAAAGATCATTTTAAGGTGGGCTGGTGGGAAGAGAATTAGTAGGTTATTTCAAGTTTCACTTTAATTCCTTATAATTGACTTACAGTACATCTAGTGGTCCTTCTCCAAGAAGACAGATACTGTGTTTATTTCTAAAACAACGAGTATGTGCTATATTGCTTCAATTGTGTTAAGCATCTTTAGTTACTAAAGAAGCAAGGCTTAAGTTTTACAGCTTGTGTTTGCCAGGAGGGAGGAGGGGAATGTCATGAAAAATATAATCAGTGCTGCTATGTTCCAGGTTACCAAAGGCTATTAAACCCTGGATGTAGAGTTATATTTTCAGAAAGCATCATTAGAATTTATGCTTTAGGTGTGACTGATCGCTAATGTTTCTGTTCTTACTTCATTTACTCCTCAGGGTTGCATTGCAGCTTGCAATCTGAAAACTGCAGGAAAGCAAGAATATGCAACCCTCTTATTTATCTACATTCAGTTACTCCAAGGATCTGGCAGAGCATGAGCCATTTGATTACGTCTGTTTGGTTTGGTTTTTATGCTGTATTTGATTATCCGTGCTGCTCCAGTACAAAGGATACCACCGCAGCATCCTCCTTGTCCTCCTTTTCCAATGCTTTACCACCAGGAGGAGCTGTCGGGTGCCTTGTAATGAGCTAGAATGTCTCTTTGAACACACCCGCAGCAAGCACCGGGGCCAGACTCCGCCAGGACTGGTACATGCATTTCAGCCAACTGCTTACAACTATTTCTATGACGAGAATAAAAGCTGCTAGACTCTTGTCCTCTAAAATCATCCAAGGCAAATTCTGTTCTTTAAAAAAAAAATAGGTTGCTAGTAAAAAGATTTAGCTATTATTCCTAGCTTCTGTTTTCCCAAATGCAGAATGAGTGGAATGGATTGTTGGTGTCACAGAACCACAGCATATGCTGAGCTGGAGGGGACTCACAAGGATCATCGAGTCCAGCTCCTGTCCCTGCACAGGAGCATCCCCAAGAGTCACACCATGTGCCTGAGAGCATCATCCAAATGTTCTTGAGCTCTGTCAGGCTTGGTGCTGTGCCCACAGTACTGAGTGATCCTGTTCAGTGCCCAACCACCCTCTGGGGGAAGAACCTCTTTCTAATATCCAACCCAAACCTCCCCTGACACAACTTCCTTCCCTTGGGTCCTCTTGGGATTCATGCATAGTCACAAGTGCATGCAAAGGCCCCTTCTGTATGGGAAGTAAGGGTTTTTTTCCAGGCAGGGAAGTCTACCACAAGCTGAAGGCTATACTTGAACTGGCTGAGTTCTCTCCAGAGAGAGACAAAATGGATCAGCATATATTACATTCTAATGTCTTCTAAAAATTTATTGTACACATAATTTATAAATCTCATAGGAGAAATTATTCAAGAATTTTGTTTGAAGCCTATGGAACTTTATGTTATTTGCTGCTCAATTTTATAGCAGCTTTAATATTTATAGAGATGTAAAATGCCAATAGCATACTGTGAACATGATCCTCAAAGCAAAGCCATGACAAAAATTTTACAAGCCAACCATACTCTGAAATGTTTTAACTATTTCTCCTGAGTTAAAGACACGTTTCTTTATTAAGCAGAAAAGGATGAGAAAATGACCACAATTTTTTCACCCATTAACAGAAAATAAATATATTCATGAAATAATGCCTCTATATCCTTCTTCTTTTCATTCTGTTTTCAGTATTTCAGCATTTGGTCTTCTCTAACATAGAATAAGATGCTTCAGTCATTTACTGATATTTCTTCTCTCCCTATTATTTTCTTCTTATTTGCTTTTTCCCAGTGTATGAGATGTAGAAATCATCTCACTCTTCAGGTCTGTTTATCCTTTTGCTTCTCTGCTGCATGCTGCTGTCCCCCAGCAAACAGCTGGGGCCACTGACTGGTATGGTCAGGACACCAATTTGCTAGGAATTAGAAGTGAGCTTGATCCAATTCCATTGTGTGCCTCTTTGGAATTGCATTTTACTTTGCAAAAGAAATCCCTATTTCCAAACTTGACATGTTCAGATACATCATTCCAGGATATTCAGTCAAAAATAAGGTTTCATTTTAATTGCAGGAACTTAACAATTTTGCTCTCAGTGATGCAATAAACAGGATGTTTTAGTAATAGCTTTCATCACTCAAATCTATGAATTACTTTCATAGCTGAGGGTTTCTAGGCCATCATAGGAAATGGAGCTATACATAAAAAAGCTGCTGTCACAACTGTAACTGTATACACCATGCACTCTTTCAATAAACTAACACTCTGGGTTTTTTGTGTATTGCCAAAACAGATCCAAAATCCACAGTAGACAAATTTAGCATCTCAAAAAATAAACCTGTTTGAATATTCTGAGAGGCAAACTGTGGCTCTGCACCTTCCAAATAAATAGTAGTTCAATGCTAAGGCAAATAGCTGCAAAACATTTTCCACATAGCACTAAAAGCACATTAAAGGATATTCATTACATATTGGAGGAAGAGCACTATTATCCTCTTCTCAACTAAGCATTTCCACCACGACAGAGAGAGAGTAAAATTCTACCAATTTACTGCAACAACACTCCATTCTTTGTCAGGCATGGTTTGCCCCTTTAAGCATGAGGCAATGCTTGTGGCTCGCAGTGTTAGGATGCACAGACTAAGAGCATATGTGTAGGAAGGAGGCAACATGTTTTTCAGGAAGCTTTACCTCCATGCTGTTCCAGAAACAATTTTACTTAGTTTAACAAAATGGGTGTTGTTAGAGTGAAGGATGCTAACAACTTCTATCTCCATTTAAGAAGGGATGGCCAGCCTCTGACACCTGAGCTTTGCAAGCAGTTCAAGCACAGCTCCTCATATGGACCCACACCACGTCCTTGTCAATAGGCTTGTGGTGGCCTGGAGTCTGCTGGCCCATCTAAACCCTGGGCTGGGGGAGGAAATTAATTAGCAGGACCCAGCCTACAAATTACACAGGATATTAGCTGAGTGCCCTGTTGCATTTAACTCCAACCCTGTGTGATTTACTGCTAAAACTTCTTCTTTTCCTAATTTCATCTCAGCTGTGCTGTAGCTTTTAGCCATATGAAGATTTTGATACATGACTATAGTCTGGGAAGATCAACTGTCCTTAGAAGGTGATTTATACACTTTTGGATAAATATATAGAAAATGTTGGTATTAACATAAACACTGAGAGAACATGATGGTGAAACAGCACTTTAAAAACCTGTATCAAGGCTGCTATGCTGCCAGCACACATGCATTTTATTTTGTTCTGCTGATCAATCCCACTAAGATCAGCCAAACTGAAGACCAGGTTACAGTGCCACGTCTTATAAAACTGACGACTTCAAAAATCAATCTATTTGAAAATGAGCAACACAACACAATTACAATCAAAAGAAAAGCCTCGTGTCTTTCAATGAAAAAGGCTTAACCAAGATCTAGGTGGCAATTTTGATTTTTAATGATTATCAAAATCCTTCCCTGGAAGAAAAGCAAGTAACCTTTGTCTGCTCTTGAGCTTACAACCCAGGCCAAACCTGAGCCAGCTATCACGACCCGAGAACCTGTTGTCAGACGAGCTGTGGCTCCTTTACCTTGTCACAGGGGCAGCAGTAACCGGCCAGCAGGAGCCAGGGCAGCAGCCACAGGCATCCTGCAGAAACCAGCTGTGCACTGCTGGCAGGGAGCTTGAGGGGATCAAGGCTGAAAACACAGCTCAGAACACATTTGCAGCCATCAAAGGACACAAAGTTGCCCCATTCTCTTTTCCACCTGCTCTATGCTAATTTTATTGCCATTAAAAGCAGTGTAAGGGTATGGCTGGTACATGACCCAAGAGCTGTGGAACCTGCAGAATGCTTGGAAAGCAACACTTGAATAAATGTAAGGCTCTTTTGTAAGAAACACAGCTTGAACCTATGCCCATAAGAGCCTGTCTGGGTGCTTTCACATGCAGGTTATGTGCCAAATTTGGGCAAAGCAAAATGTCAGAACATTCTGACAAACATTTTTTCAGGGAAAAAAAAATAACTCACACTAGTAATAATTTTTTTTCACATACATTGTTTATGATTACTTTGGCTACCTATAAAATTAACCAAAAACTCTGCAAGGAAGCAGAAGCGATGCTATCAAGGAATGTGAACGTCCCAGTGATATCCTGGTCTAGACAAATGCAGAGACAGACTAAAATCTGTGGAGGTGCAACATAGATACCAATGAATAGCAAGTATGAAACCTGTCTACTGAAGTGACATTATTTTATAATTTACTTAAAACTTTTTGGTTTCCACAGTGGATTAATTGTCTGAATGTATTACCCAAGCCTTGTGTCAGAAAAGGTGAGAAACTGCAGGAAAGCTTTGTAGCAGTTCTAGAAGAGTAATTATCCACCAGATTTGGGGTGAGAAAAGGGGATAGTGGCATAAACTAAAGGTCAAAGTAACACAGATCCATTTTGCTAGACTGCAAAGTTTGAAAGAATGTCAACAGTTAAACTTTGTTGGGAGAAAATGTGATTGTGACTTCCTGAAAGCTAATGCAGATAGAGATGGAAGACTGTGCTCCTCCCCGTGAGAAGGCCATTACTACCTCAAAGAGATCCATGAGGGAAGTTTTGAGGTGAATTTTGTCTTTACTGGAAAAGAATTGCCCTAGATGCAGAAAATCCCTTAGCAAAAGGATATATTAAGCATGTGCTGAGGTATCTGGGGAATGTGCAGGCAAAAACCATGTTGAATTACTTAGCAATCTGAGACCGTCCTGCAAAAAGCTCTGGCCTTCATAAGTAAACCAGTCCTGCACAACAGGCAGCCTGTGAAGCAAATTACACACTGAGCTAATAAAAGGCAGCAGGTACATCCCTCAGTCTGGATGCTCACTGGGTGAAACTGGGATTGCTCTAGGAGGTGCAGCCCAGCACTGGCAAATCCAAGTCTCGGACAGTTTAACTGCTCTAAGCTTGTGCTGCCCTAAATTCAGCAGCTTGGTAGGAGTTATTAGATAATTGATACTTTTTCACTACTGTTCATGCTAATAATCCAGGCAGGGATCTACCCTAGCTAGACTCTTGTCACCATGTGAAAAGTGAGACACATTAACCTAGTGAAGAAACTAAGTCTTTCTAACCCAGGGATGCAGTCCAAATACCAATGTTTCAGCAGCCATGCTATCTCAAACAGTAGCTATGCTCTGAGCTGTGTCAGCTCCACTATTTTTGTGAAGAGAGTAAATCAAAATGGGAAATTAGTTCACCTGATGGGTTTTCTTGTGCGGGTTATTTTTTAACTGATCAGTTTTCTGATCTGATTCACTGAATGCCCACACAAATACTGGTGTCAGCACAGCACAGTGGGCTTTGCAAGGGTGAACACAAACAAGCAGAAGCAGAGAATGCTGCCATCTACAATACATCAAGGCCCAGAGAATCCCACACATGAGAAAAATGTTTATTACAACAGTTGTTTGATAGTGGCTGAAGCTCACAATAGTCTTTTCCTTACTGCAACCATTAATAGCTTCACTTTCTCTCTGTCAACCAAAAAACTGTGTAGGGATTTAATATCTTCCTCTACCTCTCCATCAGCTTTCATTTTAACATGCTAATGATGCAGATTACTATCACTTTATAAGATGCTTCCTACAGGAGCAAGGTGACAGCCCCATTTATACCTACCTATAGATATACTTTCTGCAAAATAAAACATTTTAGCAATATAACCAGCCCAAGACAGAAAGCATACCAAATCCCTCAAGGCTGTGACAGAAACTGAAACAAATCCCTCAGAGGTGGTGTGTTAATGCTTTAATGTCACAGGCTGGCATAATGGAGCAGTGCTGCTGAGAGAAGCAATCCTACTGACTGTCAGGTTCCCTTACATCCCCTCCCTGGCACCAGCAAGAGTATGCATTCATCTGTGCCATGAAAAGGATAAGGGGGTTGATCTGGGTCACAATTAACCTTCATTCATTTACTTACTTGGGGTTTGCCTGGTTAATTGTAACTCAGATCAATTCCCTGAACTGGGTCAATGCTTGGCCATGAAAACAGCCATGTCAGCAGAAAAGAAGGCATGGGAGTGAACTGGGAGGGATTGAGGAAAATAGAAATACTGCTCCTTTCAGTAGTGGTGTTTGCTTATCCTGGCTTAAAGTTTAAACTGTGAAATGATGGCTCAAAACACATTTTTTATTTCAAGTGAAAGCACAAAAATAGGAGTGCCGGTTCTTCGGCAAAAGGGTTTGCCAAGTGCACAACCAACACCTTAATGGTTCAGGAAACTAAAAGGGACTGCAGCTTAGGAAGGTTTCAATTCCTTTAGTTAACAATAATTCTGTCGTTTGTTGATTCATATGTAAAATAAGACTCCTACCACTACATCTCCAGATTGAGCTCTTGCCAATAATGTTTCTTTCCTGGGTGCTCTTCGAGTGAAAAACTAATGCAACCCAACATACCACTTGAGACACATTCAAACAGGATTTTCTCATTTCCTGCATTCCACGGATTATTTTTAATGGATATCTTTCCAGTACTGACTGATATGATATGATATGATAATGTAACCTTTCACAAACACTTGTAGCACTTCAGAAAAGGAGAATGAGAATGTACACAGATTGTCAATAGAGATTGTGAATCTACAGCATGTTTTAAAACGTATAGGTCTCTTAAAAATGAAATGTATAGATAGGCTGGTTACCATCAAACCTCTACAAAGTATCTTAGAGATTGTTTTGTATGTTTTTTCCTAAAAAAACCCTATAATTTGTAACTGCATTTTGGTTTCTGTTCTGGTTAAATATCTTTAGAATAATATTCCTGTGTAGTTCAAATGTTCAGTCAATAGACTTGGCAGGATGCTGAGGAGAGCACAGCGATTTCTGAACACCAACACACTAGTTACAGAGAAAAGCCTCAAAATAGAATTACCAAATAGTTTATTTAAACATGCAACTGCGACTTGTGAGAACAGCTAAATGCTGGTGATAAGAAGCAGAAGTTATCATAATGACTACAGAGCATGTGGCCTTCTCTGGGTCTGAATACTGTAAGCAATGGGTGGGTGACCAAAGTAAATAGGAATCTGCCCACATTCTACCCAAGGAAAATTGTACTAGAGCCTGCCCAACACAAACAGCACCTGCAACTGTCTTGTAAAGGGATCAGAAAGACTTTACGGTGAAATACTGAGAGAAAATATTGAGAGACATTACAGCACACAGAGACGTACTAAACAACAGAAATACAATGTGACAGCTAACTTGATGGCACCATTGAGGCAAATCCTTCAATAGTGGCAAAGTGCCTAGATAATTACAGTACCTCCCAGACAGGAGGCTTAGCCCCTCAGAACCCCATTTGTGAAAATATTTCAGTGGGGTAGGCCTGAACTTGTGGCCCAGTACATATGATCTTAATCAAAATTACATGTGTTGTCCAACTTCACTGAATGCTGAGAGCTTGGGAAAGATTCATAATTCAAGACAGAAATATTATGTTTTTATTGCATGGAAAAAATCTGCAGATAGATGGCATAAATTAATTTGCATTCATGGTAAAGGAACTACAATGGTTTGGAGTAAGAAGGATGTTTTTGGATGGACTATTAGTACAGGAGAGTTGAAGGCGTGCACCAGATGGTCAGTGGAGGTGACTACTGAGAATTGTGGACTAAAAACTTGGTATTTAGATCCAGACTAAACACAACAGTGTCCAAAGGCTATTCCTCCAGAACTGCTGATTGCCTGAGAATGAACCAGACAAGAAAAGTGGAGTAGAGCACTGTATAATTTGTTAGCGCCTGATCAGAGCTCATGTTTATATTTTTTTTGTTGGTAAAAATCTCTCCTTAAGTAAATAGGTCCAAGTCTAATTTCTTGTTGTGTGGCAAGAACTGAGCACACCTTTCATGCTGAGGGAAGATCAGGGCCCCCATAAACAGGAGGTTCCAAAATCAGGCTTACAAAGATGTCAGTGATTAATGCCCTTTGCTAACACTGTAGTTTTCTACACAGGAGCAGCAAAACTATGAAAACTCCTCTACCACATGTCTGAAATAGTTGGTTATCATCAATACAAAAAACATGTTAATAATGTTAATATCATCACAAGTAAGTCCTGCAGGATTTTTTGGACTGATTTTCACAGGGAAGGTGAACAAATCATCAAGAAATCTTTCTGTTAAATATGTATTAAAGTTCCCTGTAGTGATAATGCAAACCCATTTGCCATGGAAATCAAATTCTGAATAATAAAGTACATGACACATCTGCTTCCTGGATAAACAAGTTCTATTAAAGAGAGAATAGCTGCCTTGTCATGGTAAAGGGTGGCAAATATTCAACTCCTTAATAATGAGTTCAGTTCTGTGACATTAGAGGAAGAACATTGCAGAAAATTCACAGGAAAAAGCATCAAACACCCAACATAAAGACTACAGAAATTATGGCAAAGATGCAAGAATTATCATTACATTAAAAACAAACAAACAAACCCAAACAAAAAAAAAACTAACAAGAAAGAAAATCTGATTGTGCTGGTCAGACTGTAGAATATTGCAGAATATTGAAAAAAGCTGGTGATGCAAATGATACAGTTGTCACACCAATGTATCAAAATCAGCTCCGATTATGTCAGCATCGTTCCTCCCTTCCACCACAGTTACGCAAAACACTTTTTGTTCAGGCTTGTATCAACATGTCAGAGAACCTGCAATTATGTGAAACACATAGCAAACAAATACAGATTACAACAGCCAATCTTTCTGCAGCCACAGGATCAGGATCCAGCGGTCTGAACATTTACTGCATGATTTGGTGTTTCGCAATAAGGGCACAGTGTTTTCTCTAGCATACACATACCTCATATTTGTTATGACAGGACATATATGGTAAAATGTACTTGTGCCTAGGTAGAGAAGGACAGGAATAAAAGTCCTGAGCCCCACTGAAAGCCCATCCTGTGAGGTTTGTGACTTTGCTCCCCCAAGATCACACTTTCAGGAGTGCTTGCAAAGCATAAACAGGTTAAAAACATGCTGAGAAATAAGTCATATCATGTATGTAAGGAAAAAGTAACTCTACCAATAGAATAGAAGGAGGTTTATGTGGGATGCTATTCACAAAATGTTTTTTTTAATGTTTTAGCTCACCTGAACAGTCAGATGAATGCTAAGTAGTTTAAAGGAAGACAAGAGAAGAAAAAAAGAGAAAAGGAAAATGGAAGGTATAGGTTTCTAGAGATAGACACATACAGCAAATTGCACTCTTGTAGACACAATACATGGATTGTGATATGTATCTTAGGGAGGTGATGAGAAAAAGAAGTCACTGAGGTTACTACTTCTCTATGTCCCTCTCTGGTGAGCCCTGAATACTGCTGGTGTCTGTATTTAATCCTAGAGCATCCAATCCATCTTTGGATGCAGAGATGCCTTCTTGCTGTCTTCAGGTAAAACTGAAAAATGTTCATTCCTTCTCAGAAGTTCCAGTGTAACTTTACTAAAAGGGCTGGCCTATTTAAACAAACATACTTTGAGCATAAAGAAATTAAGCAAAATAAAATCTAAGTTATTTAATCTCAGATATTTAATAGCAAAAGCTTTCTGCAAGTGATACTGGGTGAGAAGAAAGCTCTCAAACAAAGCACAGCTGCTATGCCTTGTAATGACCTGCCCAAGGGCAATAGAAAATACAGTTCAAGAAACCATTTTTCCTTGAAATTTAAATGGGTAAACTAGGTCTAATGGGTGTCTTTAATTATGGTTGGTTGTCTTCAACTAAGCAAACATTGAAAAAGCTATTATGTTTTTAAAAGGATAATAATTTAAAGGCAAAGAGAATTCAGGAGAAGCCCTCCTCTTGTAGCTTCTAGACAATAGCACAAAACCAGAAGCTTTACTATTTTGAACTAAACGAAAGAACATGAGAATTTTACCCAAGGATAAAAATGCAGCCAGGAAAAGACTTTCATCTCACCATCAATAATAAAATGCTAGAGAGAGCTTTGCCATTAGGGATTTGTTTGTCAAACAATAAATCTGAAGCAGCTTACTAAATGAGTTCTCTAGGGAGCTCTCTCTAGATTCATTACTTTAGAGGTAACAATACTACCACAGTAAACTTTCAACTGATATTCATTACATTACATTTCTGTAATGATTTTTCTGGCCTTTACAAATGACAAGACTAAAATTGTTGTGCACAGAGGGTTTTAGTATATATAGAAAATTGTTGTTATTTGACAAAAACCAGTGGTAGAGTTTCAGAGCCAATTTCTTGTCTGTTTCACAGAAAGCCTCATTCCTGTAACTCAGAGCAAAGTTTAGCCCCCAGTTTGGCTTCATGCATTTAAAATAGTCTCTAACAAGCTACATACTTGTAAGACATGAGTTTTGCTTGATTAGTGGCAAATAAGGATATAGATCAACAAGAGTATTTCCTACAGCTTTGGGAGGCTGTTTTTAAAGTCTTCTACAAAGGCGAATTAATTTCACCTCACAGCCCTGTGTAGCAGAGAAGGAAATTACCACTGAGAGGCTAAAACACAAAAAAATACCTGCTTTAAGTAGGTCTGCTAGAAGTGCAAACCAGAAAAGGTTGTGTCTGAAATGAAGAAATGCTAGGCTTTTGGGTAAAATTCAAGGCATATCAAGTTCAAAGAACGCTTGTACTTGAAATCCAAAGCTATGTTAGAAAATGTCAGCTCTGTAAGATTTGACCCAGGTCACACACCATGACTGTCACAGCATGAGGGGGAAACACCATTCTGTCCTGATTATGAGGCTCTAACAGTTACCTGCAATTTTGGAAAACTGAAATCAAACATTTAATGATGAAGAACTCCACAATTCATTAGTGGCTTCAAAACATTTAGCCTTGATGGAGAACTCAAAGTCTTAAAGGCATTTTCTTTTGGGGAGAGGGAAAAAAAACCCAAAGAAAGGACTAAAAGGTGATTTTATGGGTTGTGTCTTGAAAACAAACTGACAGAGCTGAGTCTTTGAATTGTGAGGATGTTCACAGCACCTACCCAAACACAGAAACATCTTTCACAGAGCAGATAACACTGGCAAGGAAAATTTAAGTACATCTCCAGGAGCTGAAGATGAAAAACAAAAAGCTTAGCAATAAATTTAAGTTAGATGGGGCAGACGACAGTGTTTATTCTGATTTTACACAGCACCAACCTCACTGAGGTGCAGGTACCAGGCCTACCAGCAGCCCAGCAGGTGATCTGTATGGAAACACGACAATGCAAACATTTTAGGAGCTACCTGAATAGAAAGTTAATACAATTAGTGATTCTGAGTAATGACCCTGGTCTGAGCCAAGTCCATGACTTTTGCCCACAAAAGGGTTCTGTTTCCATGTTCATTCATGGCAGAAGAGCTCACTAAGCCAGTCTCCATCATTTATTATCAGCACTGAGGGAGCTGGGCTTGTTCATCGTGGAGGGGAGGATGCTCAGGGATGCCCTTATTGCTCTCTACAACCACTTGACAATAGGTGTAACCAGGTGGGGGTTCGGGCTCTTCTCTCAGGCAAAAAGTGACAGAATGAGGGGACAGACCCGCAAGGTGGGCCAGGGCATGTTCAGGCAGGACATCAGTGGAATTTCTTCACGGGAAGGGTTGTTAAACACTGGAACTGGCTGTCCAGGGCAGTGGTGGAGTTACCACCCCTGCAGGTGTCCAGGGAAAGATTGGACACGGTGCTCAGTGCCACAGTCTAAGTGACACACACAGTGGTGTTGGGCCACAGGTTGGCCTCAATCACCTCAAAGGTTCTTTTCTGACCTAAATGGATTCTGTCACACTGTGATTCCACTGCCACACATGTGTACCAAGGGAAATCCAACCCTGCCAGCCTCGGAGCCTCCATCCCTGAGGCAATGGAGGAGCTGATCCCCTCAGCCCGCCCTCCATGAGGGGATGGAGGAGCTGATCCCTTCAGCCCATCACCCCTGAGGGAATGGAGGCGGTGATGCCCTCAGCACGCTTTATGACCCTCCACGAGGGGATGGAGACAGAGATCCCTCAACCTGCCCTCCATGAGGGGATGGAGGCGCCAATACCCTCAGCTCACCCTCCCTGTGGGGATGGAGACAGATCCCTCAGCCTTCCCTCCATGAAGGGGTGGAGGAGCCGATCCCCTCAGCCCACCATCCCTGAGGGAATGAAGGTGGTGATGTCCTCAGCACACCTTATGGCCCTCCATGAGGGGATGGAGACAGAGATCCCTCAACCTGCCCTCCATGAGGGGATGGAAGAGCCAATCCCCTCAGCCCTCCTTGAGGGAATGGAGGAGCCGATGCCCTCAGCACACCCTCCATGAGGGGATGGAGAGAGATCCCTCAGCCCGCCGTCCCCGAGGAAATGGAGGCAGTGATGCCCTCAGCCTGCCCTCCTTGAGGGAATGGAGGAGCCGATGCCCTCATCCCTCCCTGAGGCGATGGAGACAGAGATCTCTCAGCCTGCCCTCCCCGAAGGGATGGAGGCGGCGATCCCCTCAGCCCTCCCTGAGGCGATGGAGACAGAGATCACTCAGCCCGCCCTTCCTGAGGGGATGGAGGCACCAATGCCCTCAGCTCGCCCTTCCTGAGGGGATGGAAGAGCCAATCCACTCAGCCCTCCCGGAGGCGATGGAGACAGAGATCCTTCATCCCTCCCGGAGGCGATGGAGACAGAGATCCTTCATCCCTCCCGGAGGCGATGGAGGATCCGAGCCCCTCAGCCCACCCAGAGGGGATGGAAGAGCCGATCCCCCCAGCCCGCCCTGAGGCGATGGAGACAGAGACTCCCTCATTCCGCCCTCCCTGAGGCGATGGAGGATCCCATCTCCTCAGCCTTCCCTGACGGAATGGAGGCGGCGCTGCCCTCAGACGGAGCGGCGGCTCCTGCGGGGCGGTGTTTGCCGTCTCCTCCTCTTTCCCCTCCTCTTTCTCCTCCTCTTTCTCCTCCTCCTTCCCCTACTTTTCCCCCCTCCCTGTTATGGCGTCCCCACCCCTGACCTTGGTCCGCGGGCTGCGCTGGCGGTCGCCGTGCGGGATCAGGTGAGTGGCGGTGGCCCCGGGTGTCCGTGCCGTGGGGTGGGCATTCCCACCATCTCCTTCCCACCGGGATCGTGTGGGGGAACATGTGGGGCTCGTGTGGGGCTCGTGTGGGGCCCATATGGGGACTATATGGGGCCTGTATGGGGTCGCGGTGCTGGCGGCCCCTGCGCGGCCTCTGCCTTGGTGCGCCGGGACAGGAGTCGCTTCGCTTTCCTTCTGAAATCGCTCTCAGCCCGAACCGGGACACCTCCAGCTCCTAAATGTGGGAATGGGGCCGCCTGCTTTTGGTGCCTTCCTGCGCCGAGTGTGGGACCACCACAAGGAACTGGCCGGGTTTGGGGCAGAGCATCCCGAGCAGCGCTGAAATGAGCAGGAGGATGTGTTTGTGTGTGTGTTTCTGCCTTTTCTTGGGTTATTTTGTTTTCTTTCATCCCGCCCATCCGTCACAGAATCACAGAATGCTTTGGGTTTGAAGGCACCTTAAAGATTGATTAGTTTAGGGACACCTCCCACCAGCCTTGTCCAAGCTGGCCTTGACAAAAACAAACTTAATTGTGTGTCCAGCTGGTTAAATCTTCTTGCTAGGAATATTCTGGCTTTCCGTATAATCATGTGGTATCTTCTGCATGTTTATATTTTCATGTTGCCTTGAAGCTGTGTCCAGATAAACACAGCAGAAGGGTTTGCTGCAGGAGCCGAGTGCCTCCAGTGTGAGCTGGGCTGTGGAAAGAAGAAGGAATGGCAAAAAGGATGGCTTGACTTAAATTACACTTAGAATTGCATGATTGACATTTTACTGGCAATGGTTCAATTGGAAATGCCTTTGTAAAATTGCTTGTATAGGAGTAAGGATCACAGAGAGTGCCAAGTCATTGAATTTCCTCTTGCTGTCAAAAATAGCAGAATATTCAAAGGAAAAGCAAGCATTTGGTGTGTTAAGTATACTTGGTAAAAAAGTTCTGAGCAGAATACTGAGGGAGACCTCATCATGCCAATAAATTTAAAGATGTGTGATACTCTGATTGTTAACAACAGGCAAATTTGACTGTTTTAATGCACACTTTCATAAGTGAAATGCTGTGATTCAAGTGTCTGAGTATCTCCATTAGGCATGAGTGCATCTTGACCAGAAAACTGTAGTAATTTGTGCATTAAATTGTAATATTTTTCTCCCAAAGCTTTGTGAGAAATTACTTTAAGTACATATATAAACATCTTCGGGAACAGGGAGGTACAAAGAGAGAGCAGATTGTGTGATCAGTGTGGCTTCTGCCCTCACTTAAAAAAAGGACTCTTTAGGCAAGCTTTCTCAGTTAAATAATATTAATTTCATGTGGCTAAGTTGTTACTGTGAGAGGGAGAAAACATGTAAAAGACTGGCCTGTTGATCATCATTAGGTTAGTGGAGTCAGATGTATTTGAAACAGCAACATTCTGTATGAGACATAAGGTCATCAATCAGTATTAATAATGGGTAAATGGTTTTAGCATAAAATCATATATAATACAAAAAAATAGTGCAATTTTTTCAATGGTGAAACACCAGACAGGTGAGCTTTATTTTCTGTGTTAGCAGTATGCAAGCGTAATTATATCAAAGACACTGGCAGCATTGCTGTGCCAATGATGTTTGGAAGCATTTGTTGCAGTCTAAACTCAGGAAAAAGAGGCATATCCTTGGAACACTGGGAGAGGAAGACTCATACAAATGTAAGTCAAAATTCAAGAATTCCTCTTATTTTGTTGTTGTGGTTTGTTTGTTTTTTATAAACAGGACATTTCTAACTCAGGCATAGAATTGTGAGTTCCACAGGCTCTTCTCCAACCTGCCCACTTCTTGTCCTGCTCTGTCACGACATGTAATATTTCCAAGTCTGAATTTGTCTGAGAAGGGAGAATGCTGACAGGAATGAACACTTAGAGAAGGCTGACCTTTTTGACCACTGGGTGCAGAATGTTTGTTGTTGGGAAACCTGCATCCCTGTTATCCTTGTTTTGGGGGTTTCCTTCAGGCTTGTTGTAGTATGATCCCAACACTGAATGCCTGTCAGTGGCTGGAGGACATCTGATTTTATGTAATCTAGAGGGGATTTAATTTGTATGTGCTAAGGCAGCTCTGCAGCACAAACCAGGGCAGTGGAGTTGGCAACTTTCTCCAAGAGCACTCGCCTGGTCAAACTAAGACACACAGTCACATAGTCATACCCAAACTTCCTAGTGTGGTCCCTGGTACAGGTTTTTCAGCAACTTTAAAGGAGGTCAGATCTTGTCAAAGCCTAATCTTTCCATTAGTTACTCTTTGACTTCTCAGAAAAGCTGTTTTCAGAGGAGCACTATTAAATGCTTGTCTTTAAAGTGAATTGAAAACTGGTTAATTTTCTCTTATGCTGTTGGTTTGTCCTTCCTTATGTGGCCTTGTTGGTCTGTGTGTGTGCATGGAATACTTTCTACTTTCAGTAAATCTGTCTTTACTATACTGCAGTGTCTGGTTTTCAGCTTGGGAGGCAGCAGTCTTAAGAGTTCAAGTTCACTTCCATCTGTCTCTTGAGCAGCGTCCCAAATCTCTTCTTGGCTCCCCCCCTTCATCTCATGACAAAACATCTGTATGTTTGCAGCCCACACACATGGCAGGAGCTCAGGTGCAATAAAGTTCCAGCACAATTTGCAACAGGCCTTATTCAGTCTCTGCAGCCCCTTTATGCTTCTGCCTGGGAATGAATTGAACCTGATCCCTGAATTGCTTACCCTTTACTTGATAGTGCAGTTGCATTTATTGGTCACTATATCAAGGGCCCTTTGATACATTTATGGCAAATCAGGACATTATAATCCCTCCATCTCCTCCTGTTCCTCTCTCTGACTGCTGACCCTCCCACTAAACCAGTCAGATGTAAATTCTTGGAACTTTAGGGCACTGGGGGTTTGTCTTTGCCCTGACATTTTGCTCCTTATGAGGAAGCTTCTCCACTGAGGGTGGAGGAAGGACTAATCTTTTGCAGCTGAGATTATTTTTTGTTTCATCAAATGGTTGTTCTTAGGGGCCTCTTTTGGTGAGAAGCTCAGCATTCCAGATCATTCCCTGAAAATACCTCTGTATTGCTGTTAACGGTGTATCAACCGCATTATGGATTTTTGTTTGCTTGTTTTGAATATGTGAGGAGGGTGTAAATACAGTGTTCCACTGCTACAGAAGTGGAGTAAAGTTGCCTGCATTTGGGAGAAATTACAGATGTCACACTACACAGAGGACATGTTAGCCTTGCTTTGTGGAAAACTTCTTTGAGCCTACTATCATTGTGGAGATGACCTGTAAGTCTGGTGATATCCCTTTTTCTGTCCTGATTTTTTTTCCCAGGTTTGGCATGAGGATCTAACTGGCCTCAGAGAGTATCCCTATAGTGGGAAATGTCTAGTCCTTTCTGTCAATCCTATTCAGATAGTTGTTGTTGGATACAGACATACAAATTTTAGTAGCTTTGATTTGATCTTCTCATTCTGTCTGAGCAAAAAGACATTATTACCTCTTCACTGTTCACCCACTTTCCCACTGCCAGGCCCTATTTCTGTATTGGAGCAGCTGCTTTGCTTCTCTTTCCTGCTGTCTTCTGTCACCCCCAGTCCAGTTCCCTTTTACAGGGAGGACTGGATTTCTGTAGTCTTGTTCCCAAATAATATATCAGATTCTGTTCTTAAAAACCTTGTTTGCAGACACTCCTGAGTCTTCTGTGGGTCTGTACTAAAATCTCTGGTGCTGAGAGTAGAAGTTGCTTTTATGCCTGAAGCTTTTCCCCAGATGTAGGTCTTGCTTGAGCTGGGTCCTGTTTCCCTCCTGATCTCAGTGTGGTGTAGGCAGCAGATGTCCTGCAGCCTCTGCAACATCTGCCTGCCAACTTCCCCACCCACTAGCACATACCCTGCTCCTACACCAGGGAGGCTCTGTGGAGTGTGTTTTTAATCCCTGTTGCTGTCTTAGGTAGGCTCTTGTGTTTTGGTTTCTGAGTCTTTTAGGTCGTGCCTCTTGATGCTGTGCCTTGCTCAGCTCTTTGCTGTTCCCTATCAGCCAGCCAACTTTTTTGTTTGGGACAGATTTCTGTTTATCAGCTCTCCTTGGCTTGGGCTGGACTCTGTAGGGCTCAGGCACTCCTGCTCGAGGTTAACTGTGCTTTTCAAACTTCCCCTTGGTAGGTCAGGTCTCTAGTTCTAGTTGATGCTTGTGAGCCAAGTTATGTGGATTCCAGATCCTTGCCTGACCTCTAGAAAAGCAAGCAGAGCACCTAACTGCCTCAATTTGAAACGTTTTCTTTTTATTTTCCCCTTTTCCTCAAGCTTAGTCTTTTCTGTCTTGGTGAGGGTCAATAAAAGGCCCAGAGAACTCATAATATTTCCCTTACCTTTTAAGTAGTAATAATGTTTTCTTTTATCTGTATTAGGAAAAATCACCTTCTTTGCTTGCTTGAAACCTTGTACAATTTCACTTTTGCTGCAAAGTTTTGCAAAATACTGGTAAGCTCATCTACCCCTGACATTGTGACTTTAAAGGTAACTTTCAGAGTCTTTCAGGAAGGGTCTTCAGACCACCAATGAATTTTTAATTTCTCTTTTTCTTTAAGGGCTGGGATTCTGAAACATAGCCACTGGAATAATAATAACTAATGAACTGTGTTTTGAATATTGGGCTTAACTAGTCAAAGGAAACCAAACCATTAAATCTCTTAATGGAAGGCTTTTTCTGCAAATACTAATGTTAATTGCATAAATTGCTACATCTTGTTTGCACATGCTGGTTTACCAATACAGTTTAAAAGATGAAAGGTAGTGGTGAGATGATTTGATAGTTTTCCAGAAAAGCATCTTGATAAAGTTGTGACCTTATTTAAGCAGTGGATTCTGTGCTGAATCTTTGGCCATCCAAAAAAGTGGTTACTTTATCTAGTAAGGTGTTCTGATAATATTTGTTCTGCAAATATGGTGTAAGAGGTATATAGCTTATAGAATGACCAATAATTCTTGAATAATTTGGAAGCTAACCATTATACAGAGCAAATTTTTAATTTCAAATATGCTGTTATTTTATGCCACGTTACATGTGCCTGTAAAACACTTACTGCTTCAAACACATCAGTGCAGTCAACCTGTTTCTGGAACAAAAGAATCTTTCTGTTTGGTTTTGTGTGTTTTTTTCTTAATTGCCAGTAACATGCCAGGCAAAACACACTTTGAGAAAGAACTTCCAAGTTATATGAGTTGCCAGCCTCTTTCCCAGACCAACAGTTCTTCATAATCTCTACACTGGTAACAGAAGTCAGTATGACTCTGTACATGTTGCAGTCCCACTAAAAACTGCCATGATCCAAGATGATCCTCTGACATCTGTTTTGGGAGCTGCGGTTTTATGTGAAGCATAAAAATACTGTGAGTTAAGCTTTTTACAGTGTTTTAGTAAGACATGATGTGAAGTGTCTTGTATAATTTTCATTTCAGTTCATGAGACTTATGGAGTAAATTGGCACAGATCTTTACAATTGGTTTGTCTGATTGTGCAGATTAAAGTGCACACTTTCTTGCTCCTCATATAATCAACAGGATTTGTCCCTGCAAGACAAATCAAAATGGCTTTTTCCTTTCTCCATTAGCAGCAAAATTATTTTGAGTATTTGTTCATAACTGTTGTTAAAAGTCACCTTGGATAAGGATGCATAAAGAACCTATTTGGGTGTGCTACTCTCCAAATAGTGCAATAAACTGTGAGTGGTTCTCAGCAAATGTCACCTGCATGAGTATTGCAACTCTATTTTTCTGCTAACATTCTTCTTTTTAGCTTTCAAATGTGTTTCAGAGGATATCTGTCTGTAAATTTTCCTGCTTCTAGAGATGTCTTACATGGACCGAGGATGTACAGGAAATTCTCTCATGCTTTGGTCATTCACCATGTCCAGTCAACTTGGATCTGCTGGAGAGAGTTCTTGCAGAGATTTCAGGAGATGATCCTAGTTTCTCTCCCAGCAGCTGTGATGAGAGAATAAAAGAAGTAAAACTGTGCCTGTGTGGGGTGCAAAGATCAGACCGTTTCAGATCTAAGTGAATGGTAATCTAGATCTTTCATTCTTAGCTATTCTTTAATATTGGAAAAGAAACTATCAAGCACAGCTGAGCCACTGGCATAAACAGCAGTGATTTAGTGCTTCAATTTGCCAACAGACAGGTAATTATGCTCTAGTTTTATATGTCAAAACAGTGTAGGAGCGTAAAATAGTAAAAGCTGATAAGGATTTATACACCAAACTTGTGTTTAGAACAACTGCTAAAGTGTTCTAATGTAAAGGTGGAAATAATTTGACTTAATTTCTTTCTGTTTATTAAAGTAGCAGCAAGGAAATTGGTTACAGAGTATTTGAATTGATCTTTTCTACCAGTTAGATACACTGGAAGTATGAGAACAGTAGAAACTTCCTATTGCCTGATAGCAATACATTTTAATTACTCCACACTGCAGTATAAATGGGATACTGCCTGGGACTATGCTGGTAGAAGAGGGAGGGATAGTTGTTTCCTTGTGGTTTGGGGTGTTTTTTAGGAAGGCTGAAGTTCTATCTACCGAGTTACCATCATGGTTAATAAAACTGTATTTCCCCAAATGAGCCAAATGCTGATAAGACCCTGTAGATGAAACAGTAACTGTGAGCACACATGCAGGAACTCTGAGCAAACAGAACAGCATTGTAACCAACAACTATTAATCTAATACAATAAATGCTTTTAATGCATTTGTTCTGACATGCTCGGGTGAGATCTGTTGTTATCTCAGCCCTTTGTGCCCCATGTTGGGTATCAAAAAGGACTGTTGTGGTTTAACCCCAGCCAGGGTACCAAGCAGCCACTCACTCACCACCCCCCTTCTCCTGGTGGAGAGGAGAATCAGAAAGGAAAGTTAAACCTTGTGGGTTGAAATAGGAATACTTGAGTAATTGAAATAGAACATAATGCTAATACTGCTATTAATAATAATAATAGCAATTGTAATTAAAAGGAGAGAGAAAGGAAAACAAAATGCAATGGAAACAAGTGATGCAGAATACAACTGCTCACCACTAGCTGAGTGATACCCAGCTGGACCCCATGCAGTGATGGGCAGCCTCAAGCTGTCTCCACCCAGTTTAGACACTGGGCATGACATTCCATTGTATGGAATATGCCTTTGCACAGTTCAGGTCAGCAGTCTTGGCCATGCTCCCTCCTGTCTTCTTGTGTACCTTTGCATTGCCAGAAGATTTAAAAGTCCCTGGACTTTGGCTAAGCACTACTTAAGATTAACTAGAACACCACTGTGTTATCAGCGTTGTCCTAAATCCAAACCACAGGCACTGTACTAGAAAGAAGATTGACTCTATCCCAGGTGAAACCAGGCCAGAGGTGATGTTTGGCTTCAGCAAACAGAGCCCTGCTTTGGTTCTTGCTGCACAAAGAAATGAAACCACTCTGGCTGCTAAACTGGTGTTAGCCTGGTGTGACCTGCTAACTCAGATTGCTGCTAACCCACTGCCATGGTGCATGTTAGCAGGTGATAGCAATGCAGGGCTTAACACAGTGTGTTTGTGGGCTTATGTGGGAAAGTACAGAGACTGCAGGTTAGTTGACTTGTTGATTGTAAGCTATAAAAGTTGCTGACATGCAGAGTGGGGGGTTTTGGCTGTAACTCAGAGGAGTAACCTGATTATTTAGCTGTATTTCAATCCTTTGTAATGGCTAGATAGTAGAAATACAAGCAGGCGAACATTGCTAGAAGCAGTCTCTGCTTATCTGTCTTTTGAGTAAAGACTGAATTTCATCCATGTTCTGAATTGTTTTAACTAATGGCAGAGGATTTTGAAAGAGGTCAACAGAAGGGGAAGTGGAACTTGTCATGTGAGATGTTTTTTGGAAGGAGATGCAGGCTTTTTAAGGATGTCAGAAGTTGCAAAGGAAGGTGCTCATATGGTTACTCCACATTTCCCAGTATAAGAGAAGAAACTCAACAGAAATGAGCAACTGAAGTAATTTGCCTTTATTAGTGTAAAAACTGTCAAGCTGAGGTTTCTTTAGTATGAGTTTTCTTTACGACTCCTATTTGTAAGCAAATCTGTCTGTATGACTTACAGGAACACTGCTTTGCACCTAAACATCTGACAGCATATTGTAAGAGACGTCATATTGATTTGATAGGCCACACATGAAAAACAAATAATTCTGTAGAAAGAGAAAAAAAGAAAGAAACAACCTAAAAAGAGTATATGACAAGAAATAGTGTTTATGGTTAAATGATCTGAAGTTCTTTGGGAGGAGCCTGTAACAAGATGGCATAAAGAAAGGGGGTTGCTTTTCTTCCCCAGCCAGAAGAAACTCCACCCAGGACTTCTGTGTAAATTTACTATTTATGTCCCACATGCCACTCCTTTTTTCCTCCAAACATGCCACAGGATGTTCAGTTTACTTTAGCACTATCCAAAGCTGCTGCTTTTCCCTGCTCAGGTCTAGGTAGCTTGTATAGGGAGGAAGAGTGGCTTGAAGAATGGTGACTTGGGCAACCTGCAGTTTAAAATTTCTAGTGATTTCTGTGTTAACAATGTAGACAGTAGCTTTCTCTTGTCAGCAAAAGGAAGTGAAGTACAGCTTTACATTTATTGTATGCATAAAATACTGCAAGTGAATCTGGAAAATTGTAAAAATGATTTTCCTAGCTACCAAGGAAGTGTAATACTGCTAATGCTTTGCTCATTGTCATTGTTTGGTAATCAACCTTGCTTCTTTTAATCTTGTTAGAGATTCTGTTATGAAGGCTTGGAAGAGAGGGAATAAGTTAAGTTAATGCATCAGGTTGAATTTCTTTTTTCAGATGATCCACTCATTTTTTTATGGTTACAGTTTAAATACAGGTTTCTATTCCCCTCACATGCCTCATTTCCTAACAGTTGCTGTAATTACCAGTGGTGAAAAGCTTTCCCACCAGCTCTGCTCCTGCACCCCTTGATGTAGCTGAACTAATGATCCAAGGTTGCTATTCCTTCTCCAGATCCCTTTTCCCTCTGGGAAGAAAAATGAGAATAATTTTGAGGGAGGATCAAAATGAGGGAAGTGCTGCAGAAAGAGGGGGACTGAAGCCTGAAGCTGCTTGGAGTGTTAGTGGCCAGTCACCAGCAGGCAAGGACCACCCATCACTGTGCCAGGGAGTGCATGTGGTTCCTCCAGTGTGGATGCAGCAAGGGCACAGGGAGTTTGGGTGCTCCCTTTGTGACTCCAGAGCAGGGGAAGTGCCTGGGGTAAGTTTTAGGCTCCTGAGCCTGGTTGAACAGTTGAAGCTCTGGCTGGTGGCTGCAAAACAGTGAAATGCTGGGCTGGGCAATGTGTGCTGTCTCTTCTTTGCAGGGACTCTGGAGTGGCATGTAATCAGAAGTTTGGTTTGGGTTATAACCAAACACCTTGAGATCTGTGGGAATTGTTTGCTTTGTATTGTAACAAACGAAAACCAACAAAAAACAACCCATCCAACTCTTTCTACAATAGCAGCAGCAAGTCAGTATTTTGTTTAATTTTCTCTTAAACTGGAAAGAACAGGAACAGAAATATTGCCACTCTATGATGCTGCAATACTGTTTCTGTGTGCGAAATGGCAAGGAGTGGTTATGGTCCCCTTCACTGTTCTGTATGAGGCATACATGGAAAGAGCAATGCAAGAGAGGGCAGCACCTGGAGACACTGATTGTGGCCAAGGAGAGATGTTATACATGTTAAAGAATTGCACATGATGGACAAAAGGTGTTCCAGGATTCACTGAGGGACAGTTTAGTGCACTGCTTGCTTCTGTCTGACAACAATTCCTGTTCTTTTTCTTCCTTGTCTCTCTAAACCTACTTAAAATTGTGCAAAATGAGTATTTTCCATTTCCCTCAGGAGTTTTAAACCATGTGTTTCTAGCACCACCCGCTGCTTTTAATCCTAATAGCCTTTTTAACTGCTTTTGTATATGCTTTATTTCCCCAGGATCTACTAATGTTTTAAAGAAAAGCTTTATTAAGTAAATGGAAGATGGATTTCAGGTATATCCAGCCCTTTCTTTTGCTGAGCATGTCTGATGTTTTCTGTGCAAAGAGATCTTTTGGCTTCTGTTTAGTCTTGAGAAAACTGCTATCTTGCTTTAAAAGTTAGAAAGTGAGGAATCAGTATCTTACAAAATGTTGGCATTTTTAACTCTATAAAATCCTTATGCAAGTGACAGAACTACACAGTAATGAGAGGCCTGTCTTTAGCAGGCTTTGCACTCTTTTTGTTAATCATCTGAACAGTGAAAAACTACTTTCAGTGTAACTGACTTAAAACCTACAATTTAAGAGTCTTATGTTTGTGTGTTTACTGGAATAAGAGACATTTGTGTGAACAGGTAGAGTGTGTTGTGCTTTCAAGATACCCTAAACGACTGAATGGCAACAAAGAGCTGTCTGAACTAAGGGAATAAATATGAAATGATTGTCAACCTGGATGTTTCAGGTTCTGGTGGTGATGCCCAGGATTTATTTCTTTTTTCAGAGTGTACAGCTGGCGAAGTACCCAGTGAATGATCTTGCAGGAGTGCACAGGCATTTGTCATGGACTCTTGACTGCTCTGCCAACTTGTGACTCCTCTTGCTTCCCTCTCTCTGGTGGGAGGTGGCTTTTTACCCCGCTGGGGGAGGTTGCCCGGCTCTCCCCGCTCTTCTCTGGGTGCCACTACAGCAAAGGTAATTTGTAGCAGTGGGGCAGTGAGCTAATTGCCCACGCAGAGTGCAGGGCAATAAAGAGGAATCTTTGTGAAGGAAATTACTTAGCTTTGTTGCACTGAGTAGATGAGAAGGGGAATTACAGAGGGGTTTGACACTGATGGCTTGTAGGTCAGGTTCCAGGCTCTCTGCCTGCCTTGTGTGGCTTCAGCAAAGTCTTGTGTGGCATAATGAAGATAAAACAGGGCATGGATTTGCTCAGTGAGTGACTAAGGAAGATCCAGCATCGCAGCAAGGGAGCAAGTCATCCCCAGAGCGTCCTGCAGCAGCCTCTCCTGCTCCTCCATCTTTGGGGTTTTGGGATGGCATCACTGAGCAGTCCCAGAGATGGCACTGCTGTTGTGTGTGCTGAGAGGAGTCAGATCCTCTCCTCCTCACTTTGTGCTATACCTGGGGTCAAGGAGCTCTGCTCCTGCTATTCTGGTGTGCCTCTGAAGAATGAAGTCCTTCCCGAGGTGAATAAAATGTGAAATAACTTAATCTTTCCTTTGTGTTTTCATCCTCTGTTAATTTAGTAGAGAAATAGTGGCATTAGCTTAGCCTTAGCATGTTGAGAATTAGTGAGCATCACTGATGGATGGGAAATGGCCTCTAGAGATCAGAGGGCAGAGGGAGCAAATCATCAATATCCTGCAGAGAACTGAGCTACAAGCAGCAAGGAAGAATCAAAGATAAAAGGCCTTTTCTTACAAATAGGTGTTAATAAGCACCTCAGTTGCATGATCTCCTATTACAAATCAGTGGGCAAGGAGGAAAAGAAGAATGAAAGATGAAGTAATTGAAGTGGTTAGATAACATTTTACCTAAACATTTTTTAACTAAGAAGTAAAACTTCATATAACTGAACAGCAAAGGAAAGTCTCTGAGTCTGGACTTTCTGAAAGATTGTTTCACTTTTCCGCAGCCAGATTGTTTTTTGTTCACCTAATTGTTTTCTCAGCCTCTTCTGACTTGTCCACTTTGATTCCTTAATAAGGAAGAAAATTTGTGACCTTCTAAATATAAAAAAAAAAGCCGTAACCATCGATATATGTACATACCTACCTTCAGACTGGCTGCTATGCTCTTCCTCCCTCTCCAACTGCTCATTTACAATTTCTTTTATTTTATGGTCATTATCAAATTGTATATAAAAGAGATTCTTAAAGCCTTTTTATAATATTGACCACAGCCAGGCTGGAGTGCAGTCCAGATTGTCAAACATGACATAAACCCAAACCTCCATTTTTAAACCCTGGACCCACTTCAGTCACTGCCTAGACTGAGAGCAAAATTTGTACCAGATACAGAGATCATTTTGAGGACAGTAACATTCAAGGAATTCCAAAGATGGCTGGAAAAACTGGAAAAAAAATCCCCCAAACCAACCACTGCTCTTCCCACACTCTCATTTTCTTCTTCCCATAAATGTGACTTAAAAAACATGTTTGGGAATAGGATCTGAAAGGAAGTGTCACGTTCTGTGCCTCCAGGACAGACCAGTTGAAGAAAGTCAGTATTAAAAAACTTGTATTTGTATCTGTTTAGGTACCCTTTTTCCTGTTGAAGGTCTTTTTTGGGGGCTGGAAATGAAGTCCACAAGTTAGCTAAACAGTTTGAGTGTTAGTGGAACTGACAGATGTTTGATCCTTGTTTGTCTGGGTCTGCTGCTTTGATAAAGGCCTACAGGTGATCAGCTGAAGGAAAAGGACTTTCTGTTCCTGCAGCCTCTTTTGGTAGCCCATTCCACTTTGTATTGTTCAGGTAGGATTCTTTTTACAGGCACAAGATTTTGAAGTTCTTTTGTTTTGAAAGAATTTTTGTGTTTACAGAAAGTATTCTTTCCATGGCTGTCATTTAAGCTTGATGTGTCCAAAATACCATAAAGATTTTATTAATACAGTTGGGCTGTAATAGGACATAAACCTAACAGGTCTTACAAACATCTTTCCAAGACTCCTAATTGACTTATCTCTATAAAATAAAAGAAGAATAAAATTAATGGCACATAGTTGGCATTCTTCACACTTTCTGCCTGCAGCTTTTAGGCTTGCAACTGAAAATTAAAGGCCTCTAAGAAATAAGAGCAATGAGAGTATTTTTGAGGTAGACAATAGGATGTCTTTAAAATTCTCATTAGGGGTGTATAAAAAGGTGGAATTTTCATGTTAGGTATGATTTTTACATGACGGTTCTGTAACTGAAATATTAACATTAAATTGATTAACCATTCTATCAATCTTCATTTGAGGTAATCATTAATTTTTCAGATGTGACTGGTTATGAAATCTATCATATATGATGTTCTAAGATGATGGCTCTGTCTGAGTTAGAATGGGAAAAGTTGGGCTATTTTTCTTTTAATTAGAATAGAGGAGGAAGATTAATACAAAACCTGCAAACATTTAAAAAATAGTAAAAATGCCTAATATATATTGCAATTTCACCAAAGAAGACTGGGAAAACATGCTTTTGCCCTCTTGAAATAACCTGAAATTATTAGACTTTTGATTCCAAACTGTTAAAGTAAACCTGCTTTTCCAAAACGTTATAGAGTTGGGTTAGGTTTGGTTCTTTGGAGTGGGGTCTGGTGTTTTTGGGGGCGATTTTGGAGGAATTACCTTGTCCTGTTGGAAAGTTTTCTCCCACAGTATTTTGACCACCTTTTTTTCTTCAGTGTCTACGGGCTGTTTTACAGCCAGTCCTTTTCCAAAGCACACTTTGAAATTAGTCTTCATTTATGCTGCCCTGATGGGAGAACCAGGCTTTCAAATCAATGTGTTTCAAGATAGAAGCACACACTTGAAAAGACCACAAAGGACAGACAGGCTGCATACTATCGATGTATCTATTCATAAAATAGAATCATTTAGGTTGGACAGGCCTCTAAAGCAGCTTTCCTGTAATTTTTAGTATCTTGCTTGTTGTTTTGATTAGTGGAGTGTGTTTTATGTTTAGTTAAAATGTCTTAAAAAGCAACAAGTTTGTTTCTCCTCCAGTTTTACATAAAAACCAAGTAATGGGATTTTTTCCCCTGCTTGCTCACAGAGGAACACAAGCTGTTTGCATTCCAGCAGTTCACCTGCACACGACTGCAGCCACCATGCAAGTCAGCCAGAAAGACTTTGAAAAGGCTCAGGAGCAAGTGAAGCTTTTGAAAAACGATCCTGGGAATGAAACTAAGTTGCAACTCTATGCTCTGTTTAAACAGGTAGGCTTGATTTATATTATTTTGTAAGGAGCATTTATATTCTGAGGGGATGGACCTATAAAATATTTACTTAAATTAGGAGCTGTTCAAATGTGTCTTAAAAAGCTCTTCATTTCAAGTGCTCAGATTCTGTTCTTGAAATGCCAACCCCTCAAACTCTGCCTAAATTCTGAGGAAAGCCAAACCTGGTGTTTCTTATAAATCATGCTTTGAATAGAAACCTGTATTCAAAGAAATAGAGCCAAATTACATCCATGGTGTGATGCCTTCCATGTAATAACATTGATTCAGCTTTGCAAAATGGCTTATGCCTGGGAAAAAAAGAGTATGCTGCATGCATTCCCTTCAATTTGTTGTATCTCTAATATAATGGTGCTGACATTTGAAGGTTGATTTCTTGGGTAGGGGGGTGTTTCTCTCTCTTTTTCATTGTGGTTATTGTAGGTTTTGTTTGTTTTTTTTTTCTTTAAATTTGAGGAACCCTTCCATCACACTTTGAGTGAAGGTTATCCTTTAGCACGACATGGAAGGAAACTTTTGTAGAAACAGCTGCAAGTCCTTAGTGGGGTTTGTACTGGTATTTGGGGAAGTATTTGTGGATGAAGATTGGCTGCAGGGTCAGTACAGGCTGTGGCTTGTTATATTGAAGAAGGCAGCTGGTAGCTCATTTAATTACAAACTTAAAGGCAGCTGTGGGTTCCAGGTAGCTTTACTACTTAATAATAGTGAGCTCATAAATGTGTTCTTTCTTTCTTCCTTTCCTGCTTCCCATTTGAAATATTTGTCTCTGACGGCATACTTTTCCTCAGGAAAACTGATCACAGATTATTTAAAGATAGCTCAGAACTCTTGCAGCTCTACTGGTCCAATGCTCTCGCTCACAACAGGGCCAAGTTTGAAGTAAGATCCAACTTAATAGATCCTATGCAATGGTTTCTTTGTTCACACAGCTTAAAACTCTTTAATTTTTTTTCCAAGTACAGACCTTCTGCAGTTTTGGGGGTAGGAGGGCTTAGCACACATGGATGTTTTGGGTAGGTGTTTCTGAAAGCTCAGCACCAGCTATTAGGAAATAGCAGACACTGAAAAGTTCATGGTGTGTGAACCATCTGAATATTGTCCATCTACTTGGTATTTCTTCTGTCTCAGAGTTAAATTCTGTATCCCAATCGGGTAAGTATTCCAAACAGTCATCATCCTTTCTGTCAAGGCATGTGAACTTCAATCAAAGGTTTAAATAAGTTTGTTTCACTCTCTTTTCAGGCTACTGAAGGTCCCTGCAATGCTCCAAAACCAGGTATGCTGGACTTTGTCAAGAAAGCCAAGTGGGATGCATGGAATTCTCTTGGCAATTTGTCTCAGGTGACAGTACCTATAATTTCACTTTGTAGATTTCTCTCCTTTGAAGAGCCTGGCCTGTAAGTGAATGGCTGATATCTAAAATACCACATGCTAGCTGAGTGACTCTGCTTCAGCCATCAAAGTGTTTTGCACTGTATTCCTCAATCATTTCAGTGCTTCAGTGTTTGCAGAGTTTTGTGTAGTGTGTAAGCCTGGTTCTACATTATTACTGCCAGCTTGTATCAGTGTAAGAGATCTTAAATATGTGGTGATTTCCAGTGAAAATACTGTTTTTCACATTATGGGCTATTCTGCTGTTCTCTTCAGGAAAGATGGATTGAGCTTCTCAGTTCTTACAGCAAAACTCAAATCTCTGAATCCAGCATATTAATAACTTTGTCATTTTAAAAAGTCAGTTGACTGTAAGAGTAGAAAAAAAATGGTGTATTGAGAGCCTTTCTTCATTCTTTATTTCTCAGTATATCTTGACATCTTTAATACCTTTCATAACCTTTAGAGAAGTCAAGTGAAACAGGCAGGAAGAAAAAAGATGCAGAGACACATAAGCATTTCTTTTTGTGCAGACTGTAGTAAGTGTGACATCTCCCACAGCTTCTTCAGCTACTGTTAAATGAAGGAAATGAGCTTTTCAAATTAGCTGTGTGACTGCTGCATTAGGCCTGCTGTCCAGCAGTGCTTGTTGAGGTCTGTCCAAGATATTCCTTAATACAGAGAGGTTTCCTTGCTTGGTTTGTTTGTTCCTTTTAAAAGAAAACATGCTTGAATAATTTCATGAACATAATATATTCTTGTCCTGGTTTTGGGGTGTATTTTGATTCTTTGTTAGGGTTTTTTGGGTTATGTTTTTTGATGGCCCTGCTTTTAAGAATAGTCAAGACACACTTAAGGAAAAGAATCTGCTCTTGAAGTTAGAGTGGAGAGTGGATAGACAATTTCATGTGTTACAGGTTGTGGGTTATAGAATTGTTCAAAGTGTGTTATGTTTTCAAGAAAATAGCTTGTAACAACTAAGAACTTAAAATTCTTTAAAATCACTGCTTACTGTAGAAGTAAGGAGACAGGATTCTTTGAGATTTTGCGTGTGATGCTGGTGCTAAATGAAAACCAGAATCTTCAAGCAATTTAAAAATGCCATAGGACCTGTTTCAGCACTCTAATTTTCAGCACCACATATTCTAAGATAAAAGCTTTTATTGGAGTAATATTTGACTGGAAAGCAGAAACAGGATCCATAGAAATGTGTAAATGCTGGGAATATGACAAAGGTCTCTGGTAATCTTAGATGTGGATGGGGGCACTTCACCAACAAAACAAATGTCATTGTCCCACCATTTATGCACTTTGAGGATCTGTGGCAGCTGCTTTCCAGATGACTTGGAGCATATTCTGCAGTGCTTAAATACAACATGTTCCCTTTGTCAGCCCCTAATTAGAATGCTTTGTAATTGAGATTTCTGTTTTCTTTTGCCTCTAAGCATAGTCACCTTCCCCCTCACTCCCCCCAGGTACCCATTTTATTAATACTGTAATTGATTTACATTTCAGTCTTTCATAGTATTGTGTGTGGTTTTTCCCTTTATATTTTTTTTTCTCTTTTATTACAGGATAATGCCAGGCAGAAATATGCTGAGCTTGTCTCAAGTCTGGTCTCTGCAGAATCTGCTAGCCAGAAGAAAGGTGCTTCTCCAGAAGAGGGCAGACATGAAGGCTACGAAACATTAATAGTTACTACCAAAAACAACATCACAAAGATAGTGTTTAACCGACCTGATAGGAAAAATGCCATCAACCATCAGGTAAAGGAATTAACCTGGGAGGATTAATGGTGTTTTTATTTCCTGGGTAAACTATTTAAATTTTTAAACAATCCTTACTACAGGTTTGGTAGAGCTGACTGAAGCATGGTGGTCTGAATTTTGTGAGGTGTTAATATCCTGACTCCAATGACAACCTAAGGAATAAATATCCAGTGCAAAATGAAGTAATTCAGCTAAAATTTTACAGATTAGGGGTTTTTGTGTCTCTTGATTTCATTCAAACAATATAGGATTGCGGTCTGCTCTAAACTAAAATGGCAAACTGCAGGAAGACTGGCCTGTTTTGTGGATGCAAGATTTGACTGTAGCCTTGTGTGTGATGAAGCATTTGGGCAGCCTTTGGCTCAGCCCTGCTGTGTGCATGTGTACATAATCTCCATTTCCCATAGTTCCTTCCTGTTGGAAACCTCAGGATCATCCTGTTTAACAACTGCAGAGATACCAGAACCAGGGTCTTCACCCCACTGCTGCTGATTTTTGTTATTTTGCCTACTCAAGTTTTAAAATGAAGTGTTTCCAGTCAGTGTTTGTTTTCCAAAGGACCTTATTTTGTCCTTTAGATTTGCACTGGAAGTTTTGAGTATTTGAAGCATGTGTCTTTATGGTCAGAAGTACCTCACATGTAATTCTTACATTTCTGTGCATGCAAAATTTTTCAGTACTTAAAAGCACCATAATTAATCTCTCTTGAGTTCCTTGTTGTCAGTGTCAATCTCATTTTTATATTCTTTTGCAGCATCACATTTGTACTTTGTTGGTTTTTCTTTTATGCAGATGTACAGAGAAATTATCAAGGCACTTGAAGAAGCTGGGAAAAATGATTCCACCATAGCAGTTATTACTGGTATGTTTTATTTTCCACCAAAGTATACTACTGGCATGAACTATCTACGTGTATTTAGTGAGGAAATCCTTCTATTATAAACCATTTCCCAAAGTGTTTTGGCAATATTCCCTCAAGGTGGTGCTTTGAATTGTGTAGCAAGCTTGCTGTTACATCAATACATGTTTCTCAGATGAGAAGATGGACATGGAGTACTCCTAAGGGCTTTATTACTTTTGAGTAGCTGATATATGTGTTCCACAGCATCTTCATTACTGCTTTTAAAGTTCATTGGTATGGGTTTAGTCCATTTTCTCTGCCTCTTTGATACACTGGAACACACTAAAAACAAGCATCTGAAACCCTGTACTGGCACAGCCAGCAGAAAGTTTACAGTGCATATTTACTGATGATCATCTGGAAAAATGGTATTTTATGTGGATTTTTTTGCCCTGTGGCTGCCATAGGGAAGTATTGGCCAGGCAAGCTGTGAACATCCCTGTCACCAGATGTGTGCAGCTGGGTGACTGCAGCAATACTACTGAAAGGGCAGCCCAAACTTGTGCTGCCTGAGAAGTCTGTCTACTCTGGGGGCACATCCTTTGGGTTCTGAAGAGGACCCTTTGGTCTGTCTGTCTCTTGTGCTGACAGAGGGGCTGAGGGCAGGTGTTGCCTCTCTGGTCCATCCTCATTGCACATATGTGTGTCTTTTTAGGAAATCAGCCAAAACTTGAGCTTTGGCTGGCAGGTACATAGTGTGAATTCAAGGTGAATTTGGGCTTAAACCTGTTTACTCTGAGGTCACGGCATGGATATTCTCCTCCACTGTGTGCTTCACCAAGCCCTGGGTCCCATTCCTGGCTGCTGGGTTTCCTTGCAGTAGCAATGACTGGGTGCCCCAGCCCTTACAAGATGAAAGGGGTGGTTCACACAGCTGGGAGGTCTAACACATGTATAGTTATGAAGAAACAGCAAACACCTCCACCCAAACCTTTCTGTTGCATTTTGCAATAGTGAATAAGAGCACTGCAGTGTAAAGTAATGGATGTGCCAAGCAGGGAAAGCCCATCCTGTGAAAGGCCTCATGAAATATGGGATGACACAGACAATTAAGTCATGCAGTTGAGCTTTTAAATGCTCCTTACACATTCATGAGCAGATTATCTATTTCTTACTGAAGAATCCATCTTCCAGTACAATGATTTCAGTGCAGTACTGTCAGTCTTATCCTTAGAATGCTGTGCCTTTTTCTAAACTGATCATAAAAAGTGTGAAACTCACACCACATATTAGAGAGGTTGTTCTGTCTCCTTTTGATTCCTTTATCAGTTTGAAGGTGGCTGGAAGGAGGTGCATCAAATTATATTTTCATTGTCCTTTTTTAAAAAAAGCAATTCTCCCATCTAACTCTTTGAATGATTGTGAATTGTCAGAAAAAAGCCCTGAGGAGTTATGCAGGGAAAGAAACATATTTTTCCATCTGATGCTGTTATAGAAAAAAGAATCAATTAATTTTCCCCCTCAGATATTTCACAGTTAATATTCTTTGGCTTTTTACCATTTATTTTTTCCAGCAGATTGTCAGTCAAAACTTATGTCTTTACAATAGTGTGTATACTTTGAGAAAATCTCTCCAATTGCTTAATAATGTTTGACACTTAGTATGGAATTCTTTTGTAAATCTAATTAAGTGAAAGCTTCTCTTACCTACTCAGAAACCATTGGTGCATTTACTCCTATGTGTTCTCTGCAGGAAATGGAGACTACTACAGCAGTGGAAATGATCTGAATAATTTTGCTAATATCCAGCCAGGTGAAATGGAGAAGATGGCAAAAGATGGAGCAGCATTACTCAAGTAAAACATCTTGGTTTCATATATGCATAAGTTGCTGTAATGGGTAAAAGATAATTTTCAGGCTTTGCTAGAAAACACAACAGCAGGGAGCCAGTTATGCTACGATTCATCTGTTTAGATGATTGTGTCTGAGGGCTCCCCATGGGCATAAACACAAACATCATGTGGGAGGAAGCTGTATTAATTGTGTGAAATAAATGAAATTGATGGTAGAAGTCTTTTTAAGCACAGTGATGCTAAAAACTTTATTTCATTTTTTAGTCCCCAAAGTACATGTGGATATAATGGCAATACCATTGTTTTAACTGTATATGAAAAAAAAATGGGTCTTTTTGATATCCAGCTCTATCTACACTAGCAGGACATGCCAAATTCCTTCAGTGTCAGATAGGTTTGAATAGAAACCAGTTGGAATGAACTTGTTCAGAATTGCCCAGTAATTGGTTCTGTTTTTAAGTGAATTTACCTGTTAAACTGATTTATTTTCTGAGGCCAAGTTGATCAGGGTTATCATCTGACAAAGGGTTTTTTAGAGACAAACATCATGTTTCTTTTTTCCCCACTTAAGCAGATTTTCTCTTCTCTTTTGCTTCTGTATGTGATGATTGCATCTGAGAGACGCTTCTGAGTTGGATTGTTCCCTCAGGCACTTGCAGTTGATGGCAAAGCTAAAATACAGAGAAACCCAATGTTTTTGTTTTCTGTTTTAAAGATGAACTGCAAGTAAAGTACTTAGTTTTGCACCTTTACTGAGCCCAGCTGTCTGTGCATCACAGTTGCATATGGAAATGATGCAGTGTGACATGTTACTCAGTGGTACCTGGCAAGTGTTTTGGAGGGTGTTCAGCCCCCTGTGTTCTTTATGGTCTTCAGTCTTGCTCTTGTGAGAGGCCTGTGCTTGCTGTGCTGTTATATCAAACCCTGCTTCCTTACAGCCCATGCACAGAGGTGCTGGGGAACTGCAGTTCTTACAACACTGCTCACTTTTGGGAAGTGTTTTATTTTGAGGTTGTGTTTTGCACTTCTTTGGATGGAGAAGGAGTTTGTCACATGAAACAAAAGGCTGTTTCTGGAACCTGTGCAGAAGAGCACTAGGGAATTGTGTGTTGTGGTCACATCACAGTTTTGGTGCCTGCTGGGGCTTCACTGCAGGACAGTGTGTGAAGGGAATGGCTGTCCCATGGGTGGAGTTGGGAGGGGTATTACAGGCAGAAGACTCTTCTTGTTAATGAGCTGTATTTAGTAACTATAGCTGAAGAGGTAAACACTTTCATAACCTGACTGCAGGAACTAGGAAAGCTCTGCTGACTTGTACATGTTTGAGTCTTCACTGCCAAGGAAATACAAGTGTTTCAGATAATTCCTGTTTTGCCAGAATTTGTTTCTGAAAGGGTCCAAAACACGTACTACACAGTTTCTATGTAGCTCATGGGGTTTGTTCTGCAGGATCTAATCACGTGTTTTGAAATTTGTTCATGTTGAGTGAAAAACACTTGAGATGTGTCTTATATCTTACAATTTCTGTTTTCCCTTCTCTCTAGGGACTTTGTGGGTCATTTTATTGACTTCCCTAAGCCACTGATTGCAGTGGTAAATGGCCCAGCTATTGGAATCTGTGTAACAGTCCTTGGGCTGTGTGATGTTGTCTATGCCTCTGACAGGGTAAGTACATTACACAGCTGATCCCAAGACAGTCTTTAAGCTTCCTTCTATAGCAAATGTTGCTTGACTTGGGGTAATCTGAGAGAAAAGAACACTCTGAGAAAGTCTAAATGCTTTTTATATCACATCAAGGAATGCCTATATTAATTATTGGCACGAGGGTGCATCTGCCAGTGGTTAACGTGCATGGAATTCCCCTGCTGTGGTTATGGTTGTCAGATTACTGTCTTCAGTTTAGAAGCTCTTTTCCAAGAGCCTCTCTGCTAACATGATGTGAAATGATGCTTGTGAGCAACCTTTCAGGTGTGGGAAGGGGAGCAAAAGTTTATTATGGAATGGGATTTCAGTATCCAGCTGACGTGATCCATTACAGGATCACTTAGGACCGCTGCACTCCTGACATATGCTTGTATAATATGTGTGATTTATTCAGTCTGTTCTGGTCCCTGGATCTCTTCTTTTACTAGAAAATTGTTGGTTTGTCCCCCTTTTGCCCCTCCCATCTTTTTTGCAACAACATGAACCTGTTGTTTCTTGTTCCTTCTTTTAAAGAACAGACTATTTTCACTCTGTCTTCCAACAGCAGTAAATGTGCTTATCCATCAGCAGACTTAGACTGTTGGATATATCTCAGGTTTATCTTCACTCTCTCTGTCTTTTCTTTCTTTGAGCTAAACAGCTGCAATCTGTTGAGCCTTTGCTCATGTGGCCTGCAGTCACATTGCTCTGAACTCCTTCTGGTTGTTCTGTGTCCCCTTAAGATGAACACATCACTCCAGCTCATGTCTCACTGATGTGAAGTGGAGCAGAATAACTTCTCAATCTGCAGGCTGTGTGTGTGTTTAGACATCCTACGTTGTTATTTGATTTACATACCTGTGATCTGATATAACACCTGGATCCCTTACTGTAAAGTTGCCAGGAAAACAGTTGTTCCTATCATATATTACATACCAAGTTATTCCTGACAAACTTTTTGTATGAAAGAGTATCTTTTTACTCATACCTCTCAATTTTATTAAGACTATTTGGAATTCTGATCCCTTCCCCTCTGCATAATAGCTCCTTACAGCCATAAGTTAGTATGGATGTAGTTGAAGTTTAATCCAAATAAGCACTAAATATTTTGTCCTGTTACTGTATCCTTCTTTCTTGAACAGCTTTAACTTCCTTTTATTGAGAGAGTCTGTGAGTACCTTCCTACCTGCACTGGGACAGCTTTTACAAGTGCCTTCTTGGAGTGTTTCTGTAGGGTCTAACCTAACCTTTCACTTAGGTTATCCCTCATGAAAATTTCCCTGTTAACTCAAAGGTTATTGAAGCTTTCTCACCAGTGATTGTTCTCTGTTCTTCCCTTTCCAGGATTGTGAGCAAGGTCATTCTCATCCAAATTACTACTTCATTTCACATTCTCCAGTAGTTTCATTGACATGCCTCAGGCATTGACTGCCTACCCCAGAAGGGGCCAGCTTTGCTTAGTTTGGGATCTGGTTTTGTTCTCAGCCAGGTATTCCCAGAGCAGATCACGACCAGCCACATTTAGGGGATGCTGCACAGCCTGGTCTGACAACAGATCAGATAATGTTGCCTCCTGCCTGGGGTTTGCTCCAGTTTGTGGGACACCAGTTTGTTCCCTGGAATACTTAATCTCTCCTTGCTTAAGTATGTCCCACACCAGTCTGCATCCTGGCAGATATTGTCTAATCTTTTCTTACAATGTTTTAAATGTCACTTTCTTCCTAGGAAGTCTATTGATCTGTCTTACAGTGTGGCCTTCTGTAGTACAGAGAGATTCTTTTTCACTGCAGATTCAGGAAGAAGGTTCAAACCCTTCTATTTCAGTGAAAGCTGCCTTGGCAACTTTTGCACTCTTTGTGTGTCAGTTCATATTTTTAAATGGAAATAAAGGCAAGCAGTTTGTCTTTCTTGTTTGAAGTTGATGTGGGTTGTCAAAACATACAATTCTGCTGTTCGGTTCTAATTTGTCATTCTGGTGTTATTTTTTGTGACCCTGTGGTGCATTTCTGGCACAGGCTTTTTAGATTTGCATAAAATTTGAGGGAAAGAGGATTCAGTGACTTGAATTCTTCAGGAGAAGGATAAACTTAGTGTGCCTTCAGAAAGGCAGAAATGCTTTGTACCTTTTCATTTATTTGGAGTATGTATTTAATAACTTAGGGCAGATGGGTATGAACATCTTTTCTCTAAGTGCTATATTCAAATAATGTAATTTCATCAGTGGGGTTATTATGATCAGGGAATTGAATTATACAGACAAAGCCAGCTCTGGGGTGCATTGAGAGGATGAAGCAGTGTTACCACATGACATTTAGAGCCTTTCACTGGGCTAACAGTTCAAATGTATTTTTGGTGAACTCTGTCACAGCAGAAGCTTTAAAATGAAAACTAAATCCTAATACTTTAAGTCCGTGCTCTGTTGTAAGGTTTGCTTTATTTTGTTATTTTTATTTTCCCCAGGCTACGTTTCACAGCCCTTTTAGTGAACTTGGACAGAGCCCAGAAGGATGTTCCTCTTACCTGTTTCCAAAAATCATGGGCTTAGCCAAGGTAAGAATGTCTGCACTGTCTGTGGGATCATCTGACCCTTGTGTGTGGTATCCTCTGACTGTAAGAGCAAGTGTGGTCTTTTGTCCATACTGTTATTTTCTCTGTCTACTCCAGAAATGAGGAAAATAAATAGTAGTAATTAAAAAAAAAATTAAAAAAAAAGCAGACAAGAGAAACAGAGATGGCAGAATCTAAATTTTCTGCTTTCAGAACAGCATAACTCCTTTCTGCTCCTTTTGATATCCTGCAGAAAAAAATCTGTATAATTTTAAATACTTATCTGATACTGCTTGCATTAATATCATGTATTTTTGTTGAGCAGGGTTTAAATCTGTAAGGAGCAGAGTGAGTGCTTCCTAAACAGCCAAGTATCAAGAGTAGTGTGTTCAGTGAGACATAGCCTGCCAGTACATGTTGTAGAAATCTTGGAGTCACTGCAAAAGTGAGCCAACACATTTATAATGAGGTAATTTCAGATTGCATCCCTTGGAGCTCTGCTCAGAACAACATGGGAACAGCAGGAACTGCAGGACAGTCACCAGTGGGGCAGCCCAGGGTTGATACTGGGTGTAATACTTACTTAACCTCTGCATTGTGGCCCAGATGATGGGGCTGAGTGCCCTGCTCAAGAAGGGGCTTTGAAGTAGACAGTGTCTGGAGGTTCCTTCCCACAGCATCCATTGTGTGATGGATTCTGTGTTCTTTCCAGAGAGCAAGAGTGAAATGAATGTGACATGGAAGTGTGGAGCTTTCCTGTCAGGTTACTCACGTCTTGTGTCTTGCTGAATCACACTTTCTCCTTCTCTTTCCATAGGCAAGTGAGATGCTGCTCTTCAACAGGAAGCTGACTGCAGCAGAGGCCTGTGCCCAGGGACTTGTGACTGAAGTCTTCCCTGACAACAGTTTCCAGAAGGAAGTCTGGGCAAGATTAGAAGCTTATGCAAGCCTCCCCAAAAATGTCAGTATTTTAAATTTTTCTCCACCTTGTAAGCCTGTAGCACTCCCAGTTCTCCTGCCAGATCTATCCTGTCACTTGGTTCCGTTCCATCCTTAATTGAAATAATGAGGCTCAATATATTCCCCTTCGAGCACAGATCTGTTCCTCTGCTGCTGAGAAACAAATACCTCTCTTTGACTCTGTCTGCATCTTAGACAGTGCACTGTACACAGAGATTCAAGGGCTGAAAGCCTTCAAAACAAATTAATTAATCCACCTATGCAGTCTCTCTAAAAGTGCCTTGGATGCCTTCTTATAGATTTTTATTTTGCCAATAGTTTGCTTTAAAGGACCTTACCATTGGTTCTGCAATATTAAGTGTCCTCTCTGCACCCTGAGTGCTCAAGATAAGACTGTGTGGCTTTAATTTTTGCTAAATTTGGTCATCCTGCTCACTAGTTTAGGTTTTGCTAAGCTACTTAAGGCACACTGGTGTTAGGTTACACTGTGCCAGCTGCTGATAATGTCGGTTCATTTGACACTTCAGAGAGTTGAGTGGGTTTTGCTTCTTTTGGCACCTACTGTGATTATGAGCACTTAGTGGACTGCTGGTCTGTTTCTCATGAGCCTCCTCCACCTCGTTAGCAGTTCTAGTAATTAAATTCAATAAATATTTCCAGTGAGGAGGTTGACTAAGAGGTGCAATGTTAATACAACTGGATTGGGATTCTGGGGTGGCGAGGGGTTGTGTTACTTTCTGAATCTTTATCTTTCCTCTGTTTCTCCTCCAGTCCTTGGCAGTGTCCAAGCAACTGTTACGAAACCTGGAGAAGGAGAAGCTCCATGCAGTCAACAGTAAGGAGTGTGAGGTCCTCATGGAGAGGTGGCTGTCTGATGAATGTATAAATGCCATTGTCACCTTCTTTCAGAAGAAAGCCAAACTCTGATCTTCACCAGCAGAATGAATAACTCACCATCTGCCCCTTATAAGGGCCTAATCTGCCCTTATTGTTAATAACCTTTCTCTTCAAATAACAATTCTTATACCTGTTGATGTGGTATATTTCTGTTCTGACAACTGGGCTAAAACTGGCTCAGAAAATCACTACAATGTTCCGTGCCTTGGATCCATTATGGATATTCAGGTTGGGGGAACAAAGGGTCGCTATTCTGCAGGCATCAGTGATGTTTGTGAACAATACTAAAGCAAACTGTCTTCCAAAAGAAGCAACAAATCCAACAGCACCTTATTTTGATAGCTCTTCAATAATTATGAGTGATTCTTTTTACTCATCTGGGGGGAAAGAAATACTGTATTAATGAAAAAATAAATAGAAGTATTTAATTACTGCTCTGCTTATTTGTGTTCCTTCTGTAAAACATCCTCGGTGAGAGGGAAAGGTGTATTAATGTAAGTCTCACAAAAAAGTATTCACATTCATCTCAAAGATATTTGAGTTTTTCCCTACATGCATATGCAAAAAATGGTATCTCCAGTTTGTATCCCTCAGGAAATATGGTCACCTTAATCAAGATTTAGTGATGAGCAGTTTAGTATTTTTCAGCCAGTAAAATATCTGTGGGAGTTTAAAGTAGTATAACTAATCTTACAGATATGAAATAAAGAATTATCTATTGATATGAAGGTTCATATACAAATCTGTAAAGCATTTGCATAGATAAAAAGGAGGAATTAAAATACTTACAGAAATTATATCGAGTTTGTAAGGAGATAAAACAATTTCTAAGTTGCTACAATTTGCATTGAAGGGATATTTTTGTTGTCTCACAGCACTGCTGAATGTTGTTCTATTTCTTTTTGACATTTAAAGTGATGAGGTTTGTGGAACATTTTAAAACTCTTTAAAAAAAGTATCTGAGCAACAAAGGGGCAGAAAGTAACTTCTGATCTTATTGTTCCATTAGCTCTGATCTTCTGAAAATGTGTGACTTTACTGTTCTTTTGTGACACAAGGATAGAGTACTGTTTTTTTATCAATGTCAAAGAAGTAAAAGAAGGTATAGTTAAGTACATAAAGTTAGTGGAGAGAGTTTCTTGGAAATCTCCCTACTCTGCAGTAATGGAACAAAACATAATCTTTATTTGTCAAGGACAAACAGTGTCAAACTGATGTAATTTCCTTCATTCTTGTGCCTGGCTTGCTGTGTAAGTGGACAGCAGTGAATGTAATTTCAGTTTAGGGAGGTTTTTGTGCTGTTCTGCTATGCAGCTGCTGTAAACAATTCCAGGAAATGGGATCTAGATTAAATTGCAGTTGTAGGGTTGTAGAATTGGCTGAAACACTTCAGGTTATCAGAGAGGGCATAGACTGGGGTCTGACAGGAATCACGGAACAGTTTGGGCTGGAAAGACCTTTAAAAGCTTTGTTCTTTTATCTGATCTAACCCATTACCCCTTGTCATATCACAGCAGGCCCTGCTGGAAAGTCCAAGTGGGATAATGGCATGTATCTTAATATGGAATTATTGCTGGACAGGCATGCAGAAAGAATTTGCTGCTGTTCCTTTTGCTGAGTGTCTGTGATTGAGTTGGATGTCAGAGGAAAATTTTATTGTATAAAATATGTGGCCAACACCAAATTTTAACAATCATGAGCTGGACTATTCATCATCCAAAGTGTGGATATCAATGAGGAGAAGCACCTTTCCCCTCATAATTCTCCTGCTGCATTTTCTTTTGATAATGCCAATGACAATTACAGTATCTTCTAGCAGTGCTGAAATGAAATACCCCAAAAACTGACATAACTGCTCTAAAAGCGTTACCTCAGATCTAGTTTTAGCAAAATCTGAAGGATGTTTGTTTCAGATTTAGTTCTTGCTAAGCTACCCATCCAGGACAAACAAATTCTGCCACGTGGGGTAAGAACACAGAAAACCCTTTCAATTTAGCACTTCCCTTTCCTAAACCCTTCACTTTCTTCATAGTCCTTCATCTCTTTGTGCTCTCTCAGCTTGCTGGAGAACAGAAAGGGGGTGAGGGGAATTGTCCCAAGCTCTGCTGCTCTGTGCTATAGCTCGGAGAGAGCACATGGGTAAGTTTTTAAAGGTTTTTTTAAGTATGCTTTTGCGGATTTTTGTAAGCTATGTATTTCAAAAGAGTTAGGACAAATCTCTGTGAGATGGCATCTCCAGAACAAGGACATTCTTGTAGCAGTTTGCCATCTGCTCCTGTAGTAAATCTGGAAAAAGCAATGAAAATACACTTGACTGTCTCTGCTGGGAGTCAGCTGGAAACTGGGGGAGCCCCTCCTTACCTTCTCCCTAAAGCCCTGGGGAAGTCCAGTGGCTTAAGCAGCCCTCAGTAAAGGCAGGCAATATTTTACCTCTGTGGTGGATATTAAATCAAGAAACCACTAATTTTTAACTCTGAAAAATCACTTTTCACTTGCATTTGGTGCAAAATCAGCTTAAACCAAGCCAGAGTCTCCCTTGTGCCTTTCAAGCTTCATTTCCTTTTACCATTCCTATTGCAGATGGACACATTGATATCACTTTTTTCCTCTGGCCAGCACTTTAACTCAGGGTATTCATCATGGGGCACTGGGCTTCTCCTGTTTATGGGGAAAAGGAGAGGGGAGATAGAATGATTTTTAGACAAAAAACACATTGGTTTGGGTTTGTTTATTTATTTGTGACTACTATATAATTTATTACATGGTATGGGAATTCCTGAATTATTTTCAAAGGAGAAAATCCTTAAGAAAAACCCCAAACACGTTGATCTAGGCGTTATTTGGGATTCTCATGTAAACATAGCTGAGATTTTTAATAAGCCCTCAGAAACGACTGCAAATTACTTGCAAATAGGAACGGACTTGGTATATTAACTTTAATCAGCTAGCAGTGCAATATGGGTCAAGTTGTGAAATCTGCCATTTCCTCCCTTGTCAGAGTTCTTGCCTGAATGTTCTCTATAAAAGAGGAAGGCATCTTTAGGCCTAAATTTGCTCTGCTGGATTTATTTAATCCTCCTGGGGGGAGGAAATAGGTAGGCATTTTGTACCTTTCATATTTACCTTAAAAACTCCCAGGAAAAAGCGACCAAATTGTCATTATCCTGTATGAAGGAGATCACCAAAGAGTTGTTGAAAGCAAGTCCTCACGTTCAGCTGTAACGTGGCATCTTCACTGAAGAGGCTTTAAAAGGAGCAGTGCATTTACCAGATTCATCCAGCTAAATCTGTCCAGATGTTAAATCCAGACTGAATTTGATGAAATTGTTGACAGAATTCTGTCAACAGAAATTTGCTTTTGTCAAAAATCAAGACTATCAGTTCTGCTGCTCCTCCTTTTAATGTGCTCAGTGCTGTTCCTACTCTTTCCTAGAATACAGCTCAAATTCAGTAAAATGCAGGAAAAATATTCTCCCACTTACTCTAATTGAGATTTTTATACACTAGGCAAAGAATTACAGCAACACTGAGGAATGGAGTCTTATGAAAGGGTAAGACATATTTGTGTTACATTAGAACCAAACCCCCATTCACTGCAAGGAACTTCCTGTAACAATTAACACTGTTAGTAAATAAACCTCAACAAATGAGGGAAAACAACCCCAGATTGGAGCAGCCCTCTGCAAGCTGCAGAATGTCAGAACCAGGGTATTAGATACCCTTTGTTCTGCTCAGACGGAAGATGACTTAAGGTGGTTACCTGTCTTTTCCCCAGTGGAGAAATTCCCTTGCATCCTCTGAGAAATCACTTCTGCCTGGCAGTGTACCAGATTCTGTGATAAATCTGCCTCTCCAAAGGGACAGGTCTGTTGTAGCTGCAGGTCAAACTGACTTGCAGAACATGGCAAGGAGTTTCACTAAGCCTATGAAAAGATCCATTTCCTGTAACAATACAGCATTAGGGTTTTGACATTTTACTGGAAATCAGGAGTGCTCTCTTTTTTGAAGAGCCTCCTCTGCCTTCTTGTGCCCACTGACATTTGCCATCAACTCCTTGCTTCCTTTTTGAGCTGTGCAGCCTCTCTTTGCTTATTGTTCTTGTTAGCTCCTCTCAGCCCCCTTCTTCAAACAGGGTACCCTTCAGTTATCCTCGGTGACCCCCTCCTGGTTTCTTTCTACAAGAACACAAAGCCACCTCTGTCTCACTTGAAAAGTCACACTTCTGAGACTGAACCATGACCAGCTGTCAAGTGACTGTATCAGTTATGACCTATTTATTTCTACCTGCTCAGAAGCAGCCTTAAATCGAATCTTTTAAAATACCCTTAATGTGTTTCCACTGTTTTATGAGTAAGCAGCCCATGACCTACTTTATAGAGAGATCTGGGCCCCAACCATCAAAAATCAATGTTTGTGAAGAAATAATTAAGGCAGTGAAGAGTTCCCGTGTGTATGATGGAAGGGCGGGCAAAATTTTTCATTATGTATTTGTCACAAGCTTAAATTGTTACTTATTTCAGTAAATGAACAGAACTAGAACATGAAAGTCTAGGAGACACATGGTAGTCTTGCTTCTGTACCCACACAAATACACTTAGCATGAATAATGTGATACTTAATTTACATGTTAATAAATGAAAACCCCCACTCCATCCACTTCACCGTGCTGCCACTTCCATTGACTATCTTTTCTCTTAGAGATTAACCTTTATAAGTACATATAATTTCCCTTCACTGTATTACAATGCCATTCTTTCAGGCTAAAAGAAAAAAAAGGCACAGGGAAAAGCAAATCCACCTGAATTCTTTGGTGCTTTCAAAGCCAGGGAAGAGGCAACTTAACAAAAGCTCCATTTCACATATTTAGGAAGACTTTTCCCAGATTCTTTAATGTCTCTGACACCTAAGCAGACAACCCCATTCAAAGAACTATTTTAAAGTTCTGCTTTAGTTTTATACTATTTTAGCTTATAAACTACTTTATTTTTAGTGTATTTAAAAGTAGTTCATGTATTTCAAAGCTTCGCACAGTAGGACATTTGTAAGCACAACAGAAAACAGGATGCAAGCAAGTTTTAAGCATAATTTATTAATTTCAAGCAATTGCCACTTCCCAACATACTCCACTCGCATTACAACTTTACACATACTGTAGAAGATCCCTCTATTTCCAGCAGTATCACAGACTGGTCTGCCTTCTGTGTATGGCTCAATATACACATAAAAGGTTCTTCAGAGCTTTAATGCCACTTACCCTATGTATGGAGATAAAGTATCATTAAAAATGTCTTAAAGGAATCATCATCTTCTATTAAAAACTCTTAAATGGTAATTAATTCTTAAACTATAGCAGTATACACCAAGGTAATATAAACAGATTTTAACTGCACAGGGCTGGAGCCTTGTTTTTTCTGAATGCTTGGCAAACAGTATATGAAATGTGAAGCTCCTTGTCACCATGAGGGAGAAGGAAACAGGAATCAGCACAATGGATTTAGCCAAACTTTGGGTACATAGGACCCCTGGTGAGATAGGAATTAAGTGTTTGTGTACAGGAGGCAAAGGTAAGTTATCCCCCCTCTCAGATCAGCTGCTCTGCTGTCCTCAGAGACCTCAGGCATTGCCCAAAATTGGAGGGTTCCTTAACAGTGTCAAAAAATCCTCCCTGCCAGAGCTAAAGATTTTCTGTTGTTGCCAACAAGATGGGGGACTGAAATCCACTTGTTCTGAATAACCTCTGGCAGCTACTCTCTGGATCAACAATTAAGTTTGACAGAATTAAAATTAATGATGAACCTACTGAAATTCAAGAAAAAAGCACATAATCTGCTTAAACATTCACTTGTTAACACATGTATTTTAAGCAAATGGCTGATTTTACTCAATATCATAGATTTTGTACTGATCATTTTATCATTTTAAGAAAACTACATTTAAAGCGTAATGCTTATTTACCTATACTTAATCACAATAAAATCAAAAAACCTCTTCAACCAGAAATGAAACAATCTATGTAACAAATATTAATACAGCAAGTATGTTCCAGGCATTATCAGTACTGCAGCAGTGTTAATCAATTCTAAATTGAAATGCTGGAAACTAAAAGATTAAGACAGAACTAGATGAAGAGCATTTTTCATATCTTTTATAGGACAGAAACCTTTGTTCATGTCTTCTGGTAGCCATCATCTTCCTTTGAGCTGCACCTACAACACAAAGAACAAGTAAACGAGCAACTTTATGCTTCTCCAGAATAGCTTATAACAGTTCTGTAGGCATTAAGGGGCATCTTTTCTACTGCTTTGTTTCTGTATCACCAACTCATTTCATTGTTTCATATTCCTATTTTAAGGATAAAGTACAAAGCAACAGAAAGAATAAGCTATTACTAATCTGTGCACAAGTGCCCTCAGAAGTGCTGCCTATGTTGTACAAGTGCCAGTTACACCTTCTCTATTTAACTACCAAGCAACTAGTGTTGCACTAAATGTGAAAGCTAACTTTTCTAATTTCCTGTATGAAAAAGATACCTTAATATGTGGAAATAAGGAGAGATTGGGTTTTTTTATTAGGAATTTTACAATATAAATTGAGAAGAGACAGGCTGAAGGTTCCAACTAGGCAAACAAAACCACCCATCTCCTGCTTGTTTTTGTAGTTAGCTCATTACATCTCCTCGGTGGGGTATTCCCCACCAGCAGAATGACCTGCTCTGGGGCATTTTTCCATTCTTGAGTGCACTAAGAGTGCATGATTGTTGCCATTATGTACCTAGATGGATACAAAAGTCCTTCTTAGTTCAAAGTATTACAAAGTACGTGAAACCAGTGGGGTTTTCACAGCTTGTCAGAATATATTAATAAAAAATGCAAAGATGAACTTCTTAACATCGTCAAAGAGAACATTAAAAGAGCAGTATGGACCTGAAAAGGTTGATTCTGTTTTCCTCACCCTGTATAACCAACTCAATTGTCTCAAGCTTTTTTAACTCGTTGCTAAACGGTTATCTACACATGCTGTCAGAAATAACCTTGTTAGGAAGGTGAAGTTGGTGTCTCAGCAAATCAGACCCATGGAGTAGGCGTTGAGTGGCCTGTGACTCGCTTTCCTTTTTTCTCTTTCAGCACCATCAAAAGGAAAAGTGAGAAAAACAGCACAAACATTAGTTAAAGCCTGAATTTAATCCCACGTCCTACAGGAATAATTTCATTACAATGAAAGCAGACAGACAGTATCTGTAGGGGTTTTTTGCTTTGCTTTTGTTTAAGCAGTGATAATTATATATCCAATTAACATAGCCTATAGCTCTCCCAAAGATCGTAACATTTAATAATCCCTTTAATTAAATGATTAATAGGAAATACAGGGGTGGGTCTTACAAATTACCTGATTTACCATCACTGAAGACAGATTCTTTTAAAAATGGCTACAAATGCCTTGTTCACAAAAGACTTTATTATCTAATGATGCATACTGAAAACATACAGAAATCTGCATGGTCCACTTTACATGCAGCAGAACAATCTTCACTTTACAATAAGTAAGTGTCAACTGTTTTATGCAAGAGACAACACTTTAAAGTCACATTTCTTAAAGAAAAGCTTCATTTACAAAAGAAATAAAAGGTAAAGAAGCAATTACCGCTTTTAAAAAGCAGCTGCTTTGTTCAAGAGTGGAAGGTTTATGCCTGTATTGAAAGACAACATGATCACAAATAATGAAAACAATGAACAAATGAAACACTTTTAGCATAAAGCAGTACACTTTCAAAATGACATACAAATAGTTAAAAATTTCATTATGTTGTCTATCTATCCTTTAGATATAAGGTCTTTCGAATGAGATCCCAACATATGTAATTACTAAATGAAAACTCTTCTGTAAGTATTGGTTCTATGTCATAGTGAACTGTATTTAACAAAATGTATACAAAGTCTATAGCAAGTTGATTAAAAAAATTAAAGTAATAAGAAACAGTACACTGAAGGCGCTCTATCCATCAAGTGCGCTCTCTCCGAGTTTTAAATGTGATGAACAGAACAGAAGTTGTAACTATGCCACGGTTGCAATGCCAGAAAATAAAACAAGATCATTTATCAAACATGCAGGGAATTCTGCCACAATGCTATTGCCTCTCATTTGTCAGTTGTTCCAGTAAAATAACAGCTTAAACACCGGTGATGTTGATGGGTTAGCTTACCTTCAGTGTACTGAAAGTTGTACACAACCTGCTTTAAAAGAGGAGACCATCCCTGCGGGCAGGCTCAAGAAGGAACAGACCCCCTTCGGCACTGACTACACCAAGGGCATGCTGCTGTGGCCTGCACACACACACCTAGGAAAATGTGAATATAAACAGCATTTATGCTGGCCATTTTTTAAAGACAAAAATGAAGCCAAGTCTGCTAAAAACAAATCAACCACCCAGTATTACTGCTCTCTTTTTTTTTTCTTTCTTTTTTTTTTTTATAACAGATGCTTTTTTTTATAATATATACGAACTGCAACCATATACATTAGCATTGTACTTTTGTGCAGTCTTGGCAATTAAAACAGTTCTACAGTGAAAATTTTCACATAAGACACAAAACAGAATTACTCTAACATTTCTAAAAGAAATATCAGCCTTGATGTTAATTCAAATGTATCATTTCTTCCTCAACTTTGCAGGGGAAATATTTATGTTTATATACATTAATAACTGCTGTGAAATTTCTTCAGTCTTTGTATCTTAATTACTCAAACCCTTTGAACTTCTTCATCTGGTTTATATTTTTTCCTGGATGAAGGCGTGCTGCAGAGCCTGGTTGATGCTAATCCGTTTGGCTGGGTCCAGCATTAGAATCTGGTCCAACAAGTCCTTTAGCTGGTGCACTTTTTTACGCTGGTCTTCAGGGAGTCGTTGGCACCCAATCAAGTCTGCTAATAGGTCCTTGGTTGGATTAATGGTGCTCATAACAGTAACTTTCTCCTACAAACACAAAAATGGCAACCTTGTAGAGCAGAAGGAATGCACAACCCCCCTATCCAGCCCTTTCAGAGCTCCAGCAGCAGCTTTTCTGAGCAGCAACACCCACCACGTGGCCTCATAAATCCTCAGGTGGGCAGAGAACAATGGAAAGAACATGGTCAGGGTGTAGGGCACCAGCAGCAGGTGCAGAAATGAACTTCACACCCCAGTTAACTGAGAACATAGAAGGCCACGTAGTATCTGACCACTAGTTCTGTGACTCTTGTTAAATATAATATGTCAAAATGATACCAAAATTAATAGTGACCTCACACATCATACTGAAGCTGGACATCCTTTTATAAACGAAGGCAGAATTTCTTTTACTAGTAATTTAAGGATAGATCATGTGGAGATACCTGCTGTATCTACCAGATTAAACCTGAATTTAATTGTGTTCCTGCACATTTTGTAACTATATAATCTGTCCATTCTGCTGCAAAGGGACATCCTAATAGTTTATAAAATTGGTTTTTAATTAAGATGTCATGGCATGTCTGAAAGACCGTAACAGTGCAAGAAAGCTTGGAAAAAGTACTTGGTTAGTCAACACATTGAGGACTTACCCTTTCTGTCACTTTATCTACTTCTATATACATAAAGTTGAGATTTTGATCAAAGTGCTGATCTTTGAACACACCTTTTCGAATCATCTGGAAAACGAGGGAGAGGCAAGAGTTTCAGGCAAGTTCTCTGTGTCTTAACCTCACAATTAGCATCAATGTCTGCTAACTTATGCAACATGAATAATTTAATACTAATGAAAAATGTATCAAAAGGACAGGAAGAAATGCCTAGATTGAATAAAAAAGGACAGTTCAAACCAGTTCAAAAAGGACACAGTATCTTCCAGTGACTTACGTCTTTTTTCAGGTCAGTGCTTAGAAGGTTTCTGCTTTCACTTTATACTTAGTCTATGAAAAAGAAGCTGTATACTTTCACTTCATAAGATTTTTAAATCAATATCAATTACACAGTCAGGGCAACATCTGGTATTTACTTACTGTTAAGATGTATATGGTAAGAAACAGAATTCCAAGAGAAAAAAGAATGTGTGTTCTACTGCTCATTATAGCAGTTTAAGATACTAATTAAAATAATGTACTTATTCTTCTTACCTTGTTTGGCATCTTTCCTTTGAGATCCATGGCAAGTTTCAACATATGATTATTGGTTTTGCCAGGAAACAGTATTTTTCCTGTATAAAGCTCATATAACGTGCAGCCTACAGACCACATATCTATACCATAGTCATACATTTTCCCTATAACTGAAACAGAGCAACAACAGTTAATTCCATAAAGGCAGCCTTTGATATAATTTTACAAAAGCACACAGATGAAAAAATTCTGGTTTGTAAACTAGATTGGTGCTGTTCCTCTTAGAAATAAAAAGTTAGCATAAAAGAAGTGCTCAAAATTTTAAATTCTTAAGAAACCCTCTTTTAGAAATGGAGGTTCTTACCTAACAACAAACTAATCAGCATTAAGTTAGCAAAAAACCAAGGAGTCAGAACAACACCTACAAATTAAAACATTACTATGACCCATCAGAATAGCTCCTCCCCATCCCCACTGAGCTCACCACCAACATACATCAAGAGCCACACAAGTGCTTTCAAAGATTGAACTTTTGACTGCCATCACATTTCCAGAGTCATGTTTTGCTAAGACCAGAGAGTAAATTCAAGCCAAATTCTCATCTGCTCCTACTGCTATGACAGAATCCAAAATGTACTTACTGATTTCTGGAGCTCGATAAAATCTACTAACTAGATATGGTGTGATGTCATTATCTGCAACATGTGAAGCTGATCCAAAATCACAAAGCTTTAATATTGTTTTAGACTCGTTCACCTGAAAATTAAGCATAAATATTCATTAGCACTAGTTGTGAACAGAATTGACAACAGCGCTGGCAAAGTGAAGTATATTTAAGTCAGAGACAAGAAAAACATTCAGCCTTTAAGTTGAAGTTCCTTCCTTTCTGTATTGTAATAAAACTGTAAAACTTTCTCAAACTGAAAGTGACAGTTAAGGTCTCTCAGATCCTACAAAATACAAAAGAAAAGTCAGTTTCATGTACTTTTCCCCTACCAAAACATCCTTGGTGAACCCAGATTTCATTCCAGATACTGAAATTTTATATTCAGACTTGCAATTATCCAGAGTACCACCCATAAAACAGAGTATTATTCACATATTTCGGGCTTACACAGTAAATTTACTGCTGTGATGGTAATGAGAGAACATTTTAGGTAAATTAAAAATCCAAGCTGGTCACAGGGAGGACCTTCAAGAAAACCTGTTGGATTTCTCTGATGTAGCTCTCATGCCCTAAGAGAAAAGAGGCAGTAAAGACCTTTCCCTGTTATCCCACTCATATCAACAAAATCTCCATCCAGACTCAAATAACCTACTTCCACTTCACAGAGAACAGGAACATTTTTCAACTATTGATGGAAAAAATTCCAAATATCTCTATGAAGAAAAGACACTGTCTTACTTCAGGAAATCTGCTTTCTATAAAGATAGAAGTGGATTCATGCTCATTTGAAAAAGATTTTATTTAATTATATATTTCCTACTTACTATTATATCTCAATACAATTTTATATCCACGTGTAAACCCTTAATATTTTCAGTCAAGTTTGACTTCACCTAAATTAACAGAACAATATTAATTTCCAATATGTTGTTTTACATTATAAACAGTGCAGAATAAGGTTCAGCTATTTCTTACTTACCAAAATATTATCTGGTTTAATATCTGCATGGAGGATATTGCATCTTTTGAGAAGTTTCAAAGCCAGGAACAACTGCTGGCTGTAGGAACGCACAGCTTTAATATGGAGCCCGACATCCTTCCCATACTTCTTCAACACCTCTCGTAAATTCATACTGTTCCGGGAAAGAGGAAAGGAAGAATAGAAAGGATCTTAAAAAAGAAAATTACAGTGGACTCCTAAACTATAAGACAAACTTGAACAAAACAGTTAGCTTTAAATATTTGTTGAGAGAAAGCAGCATTCAATTTAACATAACACTGTTAGATACAGCAATGAAACAAAAAGGCTGGTCACTCAGACCTATCCTGTAAGTACTTACTTCACTGGACTTGCTTTAATTTTTAATCAATTTTAATTTGAGAGGATTTATTTGCACTTGAACAGCATTTTCCTAACAACTGTAAAGCCTTTGTACTCATTTTCTTCAGAAAGAAATTAAAAAGAAAGAATGCAGAAGATAAAAAGTTGAGGAAATTTTTTGGTGACTTAAACCGCAGATAAAAAGACCATCACTTCAGGACAAGACCATAATTGTATATAAATAATGGACAAGTATGTTATAGAGATAGTACAGCACAAGAAAATAATTTGTTGTATGGCTTATTAACGGAAATACCATAGTAATTCCATAAAATTTGCATTGTTTCAGCATGTAACTTATCTTCACCCCAAATACAGCAAAAGTTAAAATATAGCATACACAGAAAACTCAGGATGTGAACAACTGATGTCTCTAAGCAGAAACAGGGACTAAAACAATTAATATATCTGAACCCACCATAAAAGTGTCTACAATTAGCTTGTCAAAAGAGCTTAATTACTTTAACAGAAAGTGAACATGTAACAATTTTCTTCCTTAGATTGTTTATATCTATGTATCTATGCACACGCTCTTCACAGAATATACAGCATTTGCTGAACTGCTCTGGGAATGCATTCTTGATACAAACCCTTAAAAAAAAGAACTATGAAAGCTAATAAAAATCCTGACATACACACACAGAAAATCATTAAGAGCTGTACCAGTGACATGAACTTTTAGACTTTAAATCTTTAAGACATTATTTTGTTTCAAATATTTTCCAGCAGAAAGCTCAGGGCAATGCTCTAAGGAAATCAGAAATAGTTCAGTAGCCTGTGGATTTGTGCCTCCAGATCCCTTTTTTTTTGGTTTGTTTCAAAGTTCCTTGCATTCTTGACTCTTGGCAATAGAACAAGGGATTAAAACAATAGCCAAAACCAGAAAGCTAAAGAACACTCAACAGCATTTTACCTTTTACAGAGAACCCCAAACATTTGTCACCTTACCTGAGTGGCTCAAATACCAGACAGAGATGTTGTTTGTGGTAGAAATGCCTGAACAACCGTAGACAATGAAACTTGTCATCAGGATCAGCATCATTGAGCTTCTTCAAAAATTCCAGTTCTTTTAGGCCAGTTTTTTGCCTGAAAACAGAGAAATGTGATTATAAGCCAAAATCAGATAAGTTCTAATATTTTTTTTTAAATCTAGACATTCACTTATGTGGTTATAATTACCCAGGAATGAGAAGTCTCTTGTCATTACTTAATGTGCCACATCTTAAAAAACCCAAAATCACAACAGTGGTTTGCTGTCAGTGTCTACATACTGGCTAACTTTATTTAATTCTTTGATCTTCACTGTGCCTTTGTAACCTACTTATCCTTTCTTCTTCACTCCCCACTGCATGTAGAGCTAGAATTGAATTTCTTTCTGTAATATGACACTTAAATTTCAAACAGCACTCACTTCAGAAGTTTACTTTTTTAAAAAAAAAGTACTTAACCAACTTAACTTACTCAGCAGATTTAAGCTGAACTGACTAAAGATTCAATTACACACCCAAGCTTATTACCTATACAACACACCAAACTAAAATAGCTTACCACCTCCCTTTTGTTTTCAAAACTTTTCCAGATACTTATCCTCATAACTAAAAATAATTCAGTTACACACACAGTAAGACAACTTTCAAAACTTCCCAAGGTAAAATGCATGGAAAAGATTTTCATTTAAGCTGTCTTTAACAGAAGAGGACATAATTAAAAACTGAAAAAATACTGCAGCAGATACTGAAAATTAATACTGTAGACAAGACCTCAAATAACACAGTTTAATAGATCACACTTGTTAAGGCTCACTTGATCTGAAAGACCTCAATTTTTTTTAATTTCAACAATGGCATCCCTTTTAATGCATTTTATATACATGCAAACATACAGAGATTATACAAAAATAATTAATGTATGGAGGTCTTTTGGTAAATTGCAGATGATTGATTGGGATCCAATCCATAGTCTGCCACATACGATTTAGTCCATAAAAACACAAGAAAAGCTTTTTGCAGTCCATAACTCCCATCTCAAAAGATTTAGGTCTGGGCAGGCCTCATAACTGTAACCTTGCCTCTTACTATCACTGTTCCCTGCAGTTTGGCAAATGAGAAAGTGCCTGATGAAAATGCAAGTACCCTTCTTCCTGTGATAGCTGTAAAGAAGTGTGGCTGCATAGTCCTCAAGCGCTTCCCATTATCTGTCTCCTATTAGCAGAAAAGGCAGGAACCACAGCTGTAATCTGTTACTTCACTTGAAACAAAGGGAGATTCAAATCACGTCAGGAAAAACTTCCAGCGGTTAGACATGCTTTATTTCTACCAAACAAAGACACTACTTACATAAGTTCGTTGTTCCTGATGATTTTAACAGCTACTTCTTGGTTTGCTCTGGCCATGTCCCTGGCTCGCACTACGTTACTGAAGACTCCCTGACCAGTGTAACCATAGACATTGTAACGTTTGTCTAGAACTTCACCTATATTAACACCTGAAGGACAAAATCAAGCAAGTTCAAGTTAGGAGTGATGTATGCAGTGGCACTTTTCATGCAAAACAAACCATTCTGAGAATTACAGAGAATCAGGATAAAAGGCTAAATCCTTTAATTTTATAGTGTACAATCATGTAGCTTTTGTGGAAATTAAGGGGAACCAACAGTGATTCTGTAAGTCTGGAGTCCTTCCAGAACTGAGGTTAAAACCTGCCTGCTCATTTCATCCATTACATTACACACTTGGAGAATGCTCTGTGATACAGCTACATTAGAATAATATTTCAGTACTCTGACATGAGGATTTTCTCCATTCAGTCTCCTTCCTCCTGTCCTTGCTGAACAACAAGTGCAACTTACGGTAATAGCCTTCGGCATCAGTCCAGTTATCCCTGAGATTGGGGTTTTCTTTGAAGTCTTTTCCAAACCCAGCAGCCCTTAGACGAGCGCTCTGCAATAAAAGGAAAAGTAACAGCTTTGCTTGTGTGCTCTGTGTTTTGACTCAGTTTACTTACCCAAGCCCTTTTCCCCTATTGAAACAGTTTCTCTCCACAACACAAACACACTTATCTTGTAGGAGCAAGAAACAACTTAGAAAGCTATTTACATCCCAGTGTCTAAAGACTGATGTAAGGAAAAAGGACGAGATCAACCAGTGGAATTATTACTAATCATAAATGGGCAAAATTTCAATTAATATCCATGAAGAATTTATACTAATCATGTTAGAATGCACACTTGGACCACATAAGCAAGACTTCTTAACTACAGCATATTTGTAGTAAGAAAAATTCAGCAATTTGCAAGGAAAATATAACTGTTTAAGCCTTGAATTTCAGTTAATTCAATGCCACTTGTTTCATACTATTATACATACAACCATAACTTTACTACAATTGCTGCTGACATCTCCTAACAACTTGGCAGTATTTTATCACAAATTCAAAACAATGAGTAGGCAAGAATATTTTCAACTGAACGACAATTTTTGGAAGAGGGAACTGCTTACTTACAAGCCATATAAATCCCCACTCGTAACTTTGGAATTTTTAGAAGTGCACCCTCACACACACTATCCTTCAAGTAATTATCCTTTTCCAGAACAAAGGGATACCAGTGTTACTTGGAGTGAAACCATGGCAGCCTTTTGTCACCAGTACGTTTGTTACAATTAATAATTATATCTGCCATAAACACAAATTAACTGGAGGATTTCTAAATTAAGAGGAAAGTTCTTATTTCTTAGCGTTGTGCACCAGCAACAATGCAAGAGGATTTATAAAAAGTCTCAAAATTGGTCACTGCACTGCCAACATTTCCAGAAATGCTGATGGAATAGCACAAAAGCAAAACCAGGAGATATATCTCTTCACCAACAAACCTCACCAAACAAACTACCAGATTACTCCAACACAGCATCATTATCCAATCAAAATCTTTTATACATTTTTTAATTAACCATACAAGAACCTCTGAAAACAGTGCAACATGGTAATATTAACAAAAAGCTGAACTTATAAATAGGTTCATGTTTTTACCATATGCCACTATAGGTCCTATCCAAACAGCAGGTGAATTCGCCAATTACTCTAGTAAAAGTCATACTAATTTCAGCAGATTTCATTTCACTGAAGTACTAATTAAGAACCACTTTGTCTGCCTTGGCTGATAAAAGATTCAGAACATACAATCCACTTAGCTGCACATGGTTTTACAAATCAAAGTTCTCACAATCCTCAAGTGACAATGACTAAGAGAAATCAAGGTGAAAAAAAAATCATACATTTCATCCCCAAGAATTACCTACATCAAAGTATGCAGCGAACATATCATCTGATTCTGTGAACATATCAGGAGCTAGCAGCTTCTTCTGAGATGAACCTTAAAATGAAATTTAGATTACTCAACATGAAAAAGATGTTAAATGATAACTTTGTTGCCAGTATAATGTGGCACTTGGTATTTTTACAACATAGTCTAAGATCAGTATGTTGGCAAACGGGTAGCTCTACTAATGTTCCTAGTAAATACCATTTCACATATTTCACATTCTAGAATAGAAAACTCAGACTAGTTTAGTTCTTCAAAGCACTCAAAAATTTATACCTTCATGAAAAATGTATGTATAAGAGCTTTCAAGTAATTCACAAAGCAGAAAGAAAAAAACTACATTACGTACATGATCCCTACAAATAATGACTGTATTTATTTCTAAAAAGAAGTATAGAGTGACTGTGCAAATATATAAAAGAAGCCTAGTCGTGTTTTCAATACACAAGTTCAGGCTTTTCTGCTAATCACAGGGTATTTTACTAAAAAACAAAGTTGTAAAGCCCAGAGGTTTTTCCTTTGGAAAATGTTTTCTCCAACCCTGCCAAGAAGGACCTGGTGTGTATCTTTTTGTCAAACACAATATTTACTACTGTGTTAGAGAAATATTTTTAACGTGGGCAAGATTATCCCTTTCTCACCTTTCAATAATTAAATCCCAAAGACATTTTACTTGGTTGGTAAGATAAAAGCAAAGAAATATAAATTAAGTACATATTAGCAAAAGCAAGCTAACTTCAAACTCTTTCCTAACACACACTATGGCAGCAGCCCTTCATGAGCACAGTAAATCACAGACACGGCCTTCAGGGTATGAAGCACTGGAGAAAAATAAATGGTTAAGCCAACCACTTCCATACCAAATAACTACACTGCAATCTGACAGCACCAAAAAAATCATCCATCATGCTGTTTCAGGGTACAGTGTCACCTGACACGTGTAGGGAGACAGGTTACACCACTGTTTTCAACTTCCTCAAATTTTCTTTTTAGTTCCAGTTACTCACACTTGCACTGGGCTACAATGAGCTATTTAACTATTTTCTTAGCAACTTACTACTCTGGCCCTGTATGAGGTCAGAATAGAGATAAAAACCAGCTCTTGCAAAGAAAAATCATTCACCGATTTCATCTGCTGTTAGAGGCACCTCTGACCCAGAATCCTCCCAGTGTATGAAAAATTCCCAGAGCTGAGTGTAACTGATGTGTTTTAAAAACCTTTTTCATGTGCCTATGTGGAAAATGTCTACGTAGTTATGAGTTATATAAATTAGATAGCAGTACATACTTTGACAAAAAAGGAAAATCATACTGTCTGCTACACGTAAGAAGACTAAGTCTAAACTTGTGGTATGCAAATAAAGCACAGAGGACAGTCTTTTTCCCAGTGTTGGTGGCAAACAATATGAAAACACAGTGCTCAAGGGAACACCAGGACAAACTACCGAGCAGTACACCAGCCCCAAAGAGACACAGCTTTATTACTTCAGAGAGAAGCATTCCCTGGAAGAGAGTGTATTTAGCCCCCAAGGATACATGTGGCATGTGAAATAAAAGCCAACTGTTCAACTACTTCCCTCTGAGGGGCTGGGAAGGTTCCACAGCCCTTGTTAAACAGGGCTGTTGCAATTAAACTGTGAAGAGAAACCAAAGTAGTTTAAACTAGCTCAAGTACAACCACACAGCAACTAGACACACCTTTGACTACTTGGAAGATGTTCAGTAATCCACTTTCAAAAGACAAAAAAAGTAGCAGATTTTCACTATTACGTGGTGCACTGGGAGATGCTCCGTGTTCCCTTTGCTGCTGCTGGCACAAGGCAAGTTTACATCAAGATTCATTTCATTTCAATATTGCTGAACAGATTACGTGCAGGGAGGAAGAGAAGGAAGTAGCCATTTCAGCAATTAGTTATGCTGCTAAAATGGACTTACTAGCAATGACCTTCAAAAGCTTTAATCATTCTAAATGACGACAGACCCACCTACACTATTCTGATACAGTGGCTTTGACCAAAAAAAGGGAGAAAAGGAGCATAATTTCCAGCCCATCCAAAATAAAGACTCAGGCTACATTATGCTTCTAAGAAAACAACATGCACAAGTGAAAAGAAAAATTTGGAAGGGTGATTCTTAACTATAAAGACAGACAACGTTATCTGCTCTTCCAAATGTACGGCACAAATTGTTAGAAATATTAGAAATATAGAGAACATGTTCCACTCACATTACCCTTCCTAATGAGGAAGATTTATTTTAATCTGACATTTTTAGTACCACAATATTTGTGAAAACATTCGCAAATTGCATCCAAAATGCCAATCTACTTCCAAGTCTGGAAGCGTGTAAGGCAACTAAGCAAAGGTCTGAGCTTTAATAGATTGCATGAGACAGATTTCAGAATCTTACCGTTGTTCTGTTCAACTGTCATGAGGTTGTGCTTGGCTTTTACTGACGCTTCAAAAGTGTCCACGTTTTCCCTCTCGTACTCCTTGACATCTGCAGCGACTCTTTCCAGGATGTCATCGGGAGAATTGGAGCGACTGCGGGTACTGCTTTGAGGACTGCTTGGTTCAGATGGCACAGATATATTACTGTCTTCTGTCTGGCCTTTGTATTTCTAAAAAGAAATTTAATTTTTAATCTCACCATCACAGCTTATCGCAATTTAAATATTTTCATACCCACCCTTTCAATGGTTTGAGCTAAACCTTAATCTTTGCTTCCATAATCACCTATATCTCTAAAAACAAGACTATTTTGCAGAATTGGACACAACTCCTGAAAATCCATTTTTCACAAAGCACCACAGCCCAGACAATAAGACTGAAAAAGTCCTCTGTGTCCTTTAGGCCTTTACATCCTTGTAAAAAGCAATTGAAGGTTAGCCATTTGGTTATGCACAACAAACTGTCAGCAGCAATAGATTTATTACTAAGCCATTCTGGCACACAAATGTTGAAACAGTCCCTGAGGAAAAAATATTTCTTATCTTGCACTCTAGAATCTCTCCCATTTTTATTAGTGTTATGATACAGAAATATATGTTTTTAGATTCAGGTTTTTTATTTGAATTGGAAATCCCGTTGAAAAATCTCAGAGGCATTAAAATAGTTCAACCATCTTTAGCCTTAAGTACTATGAAATTATAAAAATCGCCCTTCCTATCCCAGAAGTTAAAAATCAAGTTGAATAAAATGCTGACACCACTCAGTTATCAAACTGTTCAGTAATACAAGCAGAGGTTTTCCATTTAGGGAATGAAGCTCTGGAATTTGCTTCCTGCATGCACCAACATCAGGTGTAACCAGTCTTCAATAAGAATTTATATGGTTTTGCTCAGTCACAGTTCTGAAGGATTTTACAACGGGCTTTGCAGGAAACTCAAATCACAAACCGTATTTTTAGTGCTACTTAAAATAAGCAGTACATGAAAACCAGTGGCTTTGTACCTAATACTAAATAAATATGCTACAGCATTTTGCTTGCTATGTTCTAACTGGGTGCCAAATTCCACCTTTGCAAAGAGCTACCTGACTTGTGCTGTACAGTTACATCCCCTTTGGCCACAGCTCCCTGCAGGGACCTCCATCACATATTACACCTGTGATTACTGTTACCTTCTGACCTGCAATAAGAAGTTCGTGGGAACTCACATGTGCAACTGAATATATTATCTACTTTAAGGAGGAACCCACAGCAGTGGCTTTATGAAACTTTGGAAATTGGTAAGGACAACTTCCACTTGAAAAAAATGAGAAGTTAGGTTAATTAATATGTAGCTCAATGCTATACTGAGATTATTGTATCAATGATGCAGCTACAAAGAAACTGCAGATGAAGATAATTGAAGAGTATTTTTAACATGTCCTAAGATTATCAGAGATGTTTAACTGGAGCAAAAAATGACTCATAGAAGAGTAACTTCAGTCTTAAAAGCAAAGCTGTTGCAACAGAAGTGTGAAGTTTAACAGAGACTAACATTTACAATTAATTAATTAGAAAAATGCAGCAGTAGTAATTACTATTGTAAGGCAGCAATAGAAGAGCCATCCTTTAGCCCAACATTTTAAACTAAAACCATAAAATTAATGTCTATAACTGTGTACCTGAACTATTGCTTGCCGCTGTAATCTCCTTTGTCTTATCTCTGCTTCTTCATCCTCTTCTTCCAAATCAAAGTCTTCAAGACTACAAAAACACAATTATTTTTTATATAACCTCATGAACAGGAGATTACCTACTGAATTTTACCAAATGCAGTTCTTTGGCATAGAAAGCACAGAATATACTGAACAATAGCTGTTTAACTGACTCTGAAAGCTATGGTGTGTATATTTATATTTCCTCAGAGAGAAAACTTATCTCTTGGTATCTCATTGGGACATTCTGTATTAAATTTTTAATTGCAAACAATTAACAGTAGCATTTCGAAAGAAAACAAACAAAAAACCTATTTCATTTTCACTGCAGCATCATTCTTTTTATAATTTGATTAAGAATGCAGCCTTGTGCAATTGAATAAGTAGATATTTAGCAAATATAAATACAATTTGCAGACAGTAATGAATCCTTTCAGCTATTCCCGTTCTTCCTCAAGCAGTAAACTTTAGTAGTCAGACCAAAAGTTTTCATAAGATACTGATCAAGTGGAGTTTAAAAACCTCACAATACATCATCCCCTTAGGTCTGTCCACTAGCCAACAGGTCTTGATACTTTTTTTGCATATTCCAAAGTTTTTCATCCCAAAGGTTATTTGACAAGATCACAAGTACTAAAACATGATTAAGGTCTTAGGTGACAACTCAAAAACTACACCATGAAGATAAATGTTAGTTCATTCTCAGTATCAGTGGAATTGTAGCTTTGAAATAAACAGTGTAAGTTAGAAATGAATTCTTACTTTTCATCTGATGAAGACTCCTGTTCAGCTTTCATACCCTCAGAAAGACTACCTTTAAATTTGTCTTCTTTAACTTTGCTTCTGCTCCTACGTCTGTGGCCACCACGTGACCTGGACCTCCTTCGAAGACGAGATCTACTCCTTCGGCCTCTATCCCTGTTAATAAGAGGAATTTAAATCTTGGACTTTTTGATTTTTTTTGAAGAAAAGAAGGAAAATCTATAAAACACAGAGGTACGTAATGACTCCAAGTAATAAAACAATTCACAGAGGACCAAATGAATTAAACTATGCTAGCACATATAAACATGGACAAAACCAAAAAAATCATTGTTTTTACAGGTAAGATAGCAATCCTTCCTCTTCTAGCAGTACTTTACAAAATACACTTGGGAATACAGGTCGCCTTTACCTCCTCCTTGGAGATCTGCTGCGCCTCCTTGGAGATCGGCTCCGTCGAAGGGGTGTGCGGGATCTCCTCCTAATGGGGGACCGAGACCTTCTCCTGGATGGGGACCATCTGCTGGGTGGGCTAACATCTTTGGATCTTTCACGTCGAGACAAAATATCATCTCTGGTCCGCGTTCTTAAAACAGAGGAAGAGAGTGGTAGTGAAAATCAGGAGCAAACTGAAAACAAAATAATCACAGTTGCCTCTAAAAACTCACTGGAAAAATCTTACTGCAGGTGAGGGACCACCAGATGGGCTTCTGAGGGAGGGATGGGTAAGGACACCACAAGACTGGCTGCCCATCCTGTGTGTCTGTCCCCACACTGGGAAGTATGTGCCCACACACAAGACTAGTTCAGGACAAGCCTGAAAACAGTTTCTTAATTACTACCATGAAACTAAGAGAGGTTTTAAAGCAAAGCTTGTGTTTAGGTCTTACGTAAAGAGTGTCCTGTTTTCATCTTTATCAGAAACAATATTCAAACAATACACAAAACTCAAAACCTTATTATTGAGAATTATTTCAGCATCTTTACAACATAGTATTGACATTTACGATTAGGATCATGCTAGTTCCCAGTAGTAAAATTAATGTTTATTTCAGTTTGGGCACTAGAACTGTATGGCTTCAACATTACACACATTCTAATACAGCAGATGAAAACTAGAATTCTTAATTAATATGTAAACTAATCCTTCTCAAATTAAAAATTAATTCAAGCTTGATACTATAGATTATTCAATTTTTTTTCATTCTTGTCTGTATAGATTCACAACTATCCAAGAAAAAAAATCCTTGATGGGACGACAACATCAAAAAGCTTAACAGTAAGACAGCAAGACCTCAATTGAAAATTGGAAAGAACATAAGTCAAAAATATTTAACAACTACTATAATAAGGCTGCACTAGAAGTTCTTGAATAATAGGTCCACACTACTTCAAAGGAAATGTTGCTACTCTTACTTTTTCTCCAGCTCCTTTTGAAACAACTTATTTCAGGTGTTATAACTCATCAATGCACAAAATATCTTATGTCTGAAAGATTAATTGCACCCATTCTATAATATTTTTGTTTGATTTGAGACTGCTCAATCAGCTTCCTTTACCTTAGCTAAATACAATGATCAGGCATACAGAACTGATGCTGAATCATAAACAGAGAGGCAGAAGGAAGATTTGTGCACGTGCAGAGTACTGGCAGTTTCTACAAGAAATTAGTGTACTCAAATCAGGAATAGGCTGATACCTCTAGCCCAATTAATTTGTACTATGTTCTTGTGAACAATATTACAAAAAAATTCACAGGATGAGCTGAGTTCCAGGCTTCCTGGCTAATGAAGTGGTTGTACTGCCAAAACCCAATAAATATCTGTTACAAAAAATAAAGCAGTTCAGGGATTACAGGGATGAGATAAAAAGTAGAAGCTGATTACGAATTCATAGTAACATCATACAATGAGTAACCCCAGTCAAAGATCTAAGAAGTGTCTTACATGATTAGAACACTAGAAACAAACTTGAAAAAATGAAATTACTGGGATTTTTTTGCCAAAACTGCCCCTGAACACTCCTGGAATTCTCTGGCAGTATGAGTCACTACAGGTAGTTAAAACTCTAACATAGGTGGAATTAGTTCAGATGCCCCACAAAGAAACATTGTTGCTGATCTGCAAACACTTCCAGCAGAAAATATTTCGTAGCAGTCCCCACTCAAAGGCTGCTCACCATGGAGTTACAGGATTTGACAGCAAGATTCTAGACACATGCATCACTAGAAGGAGGTGTCTAGACAACCAATTCAAACTGGCTGCAATGCAAGCTGCCATGAAAAATGAAAAATGCGAAATGTTACAGAAGAAGAGTCAAATGCAATGCCCAAAAACCCTCAGTGGCTGTGATGATGCACTCCTGATTCACCAGGAAGCAGCCAGGTAAGCTGGCAGCATTTACAACACCTGCTTAATCTGTTTAACACCAAAGTACCTGAAGATACCCCATTCCTGAAACCAGAGGAACCTTCACTGACTCAGGCTGAAAGACTTTCACTTTTTTTTTGGTGCTTATTTACTGAGCTCAATCTTTGTGGTTCTAATTCCAGTTTTAAATTGATACCTCTTTGTTCTTAATTCTCAGACTGGGTGAAGGTAAACCCCAGAACAGAAAATTTTAAATTATTTATTACACAATGCTGAACTCTCCTGCCTCTTGAACTTCTTACAGCTAATAAATTCACTTCCAAATATGCATGCACATATTGTTCTCTTCCTGGAAACTTACCATCCAGGCATTATTAGCTTTCAGAGCAATTTCAAGGTAACTGCTTTCTTAGGCTTAATTGTCCTCTTAAAAAAATGCCAAGACTAAACCAATACATTAAATAGATTTCTATTCTTCTCCTTGTAGTGTATGCCAAATATGTTAATTAGATAAAACAGCCCAGTAACAAAAGAACACTTCCATCCCTCTAGAAAATGAGAAATACATAGTATTTTTAAGAAAAAAAAAAACCCTGTGGGAGGGACATACTGATATAAAAGATTTGTTTACATTCAGGCATCTCTCTTGGGGTTTTGAGGGGGAAATGGGGTTAATTACCCACTCTTAGTCAACAGTAACATGTAACAATGGGTAGGACTCTCACTCCACAGAAATTTCTGAGAGCCACAGAACTATTAACAAAGAAACAAGATAGAAGCCAAATTCTGAATCCAACCAAGTGATAGAAAGGAGAACATCAAGTAACGAAACTTGTTCCTGGTAATGGTGTGAGCAATAAATAACTTAGCACTTTACCAACCACAAGCTGAATGTGAATGTCTGACAGCTGGGAGGAGTATTTTTTTTAAAAAACTGAACACATACCAAGTAAGCCCATGATAAAATGCACAGTCTGATTATGAATTTTAATAGCTATTTTCAGCACAAAGCAAGGACATAAATATTGATCTATAAGATATTTCACCCTGCAGTGCATTTTTGCAATGGCTCATGCCATCTTTAAGTTACCTGGGTGAAGACAGACGCCTCCTTTCTGACTCTCTTCTTTTCCTTTCTGCAGATCTACTCCTCACTCTTCTGACCGGGGACCGGGTTCGGGAGGGGGATCTGCTCTGTTTAGATCTACGATCATTGAAGAGAGGGGATCTGCTTCTTCTTGACTTTTCACGTTGTTTGGGAGATAAGCTTCTTCCTTTTGGGCTACGGCCAGGTCGCCTAGGGGACCTGTTTTCTTTCCCTGAAGAAGCATCTTTAGAAGGAGATTTAATTGGCTTTTTTTCTTTGTCAGTCTCTGATCTCCTAGGTTTTCTATCTTTGGACCGTGATCTTCTATCTTTGGATTTGCTTCTTAGTTCTGTTGGAGATTTAGATTTTCTGCCACGATCTCTGCTTTTGTTTTCATTTACAACTGGAGACTTTCTGCGATCTCTTGATTTACTTTTATCATCAGCCTTATTTCTGTCCTCTGGAGATTTAGACTTTCTGTTTTTCTCCTGAGATCTCCTCTTTGCCATTGGAGACCTAGATTTCCTTGCCTGATCTTGAGACTTACTTCTTTTATAAGGGCTTTTGGATTTCCTCCTTTCTTTTGACTTGCTTCTAGTTGTTTTCTCTTTGACTCCATCAACTCCTGCCTTGCCTTTCTTTTTGTCAGACCTGTGCCTAGTCCTTTCTTTTGATTCACTCTTACTTGCTTTCTTGGAACCAGTTTTATTGTCCACAGGTTCTAGTTTCCCCTTAGTGTTTGACTTCCCTGCAGGTCTCGTTCCATTTCGTGCTTTTTCATTAATCTCCCCCTCTTCTTCAGATCCTGACTCATAACCTTGTAATATTAATCCCATCCCAGACTGGACTTTTCCTTCCATTAATTCGTTTTCAAGTTCAGCTTTCAATAATGCTCTTTGTTTCTCCAAGTCTTCCAGAGGAGCTAAAAAATCAATTTTAGTTCTTTTAGCTGGCCCATCTTCTTTGTCAGAGGCATCAGCCACCTCTTTCCATTTATGTTTCTTATGTTTGTGTCTGTGTTTATGTTTTTTGTCCTTATCTTCTTCTGAAGAATGTTTATGTTTCTTGTGTTTACTTCGGTGTTTGTGTTTCTTTTTTTTGTGTCGGCTGTGCTTGTTTTGAGGTTGGTCTGCCTCTGATACTTCCCCATTTTCTTCATTTACACTTTTCTCGGATGCCTCAGCATCCTCAACCCTGCAAAAAAAATTAAAAAGGTCAGTACCATCAACTTGCTGCAATCCTTCATCTCATGTTAGGTCAGCAGCCTTTTTTATGATAGAAACTAACTGGCATTTAATCTCTTACCTTTGGGAGAATTAAAAATGTACAACTAATTTAACTAAGCTGTAACAGCAGACACACTTCCTCATGAGCAGAAGCTACTGCTGCACAACAAAATACTATGGAAGGAAGATAAAAAAAGATGCCCTGACAAAACAAGACGTGTGGCTGGAATCAGTGCTTATGCCTTTAGATTCACTGCTGACAATATTTGTTAATAACATACAACAGTGCTGCATATTTATGTATCTTGTCAGTTCATCATTATCTGTCTTACTTGCTGCTCCACTCCAATGCCTAACCCTTTTAAAGGTACTTTTGAAAGGCAAAAAACAGTTGTGCTCCAAAGATCAAAATTCGTTTCAAAGGAGGATGCTGACCATCTAATGAAACCTTCTTGCAAAAACTCACTCAAAGCTGACTGACTCCCTTAACTGCAACTTCTTTCTGTAAGTACACACCCCTCTTAGAAAATCAGAACTCCTCTTATGTATTTATATTATTTATGCAGGGAACACAACTGAGGAACAGGATAAATTATGAAGTATAATTTCAGACACTACACAGCAGTCTAGCAGCTTTGAAAAAAATGTGGTAATCTTTACACCTGTAAAATGGCCTTGAGTCAAACAGCTGAATATAAGCCTATAGCAGGCTATAAAAATAACAACATGCAGTGTTTCTTCCTGGAAAGAATAGTTTGAATAAACTACTATTTCTTCAAATAGTAACTTCACAAACTATAAAATGTTACACATTGCCTTATATTATCTCCCACAGACAGTGAAATTGGCTTAACTATAGGGTTTTTAACACTGTTTAGTAAGTACCTCCTGGTCTCCTCCTTCAGAACATCAATTAAGCTACTGTCTGTGGTACGATAGACTGAAATCTGGTGCCAAATATTACAGGTGCCAGAGCTCACTTTTCTACAAACTAACTCCATCTAAACTACAGTTTTGCAATTTACTAGCTAACACTTTAATAACTTGAATGTAGCTCCTTCTGTATCCCAAGCTTCACTGGTTGAAAAGAAATCCCCTAAACATGACAGGAGGAGCAGGGGGCAAACATACACAGAAATGTTGAAATTATCATCTGAACCCTACTAGTTTCATATGACAGTTGTTTCTGAAGAACATGATCAATGATCTGATAACAGAAATGTGTCAGATTCTCTTAAGCCAGATTTCAAGGAAGGCACCTCACTATAAATTAGGTTAGGATCTTCCTAATTAAGGACAGGATCTTTAAACAGCGCACTTACTGACTCTTTGCTGCTTGAGTTAATGCAAATTCTAGCACCAGTAAATAATACAGACTTCTGCAACATACACTAAAAATATTTTACTAAAACCATTAACACTTTGCTCCAAAGCGAAAAACTTCCTAAGGGACTATTTGAGTTAAAAATATGCAATATTCAGAGACTTAGGTAGAATGCTGCATGCCTTTTCTTTAACTTCTTTATTTCTTTACTTCTGCTTACTCGAGGCATATAGAAAGGTGTTTTTCTTAATTGTTTCCTCCTGATACTCCACACCATTATGAGAAGAGAATATCAGAACAAAAGAGGAAAAACTGCCTTAAAAAGAGCTTACTCTATGTTGTGTTAGGCACAAGAGAATAAAAAAGAAAAAAGTATTAAATGCAGAATTTCTTCAACCTGTATTGAAGTCCTGAGCAGCTATGCCTGTGACATACGTTGGTTAAAGGGCAGAGAAATGCCACGAGGAAAATTTTAAGTGAATTACGAGTCTTTCAAGATTTCTTTTAGTTGGATACAGGATGCTGTAGAGAGTCTTCCTTCTCCTAATAGCAGAAAGTGACACCAAAATCTTTAAGGAAGTTATTTTGTTATTGCATATATTTTAAAGTTACGTAACAACCTCATCTTAAATTCTGGAAAAGCAAGCTGGCAGCAAAGGCTCCAGATGAGATACATCATCCCAGCAGTATCTCAGGCCATTACAGCCTGCCAATACAACTGCCAGCTGTCTCCATAACTCAGCTATAAAATTACTACTAAGTTCATTAATATGCACTAAGTAGTTCAGATTTTCTTCATGTACAGGAATATATTTGTTTCAAGTAATTCCATCAAAACGTGGGTAAACTTTTACTTCATTTAAATGCTTCAGGGGTGAATTGATGTGGATGAGAAACCTTTTAAGAAGATTTTAGAAGGTGATGGCGCAGTTTGTTATCTACGTGTTTAGGCACTAATGGCTTTTAATAGAGACAAATTGTGACATGATCTTGTTACAGCTCTACTTTTTCCTACTTTTGAATTCAAGGAGAATGATAGGAAGTTCATAAGGATTTGCAATGAGATTTCACTCATCTTTTCCTACATACAGGATTCTGATCATCACCCTCTATTTTATCACTTAGTTAACTTTCTCTATACAAAACTAAACGCTCTTCCTCACGTGCTCATGTGTTTCACATGCTTCACATGCACACCCACCCTATTTCCTCACCATTTTTCTACTCCCACGCTTGACGATAAAATCAAGCCTCGAACCAAAACTTTTCAAGGCAGGAGAAAAACACAGAAAGCACTTTATACAGCTGAAACATTTAGAGAGCTAAGCGGAGCGATAGAGCAAGCACTAGGACGGTCCAAATTTGCAGGAGATGGTGTTGAGGAGCTCCTGATCGCGGACAACCCCAAACCCCCGGCTCTAACCGGGGTGCCAGGGAAGCAAACACCCGGCTCCGGCGGGGGGGCGGCAGCTCGCTCTTCGCTTCCCAACGGGAGCCGGGACTTGCCAGTCACTCCGAGGGCTGGAAGGAGGGGCTGGCGGCAACAAATCGCCTTCTGCTTCCACCAGCCACAGGCACGCTTCCCACACCGCGAGAGCGGCGGGAGGCCCGGGGGGAAGGAGGGAGATGAGCTGGCCGCAGGGCCAGGGCGTGTGGGGAGCTGTGTGTGTGAGTGTGTGTGTTCCATGGATGGCGGGGCGGGAGAACCCCGGGCAGTGCCGGTCTGGGGCCGCCTCAGGATGCCCGGGAGGCAGCGCGGCCTCGCAGCCACGAGGAGGAGGCGCAGCCCGGCCCCGGCCCCGCGTCCCGCACCGGGCATGGCCCGCCTGCCCCTCGGCCCGACCGGCACCCCCTCGGCGGGAAAGGCGCACACGGGACTCCCGAGGACACGCTCCCTCCTTTCCCTCCCTCCCAGCTCCCCTCACGGCCCCCGCTCCCACAGCAGCCGCTCTGCCCCGGAGCGCCCGCCTTCCCCCACCCTCCTCTTCCTCCTTCTCCTCGCCACTTCCACCCGGGCCGCTTCTCGCCCTCCCCGTCCCGCGTGTGTGTGCGGTCCCCCCCACCCCATCGCCGCTCCCATCCCCTCTCCCGGCGCCCCGCGCTGCCCCCTGTCCCCCCGCGGGCCCCCTCCTCGGGCGGGCGCCGCTCGGG
>WBMV01007500.1:0-90675 GCA_013396655.1 Campylorhamphus procurvoides | reverse complement strand
TTTTGAACTTCCGAACTCCTTCGCTGCCGCCGCCGAGCGCGGGGAGCGGGCCGGAAGTGAACCCCGCGCGGCGCCGCGGGAACGGCGCAGGCCCCGCCCCCTGAGCGTGAGGGGAGGGGGGGGGCGAGCGGGAAGGGGAATTGGGATCGGGAACAGGAGTGAGAGCAGGAATGGGAGTGGGAGCGGGATCGGGAATGGGATTGGGAATGGGATCGGGAGTGGAAGAGGGATGGGGAGTGGGAATGAGATCGAGAGCGGAATCGGGATCAGGATGGGAATCGGCANCATCCCTGGGGGTGCCCTATCCATAGGGGTGCCCCATCCCTGACGGTGCCCCATCCATAGGGATGTCCTATCCCTGAGGTTGCTCCATCCATAGGGGTGCCCCATCCCTGGGGGAGCCCCATCCCTAGGGATGCTCGGGTCTGGCTTGGTCGGAGCTCGGCGGTCTAAGGGAAAGGTGTGGGAACTGGGTGGCCTTCAGGATGCCTCCCGGCCCAGGCTATTCTGTGGTTCCATGGCCTTGCTCTAAAGGTATTGTTGCTCCGCTTAATTTGCCTTTCAGGGGTCCCCCTGCGGGGAAAGGGCCGGAGGGCTTTGACGGGGTGCGGGGTTGAGTTTGGGATGCGGGGACTCCTTTTGGGATGCGGGGCCTCCTTTTGGGATGTGGGGCTGCTTTTTGGGATGTGGGGCTGTGTTTGGAATGCAGGAACTCCTTTTGGGATGCGGGAACTCCTTTTGTGATGCAGGGCTGAGTTTGGGATGCAGGCACTCCTTTTGGGATGCAGGGCTGCATTTGGGATGTGGAGGCTGTTTTTGGGATGCGGGGACTGAGTTTGGTATGTGGGGGCTGTTTTTGGGATGTGGGGACTCCTTTTGGGATGTAGGGCTGTGTTTGGGATGCGCCTCTGATGGCTGTGGGATTGGAGGGGTGCAGATTTCTCAGCAGCCTGCTTGGCTTTTAAATTCAATATTAGGTTTAAGATTGGTATTGCCAGTCTCTTAACAGGAGCTGTTATAAACTTAACACAGAAATAATGTAACATTATTAACCTGTAGTTAATTTTTAATTTCAACAGGTGATTTGAGCAGTCATTTATGGCATAATTTTTCTCACGTAGAACCCTCCCTTCTTTCAGATAGTCTTAAAATCTGCAGACATCCCTAGGACTGCAATCTCAGTCTGGATTTCATTGTGCCTTAGAGTTTGGATAAGATACTTGAAATCATAAAGTAGATTTTAACTCTTTTGTTTCTTGTCCTTTGTAGACCTACCAGCAAGTACAGAAAATTAATGAATTTGACTACAAATCCCGATGTGCTCTGTGACTGAACCCACACATCACCCCAAGGACATCGAAACATCCTGGTTGTATGCTGCTGCTGTGCTTGAGGGCTTTAAAGCTCAGTTTGCCAGGTCTGGTGGAGATAAAAAGGTGCAAGTTCTGCCATTTCACGATGAAGTTCAAAAGTAGGATCAGGATACACCTGGCTCAAATGTGTGAGACAGTTATGGCATGTCAGATTTCAGGCTATCCTAAAATGGACCAGAGGGAAAATGAGTCATGTGGAATGGGAGATGAAAATAATGAAAACAGAGAAAATCCTGCAAAGAGTAACTGTCCTGTTGCCTGTGTATCAGGTGCCTCAAAGTATCAGTCCTTGCTGTTGTGGCATGAGTCTGAGCACAATCCTCATACTCATTCCTATGAACACCTCGTTTGAAGAAGCAGCATTTCATTTGCAGTTTGAGGAACTCTGCAGTGCTGACTTCTCTTCCATATGCCAAGAGAAAAGATGGAGAAGCCTGCTCTGTGCATCTTAGCATCTCTCATGGTTTCAGTGTTAGAACCCAGACCTTTGCTGGGAAGACAAAAACCTTTAAAGCTGACTGAAGGTGTAAACATTCCAACAAAATTAGTTGAAAGCAAGGTGTGAAGGGGCAGCTCATTCTGTGCAAGATCCTTATGCCTTAAAGCTAAGTTCTGAGACAAGGCAGCAGTTCTTCAAGTGTTCCTGTAGTACTAGAGTTGAAAGATGTTGAGTAAATCCATTAAAAGGGCCATGATGTGGATTGTGGTTTCAAATGTGTGTATTGTCCCATGACTGAGTGAATCCTCATGGAAAATCATTGAAAAATCACACAAGCAGATAAAAGAAACCTACCAGTACCTCATCAGTAGAAGTGCTTTTATGTCACAAGGTGCCTGGAAACAGCCATCAGAGGAAACCTCATCCCAGGGCATGGTATATTCATCATCTTCTGAAACTGAGCAGATAAGAAATCTTCATGTAGCTTGCTTGCCGTTATCAGGACATGGTTAGATGTCCACACAGTGATTTTACCAGTAAGTCAAATTTTATTTGTCATTCTTAAACAGTTACCTCCACAGTTATAAACTTAAATGTGCAAATGACTTTATTTGGTTAATGCAGAGTTTATTACAGAGTTTCATGTAAAACATTTTCATGCAGGTTTAAGCAAAGGAAATGTAAGAATTGCAAAAATACTAAAAATGTGTTGTAAATGTTCACATTTTGATGATGTCCCTTCATTCTGCAAAATCCTGTCTCGTATTTTGGATTATGAATATTTCTAAGAGTAGTTGATCATCATATTCCAATTATTTCAATATTATTAGCTTATAAATGGCTCTAACATTACTGTAAAAGTACTTCTTTCAAGGTTAATGCTTTCTTTAGCTTATTTAGGTTTTGTGACAGTGCTAATAGATGTTATCTCCATTTTTAAATGGAAGACTTTGATTGAGTAACTTAATTTGTGTTTCCTAAATCACAAAAGGACATTATTCCAGTATTAGAGTGCTATTCACCTTTGCATTGGCTACAAATGTTGCTTTTGTATCAATTACATTTTTTAATATTTTTTCCTCATTGCTTGAATAATATTTGTGTTACTAATTGCAGGTGTTTTGCCCTCAATAAAGCTATGAATTTAGTGTGCAGGTGAAATCTTGAAAGATTGTGTACAGAGGGAGTCGTCTGGGCCTTTTTCTGTGTAACCATTCAGTGTTGTGGGTATTTGCAGTGATTAATTGATTTTAGCAAGGTTTCTAACACTACTGCTGTTAATATAAACCAAATTCTTGCTTTATGCTTTGAACTACTGGGAATGTGGAATGGCAGGGCTTCCAGTAATTGCAGCCAGACCAAGCATTGCAGCTGCATCATGGTGTAGGTTCTGAAGGGTTTAAATTGGGTTATGTGTTACACAGTCTAATTTTGATGTCTTCATTGTCTTTGTGATGCACAGGGTTGTTCTGAGGTTTTTACTGTTTAAAATATCAGGAGATAGAATTTTTATAGAAGGTTAGAGCAGAATTTCTGGAGAAAAATGGGTTGGAAAAATGGTTATTTTTAGAACTGAATGCAAAACAAGTATTTTTGCTTCACAACATTTGCACTTAATTGTGTGTGACTGTAAGCCAATAAGGCTGCAGTCCAGTGAAACTTTTTCTCTAAGGGTTTGGAAAGGAAAGCACATGGAAAGACAGCTGCAGTTCTTAGTATTTCAAAACAGAGATGACTACAGCATTGAAAAGATTTATGAATGTTTATACAAACAATGTTTTTGTAAGTGAAAGGATATCTATTTTTAATTAACACATTATAAATGTCTCTTGAATGAGTAATTTCATTCCTTTTGGGTAGGAGATGCTGAGATCAAAAATCCATCTCCCTCACAACTGTAGTGAGAAAACCTGGGACTGGGTTTTCTGAGTTACTCTTTTGATAATTTCCATTATGTCTGGGGACAATGAATTTTGTAAATTATAACTTAACATTCTGTAGCTTACTGACTGTTATGCTAACTTGCAGAAAGTTTACTTAATTTTACCTTCCTGGTAAAAAAAATTTAATAGGTTAAATACTTAATAATTTTTAAGATCTTGGTAATATTGTAGAATTGTAAATATTTTATATTTGCTCTGAATATTGTTTACATTTTTGTGGTGAATGTGAGCAAAGGAAGCCTTTCTAAATATTTATTTAACACCAGGCTAATTTCTATACATTTTTGAGGTGGAGAAGAAACATTAAAGAAACTATAAGAAACTTTCAACTTGCTGATGTTTTTCCAGTGTTTCATTCCAGTAAAGGAAGCTTCTATTAAAGGAGGACTATGTAAGGAACTGTTTGCTGATTTATTGTGCTTGTGGAGCTGATACTTGAGTGTAAGAGCCTTTCTTCTTGCTGTGGGGATAGTTTTTGAAACAAATTTTAACTGTAGCACTGGTGTAAGCTTGTGTTTAACTTAGAGTCAAGTTTTAGCTTTAATTGCTAATGTTATTTGCTACACTGTTCTTGTAGCTTTGACCCACATGAAAGCCGAACTCATTAGTGGGGTTTCCAATATGTACAAGTTGCTAACATCCTGAAGTTTCTTCTTAATTTCTAATTTGACACAAAACTATCAATTTGTCATTCTGGGAGATTCTTGTATGAGAGAATGTGATGTTATTTGTTTTTCACTTTTCTAAATTAAACCACTTGCTGATACTTATGTAGCCTATATGGTGACAGTGTACTATCTTCAGGGATAGAGGCAAAAAACACGTAAGATTAATCACAATGTCATAACTTTGGGCCTTTGAGTCTTAAACCTTAAAAAAGGGTTCAGAAGTTGCTACAGAGTTGAGTGATTTTATATTAAAACCTTTACAGGAAAGGTTTAGTGGTTTTGATTCCATTTCCCATTAAACTGAAATCCTCTATGCAAAACCCACAACCTCCAACCAGTACTTTCTGCAGACCAAATTTAGGCTGTCAGCAGATGTGCTGAGAAGAAAATGAACATCTAAAGTATATTGTGTGTGCCACTAAAAATAATACTCTGAAACTTGGGTATTTTGGTGTTTCCTAAGTATCTGTTCCTTCAGTATTTTTCATGTCCTCCATAATTCGCATCAAAACAACTCCACTGCGAGGATATATTTTGCTAACTCATTTTAAATTGTGGTTTGGAATCTTTGAGAGCTCCTTGTTATCCTGTTTTGTTATATTTTTTGGTTCTGTTTTGATACTGGGAGTGCATTAATCATTCTTAGAGCTGAGCTGACCTTGGATTTGCTGCCAGAGCCCCCATGGTCAAATTACATCTTCACAATCAATAATTGCTCTTTCTTCTGAAATACTGTGCATCACAGCCAAAGTCAGCCTCATATTACTTAATAAGCACAAAATACCTTTACATTTGGAGTTCAGCTTGAACTTTTATGTTAATAATTGTTTATCATGGAGAAATGTTTTTCTTCAATTTTAAATGAATGTATTTACTTTGATTTTAAGCTATTGCAGCAAACTGTGGGCTTTAACACAGCTAAGGAATGGATCAAGGTCTGCAAACATTTGTGGAACCGTGGCTACATTTTCAAACTGTACCAATGTACTGGATGCAAGATCTGAGAGATGTTTTTGGCAGTTATTTTTCATTTTTTCCCTGTGCTAAATGTTTGCTTAATGCAAGTGTATGTACGAGTAAAATCATTTTAATTGATGGAAGAAGGCTTTAAACCTCATTAAGATAGATTAGAACTGTGGTTTGAATGGCAGGGGGAAGGATTAGGGACTTCTTGCAGTTTGCTTGAAGGCATTAAACAAGGATCCCCATCTTTCAAAGGCAGTTGGTGGCAGTGGGATGTGACAGCTGCATTGAGATAGAAACTGAGCAGCTGTTAAGTAGGTAGAGGAGAAAAGAAGGCAACAACACTCAGTGCAGGGAGTCTGGATGCAGGACATGATGAGATGCTTGGGTTTTGGATACTTTTTATGTTGATTTGAGTTTCTGATGGGCTTATTTTGGCAATTGATATTTGCTTGGCTGCATAGCTAATTCTTAGTTTAAAAGGAAATTCTTCCCTGTTAAGTTAGTAACAGCAAGTTTATCTTCCTTATCACTTTTGCTTCATCTTCCTCAGTGACAGCTTTATTTTCATCTGCAAGAGGTAGGTATCTTTTCTTCATCCAAAGAAGACCCTACTACCTCACACTTTTATTGTTTGTTGTGTTATCAGACTGGGGGAGGGGATACTGTACTGCTTAAAGTGTCAAAGCTGAAGGATGTGTCATGTCTGAAGCTTTTCTGGAATTACTTTTGTGTCAATGTGACTGGAGGAAGACCAGACTTGTAATACTCTTAATGATGACCCGGTTCAATATTCTATTTAGGTCTCTTTTGACCCAAGGGTTTAGTCCCTTTCTGATTCCTTTTTGGACATTTAACAGTGTCAAAAGGGCTTGTTGCAGTTCATACTGCTGTCAGTTCCAGTTCCTCAGACCTTGACCTACAAAGAAAGCCCTAGACTTGTGGTGGAACAAGCTGTGTGAAGAGACTTGTCCCCATGGCTCTGATTTCTGACTGCTGTCTTTGGTTAATCTCGTTAAGTGAAGCAGGGTGAAATGTATAGCAGTCTATCAATCAATACACACTAACTTTAGTGCCATCAAATAAGCAATTCTTATGGCTAACTTCAACACTTCTTAAATCATAAAGCAGCTTCCAAAGAACTCTATCCAGCTTTGTCTCTTGGAGGGTGAACAGAAGTGGAGGGGGGGAGCTGTGAGTTCTTACACCATCAGTGTTTGATTTTGTGAGTGATCTTTAATAGTGGTAGAGGCTGTACATCTCTAGCAGCAGTTCCCCCTCATGCTGATATATACACACCCTACCCAATATTATGTTAAAGAAGGCCCTTTTCACTGAAATAAGGAATCAGATGAATTTATGACATGCCTACATCTTTCCCTTCTATATTTTAACTGCACATTTCATATTTAGAGTTATAAATCCACACTGCATTTTTTTCATATGGGTTTTATTTTGTCTTGTGAGAAATATATTGTGACTCTACTAAAATAAATTACCAAAATGCCATCTTTTTAGCACCTGCTGTATGTTCTGAGTTACCAGGCTGCACATTGCTGTACACCATATATATACCACACAGTACATGGCTATATAAAAGTTCACATATTTCTTTCTTAGGTCCTGTGACTTGTAGACCTTTTAGGATCACTGGCTTGTGCTCCATGACAACATCCTACATGTGTTGGTGGCGTCTTGACCACTGAACCATTCTGGAGAAACTGGTGTACACTGAATTGGAGGGTCAGGTAAGTGCTTATTCATAATGCTGTCTTGAATACAGCATAAGAAAAAACCCCAATTTTTTATTTTTTCTTCTAATATGTAAATGGTCATAAAATTGCCAATTTATCCCCCCTCTTCTCTCAGTCACTAGGGACTCCATAATCCAGCAGTGTTTGTAATCTGATGCTTGCTGTGTCATCACATTAAAAGGAATTGGCAATTTAATAAAAAAGGCTTGATGACACTGGGTGAGGGAAAAAAGTAATTATTTGTGTCTGCAAATAGCAGAGTCCTGAAATGTCTCATGTTACCAAGTTCTGGTTTTTACAAATCATCCTGAGCTGGTACAATGATTTTGAGATGGCTTTATTTATACCATGATTCACATCAGCTTTTATATCTTGTTTGTAAGCTCTGTGGGGGGGGATCTGAAAAGAGAATTTTGGGTCCTTTGTTGCTAATACAAAAGCAGTAATGCACAAACTATGTCAAATTTAGTGATTCTGTGCCAAACAGTAGTTGCTGTGGATGAAAGTATTTCTCTTACTCTGAAACAAACAGTGGCTGTCTTCTCAGCCATGTAATGGATTTCTTTTGGGTTTGTTTTCCCCTAGTTTTACAAAGTGTATATGGAGCACTGTGTTTCTTGAGCTTATATTTTAGATTGCAAATGGCTGATATTTCACTGATCTTTGTATTAGTCTTAACAATGTAATTAAAATGATATGCTATTTTAACAATGTTTGGATATTCATAACATAATAAAATAAGTCAATTGTATTGCAACTATTGTATTTTTTCTGAGGCTACATATTAAATGTGTCATCTGATGAATGCTCAACCTCTGTTTCAAAAGCAAAGGGAGCATTTATGGACCTGTTCTCTGGAGCTCTCCCTGGAACTCTGCGTGGAGTCACCCCAAAGATTAAGAACCTGAACTTTTCATGCCTACTTCTGACTCGAGCTTTGCTCGACTGAGCGTTGTACAGCAAACCAAACTTCATGCCAATATTTCTTTCTTGCAGCCCCCTGAAGTGCCAGCTTGTGAAAGCATGGAAGCCTCGCTTTCTCTTCATGCCAGAATCGTCCCTCACTACTCCTAGATTAACAGACTCACATGGGAAGTATGTTTTAGGGTCTATTGGTACTGTAAAACTTAAAGAAATTCCTTTAAGCTGGCGAACATCTGCTGTCGCAGGATTGCCAAGGAGGCGAAGGTAACGGGACCTGCATAACCAGCTGTTTCCCGGCTGTCTTGTGAGCTCTGTTTGTGTTTTACCAGGAGGGGGCAGCAAATGAACAACATCACACGGGCATATTTTAGTTTTCTGATGCTGTTCCAGTGTTCTTTCTCACCTGAGAATCCTCAGTGTGGGCTACATACAGATGTGAGAGTTTAAAACGATGGTTTCTGCCTATTTGCTACAAGGGTAGTTGGAATGTATGAACTGGAAGTCTTCATTCTTTTCAGTATTAAGCAGTAGAATTTATTTAGCAAAATCTGTCTCAAGTTTATAAAAAGAGCAATTCTATATGAAGTTTAAAAATTTTTATGACTATGGCAGTGTATTTTAAAGGATAAGATAACCAAACTCCATGACAATATTAGTTAATGTCACCTAAGCCTTGCTTAGCATCTTTCAAATATTTATTTTCTCTTTTGCAAGTTAATACAATATTACAATTCAGAATAATGTTCTCACAGCCATTTTTCTCCCACCAGAAAATAAAACTGAGGGTACACTAAATCTAGTGATGCTTTTAATTAGTGTATAATTAATGCATTCATGTACAAGGGTGGTTTGTGCATACTGTGACAGAGCATGGGAGTTAAAGGCCTCAATTCACAGGGAATTCTAGTGATGCTGTACTATATAACCAAATTTTATTGCCTTATTTCATCCACAAAGTACAGTTTCATCATCTAAAACTTTATGGAAGCATATATATATTACTGATTGTGAGTATAGTGGGGGTTTTTTGTGTCTATGGGAAAATGCTATTAGTTATCATTGTGAATTTCTTGAAAGTTTGTGACTGTAATTCTGTTTGTTACAGATCAAGTAGTTAGCAAGAACCAACAGAGAGAGGGCAGTCTAACCTTTTCAGTTGCTGAGTTCTGTCAAATAGTTCATATAAAAGAAGGGAAGATCATCATGGTATTTGTGAGTATCAGCCCTATAATCACTGGTCAAAAGCTAACTGGGAAGAATGAAGCTAATTCCTAACAGGACTGCTTTAATGATTTTCATTAAAACTGCAAGTTTTATAATGCTTGTGGGACCTTTATGGAGTCTAAAACTTGATCAAGGGAATTTGAGACCTTTTGGTCTTAATGAATCATAATTTCTGGCTGTCCAGATAAACTTTATCTGTACCTGAAGAATGAAAGGTTGAATCATCCATGTAGCCATTCCAGGTTCCTTTGGACTTTTGCCCCTTAACTTTAGAAGGCTGAATCAACTCTCCTAATAACACAGTGTTCTTTCTTTTCTCCTTCAAAAAACAGAACATGTCAGTATTTGTGGGGAGTTTGCACTACAAGTGCTTGCCTAAGGTAGGCACTGCTGGCAACCTCATCAGAATTCTGGAATTTTCATTTAAAGCTGTTAAATGTGCTGGAAATAGGCAGCTGTACTTACATTTTTTTTAAAAGAGTAATTGAAATAACTAGAAAGTCCAAGTAGCTCTACTTTTCTACATGGCATTTAAGAAAGGTTGTTCTATTAAGTCATTGTGAATGACCTTAAATGCATTAAATATAAAGTTATAATTCTCATTTAAATGAGTAGAATTGAAACCAAAATATATTGTTGTAGTCTGTGAGTCAGTATGTTACACTTTGAATTGCACTTGGTTTCACAAAGGTATTACAGAAAATAGCCTTGCATTTCTGGTCTCTGCTTCACAGCTCTAAAAAGGTTCTGCCTGTCCTGAAGGAGTTAAGACTCTAGATCTATGGCTTTCTGGGGTTTTTAATGAAGTTGTTTTTCCTCTTTAAAGATGACACATGTTCAGGGAAAATGATTACAAATGGTTGTGCAGAATAGCACAGCTTGCCTTTCAGAGTTGGCTTTCAGCTTGAAGCCTGCTGTTTAAATCCCAGATTTTTCCATATAGGCCCTTGGTTCTACTGAGGTCACTGTTTTAGCACCTTCTCTGCATCAAGCACTTCAACAGCTCCCCGGAGTGGTTAAGTTCCCTCGTGTAAATTAAGAGCTTTTATTCATTCAGCATTGTAAGCTTTATTTCTCTGGGGCAAGAAAGTGTTAATCCACACAAATGACTGAGGATTAAATCCCCTTTTGTGTGGTTCTTGTTGGAATACGGTTGCATAAAATGTCAACTGTATGATTCACTCTTACTTTAGAATTAGCAGGAATACTTTTACCGTTAGAATTTTTGAGCATAATATAAATTAATTTCATTGGTTTTTAAAACACTTTATTTTCAAAATAGCTGGACTTTAATTGCCTTCACAAATGTGTCATGAAAATAGCTGTTTGCATTATAAAGCATTTAAAGAATGAGTAATCCTGTTTATTACATCTAACATGTGAATGTAGAGCATGTATTTGGAAATAATATTTAATTAGTAATTAATTATCCACAAGTATGTTTCCTTTTGCTGAATGCTGGTCAATAATCTGGATAAAGGTGTAAGCATTTCTTAAACCTGCTACAGTTGACTTCTACAGGACAAAGATTTTAAACTTCTATAGTTGTACTTCTCCCTTTGAAATGATGGTGTGTTAAAGATGTGACTTTTACAGTAATAAAGACTTGTGTTTGAATTTGTGAACAGCCTCTGCTTCCTCTGTTGTTGCTGAAATTCGAGGAACTCTAAGTGCTAAGAGTTAAATGGTTTTGAGGTATTGTAAGCTTGGTATGGGGTAGAATCTGGAAAATCAAGGAGTTTGGAACACCACATCTGCATCAGTCTTTTCAAATGTCTTACAGTTCTGGTTCCTCTTTGTATACAAGCACATATATAATTTTCATATGCTTTTCCCTCCTCGCTTTTAAATAAATTCCACTTTCAGGCCTGAAAGACTAGCAAGTCACACAACAATGACAAAAAATTTCTAGAAAATTTAGGTGGAACATTCAAACATCAAAATAAAACAATCCAGTATGGTCATGTTGGGTTATGCAGTATTGGTTGCTAGTAAATTAATTTGACACATCAAACTATGTAATTTGGGGACTATAAATATATAATTGAAAGATAATAAACTAATAACTGAAATATTTCATTGTATACAGGTCTGCTAGCAATCTTTGTGCTCTTATCTTTCCCACAGTGCTATCAATCTTTCCTAACTAATAGCCTTAAATACTCATGATAAAAGGCATTAAAAGCCTAAATTAACACAGCAACTGAGAAATGTAATCCCCTCAGACCACTTACACAGGAAGAATAGATGCTGATTTTCCAGCTGTGACAAGGTTCATTTCCTTTCTGACAGGAAGCATCCTTGGAGTGAGCTCTGCAGAAACACATGGGAATGCATGCTGGCATCACAGCCTTTCATTGCCAGCTCTGTGAGTAGGAAACAGGTCTCTCAGATAAGGCAGATGCAAATGCATACAGGTGGATTGCATGTATGTCTTCTTTATGTTACCACTTAAATAAACTGCTTAGGGAGGGGAAAAATGGTATTGTACAGTTGAATATTGAATGCTGTGTAGGAGTGATTCTTTTGTGACACAAAAAGGGTTGTAGAGAAAAGGGCTGTTTTTTTCCTCCTTGAAGTTTTCTCTCATGTCAAACATATAAAAAACAAACTCTGTGATCCTTAATTAACAAAATAAGCAAACTTTTAATGGAAATGGTTGAGTTTTTTGTTTGTGTTTTTTTAATGGCAATTAAGGATATTGATCTGTAAGGTTACATTTGATCCTGGTTTAGGATTTGTATTCAGAGAACAACTATCTAAAGGTATAGATACTGCAAAGACAAGGACAGTTTATGTCCCTGCCTTGTAAACTGAAAAGGATGTCTTTGCTAGTTCAGAGAGATGTGGGCTTTAACCAGTTCTTGAGTCTTTTTCTGTTCTGGTACTCCATGGCCAGGGGAAAAATAGGAATGTCTTCTCTAAACTTTTGAAATCAGCTTGCACATACTGGCGTATTTAAGATTTTCAGTATAACAGTTTTCCCACCTTGACTACATTCCCTTTCATTTTCTGGAAAGCTCCCTGCATCAGTTTTTATTTTGAAATTTAAGGTTGAACCTCTGTCAAGGGCCCGGGCTCTCTGTGTCTGATGCTCTGGGGTTCTTTCTGTCTCAGTCAAGGGATTTGTTTACACAGACTTTGCATTGCCATGGTTATATTAAGTCCACCATTCTGCCAGAAAAGGCACTTGCACTAAAAAATCCTGAATGACACAAAAGAAACTAATTTGTAGCACTGTCTCCTTTGGAATTGTTGGATCTGCTCCATCCTGTTGGTGTTTAAAAAACAAAGCCTTCCTCCTTTCTTCTGAACTGAGCATTTTATAGGATTAGAAAATAAGTTTAACTGAAAGAATAGGATGGAAACGTGCTGTGTTATGTTAATGGCCTCCTGAACCTGCTACTCACTGTGTGCAGGGAGTGGGTGGATAGGACAGTGGGGATCCAAACTGATGCTCGTGATAATGTTGGAATAAAACAACTTGTGGAGAACTCACCCTGTAGGACCTGGCAGTGAATATTCCCTAGTGGATAGGGAATTCACCTTTGTCCACACTGGCAATATTAACTCCCCCTCGAGCTGGAGAAGTGAAATACTCTTGCAGCCACTTGGCAGGAGGGCAGCACTCCAACACTGGAGCACCGTGGGAGGTGCCCCATCCCACATGGTGGCAGAGGGGAGTAGGCAGATGTCTGGCAGGGAACAGAGGTGTGAAGAAGCTGATAGACATCTCATGCTACTGGGACAGATGGCTCTCAGTCTCTGTGGTGGCAAGTGTGTCACGTCTCCAAAGACAGGCATTTGCTCTACTAAATATTCTTAGCTTATGTAGAAGGCAACTGACAGGGCTTCAAAAGGAACAGGAGAAGGAGAGTGATGGGCAAAAACCCTTCTGGCTAGGCAGTGTTTAGGTGTATAAGCAGACAAGTGACCAAACCCATGCAAAATAAATTTAACTCTTGCAAAAAATTAAGACAGTAAATTCACAAGACTTGAACGATTGCAAATCTAGAACTCCCTGTTATTCCTTCTTATGCTGCTGACTGGCTGTGTGACCCACAACAAACACATGTAATTAGTTCTAGGAAGCTGCTTATTGCCAATGGAAATAGAATTTATTGTCTAGATACCAAACTTTTGACAACTGCCCCTGAAAATGTCATCAGCCTCTTCCTGTTTACTTCCCTGGGGACAGCTGGGGGCAAACATAAAGAATGCTGGCTATGCAGTGCTCATGCAATGTGCTATCCCCTGCATTAGTTCTTGAAAGATAACAGTAATAAAACTGGCATGGGAGAGTTGCTTTTAATAATGTTGGTGTGAAAGGTTGTCTTGAGGAGAATTGTTACTATACCATGGCTGGTGATAGGACTTAGATGCTTAAAATATGTTCACTTTTCACTATTTTTTAAAAAATTCAAATATTTTCAATGGTACATGTTTTATTTTTGGCAATAAAAATGAAAATAAGTTTACCTGTTTGGGAGTTGGTCTGAATGACCTCTGTTCAACCCTGACTATTCTGTGATTTTGTTTCATGTTTCATTTTTTTAGTCTTTGTTTCTTTCTGTTTAGGTTCGTTTCAGGTTCTCCACTCTAAGGCTAACTTTTCAGAATTTTCATACAAATTTGAAGTTAAATACTGTAAATTAGACTTTGTCAGTGGGAATGTAGGCAAAAGGAGAGGTTAATTCTTTAATATACTTATCAGTGTTTTTGTTTTTGAAAAATCAGTGTTTTCCTTTGTATTTGTGACCTAAATGTTGTCCTTACTGTCTTTATAGAAAGTTCCTTGTGTGTTTTCTTCATTAAGTTAAAATGACTTTACCTTAATGTAACTCCCTATTGCTTCTTGAAAATTTCCTGTTCTGGTACATTTCCCCTTTCTGGGGGGAATCAGTTTGTTTTTAACTGGTGACATAGAGCACACTGAAAGTTGTCCCTCTGAACTTTGATTCAGAAAAAAAGATCACAACTAAATTTGGAGATGGTTCTGGCCAGTCTTTCTTGATCAGACTTATGACTGAAGCCCAATTTAGGTGAGGTGGGTCTGCTACTGATAAAACAGACCACAACCCTCAACTGCCCAGCCCATTACCTAAGGACATGCTTCATTAGCAACAGGCTCATGGGAGAGCTGAGCTGTGCCTTGGAGGATGGGCTGTAAATGCTAATCCCCTGATATTCCTTTGGGTTTCCCACACACACTTGGTGTTCACCTGGAAGATGTGACATCCTTCATGTTGGCTTTCCTTTTCCTGGCAGGTGAGAAGCCCTTCAAATGTGAGGTCTGCTCTTATGCCTCTCTACTGCCACTTACAAACTAGTGAGAGGCCATGCGAGTGTTGGCTCTGTTCATATAAATAGTAAGTGTAAATAATCCCTCTGTCAGACAAATTCTGTAAATCTGTTGGCTTTCAAAAAACAACAGCAAAACCCACACTGTAAGTCATGCACTCCTACCCAAGTCAAGCACTTACACATATTCCTGCTGGGACCTTGGCTCTAGAAAGGCTTTTTTGTTAAAGGGAATTGCTTTCTGTGCCCTATTTAACAGCCCTTCTTGTATATAACTACCACATAGACTGTGCTGGAAGATGTATGGAACATGAGTGGGACAAATACAAAAATACCCAGTAGAAGGTGTGTGAGGGGGTGCTGGGACAAGTGGGAGTGACTTATGGAAAAAAAACCCCAAAACTGTGTTCATTCACTAACTGTATGTCTTAATTTGGTGGTTTAGGTGCACTGCTTTTTCACTCTGATTTTGTCTGTTTGCTTGTAGTGTTTTGATTCCACCCTCCCAGCACCACGGCTTGAGGAAATGATCACAATTTTGATCCTGCTGACACATCTCATTGTGCAGTGTTGGCAGAGTGCATGCCACTGGTGAGTGGGAGCATTTGCTGGTCTTACTAAGACCAAAGCACATGTTGAAAGTATGTATTTGGCAGCCTTAGAGGCTGTTTAAATGTTGAATTTGTGTGTGTTTAAACTCTTTAGACTAAATAAGGTACCCTCTGCTTTGTTTACTTTTTTTTAAAGCTGAAAGGTTTAAACTAAGATAAGCTGAAATCCGTGAGTCACTTCTTGAGGTGTGGAGAGATGGCTTGATTGGTTTGGGTTTGTTACTTATGTTACAAACAAAACAAAACATTAATTTACTCTGGTTTTTTAGCTGTCAGAATAAAGGTAATTCTGCCTACAAAACCNGAAAAAAAACCCCAAAACTGTGTTCATTCACTAACTGTATGTCTTAATTTGGTGGTTTAGGTGCACTGCTTTTTCACTCTGATTTTGTCTGTTTGCTTGTAGTGTTTTGATTCCACCCTCCCAGCACCACGGCTTGAGGAAATGATCACAATTTTGATCCTGCTGACACATCTCATTGTGCAGTGTTGGCAGAGTGCATGCCACTGGTGAGTGGGAGCATTTGCTGGTCTTACTAAGACCAAAGCACATGTTGAAAGTATGTATTTGGCAGCCTTAGAGGCTGTTTAAATGTTGAATTTGTGTGTGTCTAAACTCTTTACACTAAATAATGTACCCTCTGCTTTGTTTCCTTTTTAAAGCTGAAAGGTTTAAACTAAGATAAGTCCCTTAATCACTTCTTGAGGTACGTAGGGATTGGTGGAGAGATGGCTTGATTAATTTGGGTTTGTTACTTATGTAACAAACAAAATAAAAGGTTAATTTACTCTGGTTCTTTAGCTGTCAGAATAAAGATAATTCTGACTACAAAACTAGTGCTCCTTTTGGAGAGTCTTTTGACACCAGAACCGAAAACTGGAAATGCATCTATCAAAAGTGGGTAAAATAACTTAAAGTAAGTTCCCTCTTCACTGAGAGGTCTTCAGTATCTGGTAATGGAAAAACAGGAAAAAAGGTTTTATCCTAGTTTTTTGTGGCAAATGTGTAAAAATGCAGAATTGTAAACATTACCCAAGTGTTGTAACCAAAGATGAAGGAAATTCCTGTAATGGAATGATCCCTTACTGGCCTTGTTATAATGATTTGTTGTTGGGTATAACTAAGTATGACAGGGAGCTGTCATTAAGTCCTGTACCTACTAAAAATTCTTTTTTAAAAGAAATCATTCTGTAATTTCATCTCTTTTGGCAGTATTACTTTAAAAGCATATACTTTTTCATTTACTTGTAATAAGACAGCCCTACTCACAGGGACCAATTATCTTGTTTCTTGCAAGTTATCAATGTGCCTCCTTCCATCAGCCTACTTTCCCCTGTTAGATGCATGTTAATCATCATGATATAAACACTTACATGCTTAACTTTTGCTGTAAGACTAGTTCTATTTGAAGCTAATGGAATTGCTTTTTAATAAATTAAAAACATTATATAATGGGAGTCTGAGATCAGGAAGTGAATGTTTTAACCAGTATCCATAAGAGTAAACAATGACACCTTCTGAAAGTGCTTTTTTGTTGTATGTGAAATCCATACTTAAAAAATATTTAGTTCCTATCTGCATAATGATCCAGACCTAAATAGTTTGGATGTTTGACATTGCCACTTGTGAAACAGTTTCCCTGAATTGTGTAAGTACAGTTAAGGTTGTTTTGGTTTTCTTTTTTCTTCAGTAATTTATTTGGGTCTGTAATAGTCCTAAGATTTTAAAGTACAATACAATGTAACACCCTCTATTTCTGAGATTGTATCAAAAATACAACAAAATGTAGGAACACTGAAGAAAAAAACACAAGATAAACCCCTAAACAAACCCAGCCTAATCCCCAAGTATATACTTTACACCAACACAGAACCCAGTGACTGCTTCAGTGGGGTGTAAAGGGTAAAAATCACATGCAGCCAAAGGATAGCAAACTGCAGTGATGAAATATGCAGAAAGCTGTAATCTCTAAACCTCTCCAGTATTTTGATACTGTTAATAAATAAATATAAATTGTTTTCTGATAATTACAAAAAAGGTGCATCTCTGTATTGACACGTTTATGTGTACACATGTGTATAACTGGGCTGTTCACAATAGTCAGGCTTTTACTTTAAGGCTTTTGTCTTATCAAGAGCTGAGAGCTGTGTAGAAGAGGAGACATAATTTCCTTGAGATATCTGCCTTCCTTAGTGACTTGGAAGAGGCAGATGATTGCTTCTGATGGCACAGAATCCAACAGGTTCACATTTTTTGTAGTCTTGCTGTCAAAGACTGCAAGAAGATTCCCTGGAAATTGTGTGAGCCTGATGATAGTAGAGATAGGGAGGGTTCTGTGCTGCTTTAAATATAATGTATGGGGAAATGTTTCATCTTTGATATAAATTTTAGCTTGAAAATGTAGGGTTTTTCTATACAAGGTCAATCAATTAAATTTCTTGTTAGGTCCAAGGGAAAAGAAATGTTAAGGTATGCTTTTCTATTAAGTTAAGCATACTTTAGGATGCCCAGGGTCATTTGCTTGTTGCATTCATATAATAACACCACTATCCCAAGTATAGAAAACCCCTAAATACTGGCATCACCAACCATGAAGTTTTTAAACTGGTGTGGTGTATACATTGCTAAATCTAAAAGTTAGTTTTAGCCAACTTAATTTTTAAATCTGGCCTCTCTGTGGATCCTGTTTTATATTCAGGGAAGAATGATGGGCATTCCTACAAGACATCTTAATTTCACGTGAGAAATTATTTAAATGTGTGGCTAATTCACCTGTTAGGATTCCTAAGCACCTGCCTACAATTAACTTTAAAGAGGAAATCAAGAAGATAATGCACCTGTTGGCTAACATTATATGGGTTGAATCTTCCTGTAGGCATTGTTTAAATTTTACCTCATATTTGCTGCCAAAATAAATAGATCCTCAATATTTGTTTAAGGGAAACATTAAATTTAGAAAAGATTCTTACAAATTGGTAAGTTTTGGAGTCTCATTGTTTGATGTTAGGTAAGTGCTGAGACTAACTCACAATTCTCAGTCTGGGTTCACTTGTAGCCTGTGTACAGCTGTATTCTTGGTTGGTCTTGCCTGAGGGAAGTGCCAGAACCCAAAGGTTTAGATTCTAGATGTGACATTTCCTGAGTCTGATAGAACTGAGGTTTTGTTTAGAGCCAGATGATAATTCCACTATCTCAGAGCAGGATTTTGACCAGTAGTAAATATGCGGCAGACCTCACATTTTAATATAGAATGAATCCTTGACAGTAATTTGTGTTACAGTTAAGTTCTTTATTTTGAGGTATGTCCCTCTGTCATAATGCAGAATAGGTAAATAAATGACAAGTTCAGAACTTTTCAGTATATCCAGACCAGTTTGCACCTTTGCCTGTGTTGAGCTGGAATTCCATGCATGTGCAAATGTGTGCATCTCTTGTCTATGTGTTTGCACACTGTGTAATTGTATCCAAAGCACCTGAGTGCATATAGGTCCTATTAAGACTAAAAAGTAAATTGTGTTTGTAGGAGTTTAGATTTTTATTGCCTCTACAGAGGTTTTATTTTCAAAGAACAGATATATCCACAGCTGCACAACTGGCACTGAAACAAATACTGCTGAAAACATGGTGTGAACTCCACTAACTCCAGTGGCAGGGGAAAATGGTGATAGGCATCACCTTGATTGTATAAAAGGAGAGGCATTTTTAGGTCTAGAATCCCTCACTTGGGAATACAGCTAGCTCTAAGCAAAATGAAACAGGAGAGCTGTGTTCTGGTCTAGCTCTGCTACTGCACAGAGCCATGAGATCTTGAGGGGGATGACCGCCTGTTTGGCTATTTTGGATTTGTGACCACTGCAGCTGGAGACTGACTGCCTGTGCTTGTGCAGTGCTTATTCACTGCTATTGATGGTAGTAATGACTGATACATTTCTGGTTTTTTACAGCATGCAGAGGAAGAGCTTGGACCTTCACATAGGCTGAAACCACACTGGTAAGATGTTTGGCTTTACTTTTTGCTGCTCTTCTTTCCCTGACAAATGACTTCTCTGAGAACATATTAGGAAGTATCCCCTGGGTTCAGGCCCCTCATTAACCAGTTCCCAGCCCATCTCTCCCTTCTGATCACTCTCTGTGGAACATTAAGTTCTTCACACTTAAACTTCCACCCAAGCATCCTGGCAAATAAAGAAGCTGTTGGCATTGTCAGGCTTTTGTGCTGAAAGCCAAGGATTATCTGAGAAAAGAGAAGAAAAGATCTTTACATGGCAATTAAAAGCACTTAGAATGGTCTTTCTGGAGTGCTTTGTGTGTGGTGTGGTACAGGTGGTAACTCCAGTGTGCTGAGAGGGTCGTGGAGATCTGCACAAAAGGTGGACATGTTGATTTTTGTCCTGGTTACCTCTTGCTAATACATTCTGCTTACTTACAAATGGACAGTTTGACACTTCAGGACAGAATCTCTTCAAATGTTCCAAAGCTGACAGTGAACCTACAGGTGGTTTCTGTGTTACATCTTCAATTTTTAATACAGTCACTCTGTAAAAGAGTTGATGATTCAAGAAAATCTATTGATGCTGGTAGCATTCAATGTGGTAAACCCTCAAAATTACTAGATTTTTTCATGGTTACTTTTTATAACAAAATGTGTCTATTATATTACTATTATCCAATGTTGAAGTAAAACTATAAACTATTGAAATATGACATTAAATAGACTTGAAAATTCAGTGGTTAAGTACATCAGCACCTTATTTAGCCAAATAGAAACTGCTTACTTTAAAAAGACTCCATATTTATTATTTGGCTATGGTGATTTAAAAAAACCTACAGGGGTATAAAACCTGGTATCACAACTTTCTACCAGACAGGATCACTGTTCTCTTAAACACAATTGTAAAGAGTATGCTACTTCAACGGGATAAAATTGTTTCCCTTCAGGTAAGTTGTAGATTTCTTGATTTACAGGAAAATGCTAGTAAGAGTTACGTGGAGAGAAGCTCCTGGCAATTTGGAGATAGAATCTTTATTAAAGAATAAACTTTTTTCAGAGCAGAAAATTCTTATATTGGTAGAAACTGATGAGCAGCACAAACCTCATCTTCCTGTTGTACATTTGGCACAGAAAAGGTTGGAGATGCATACCAAGCACAAACGCTTGGCCCCTCTTATCTGTAATAGTAGGACATTTGCAGCTGAGCACATACATTATTACAACTGGGAAATATTTTCTTTCCCTAAAATGCTGCGATGTAAATCCTATCAACTTGTTTGCACAGCAGTCTGATGGTTCTTTAACTTGAAATTGCTCGAGTGGTAAGTACCCATTTATGACAACAGCAGTACTTCATTCTGAAGGATTTGGGAGGCTTTTCACTGACTTTGCATTGGGGAGATGTTTTGGTCCTTGTTGATGTTGGGCCCAGAGGACATTGACATAACATGTTGGTTGTTTAATAACATTCAGCAGCAGCAAAGGGATGCGAAGGAGATGCAGGTATGTGGAATTTAATTAAGCAAACTGGAATTCAGCCAAAACTCAGATCAACAATTCCAATCTTGCAAAAAGCACAAGGAGACTTGTAATCGTTGGTAAGTGAACTGAGCTTTCAATTTGGTGTCACCTTGACAATTGTATTGTAAGCAATCTTCTTTTCTAGGGAATTTATTCAGTAATGTTGTGAAGGATGATCTATACCACTTACTAAATTACTAGTAATTACTAGAGATTACTTCTAGCAGCATTCTACGCTGTTTTTGCACCATTCACATAAGCATCACCTCAATCTTAGCATTTGAGAACAGGCAAGAGTACAGCTCAGAGCAGCAGAGCTGCAGACATAGTGTGGTGCAGTTGCATGCCCACTAGAATTTTTAATGTGCTGGGTTGGGTTTTTTATTAAATTTTTTTCCTTACTGTTGCTGGAGCAGGCTGGATAATAGGATTGATAAGTTAATTAGAAATAGGATCTTGAATACAAAATAAGCACTTTATTTCTTTTTTTTTTTGCATATTTATTACCCTGTTGTAAATGGACAGAAATATTCAGCATTAAGTAGTTTACTGAAAAGACTGACTGATGATAACAGGTTTTATATGTATAAGGTATGATTTATAGAGCCAAACTGTAATCTGTTCTTTATACCAGCCTCAGGCAGTACAGTTATTCTCCAGTAAGGGGAAGGATTTTGGTATGTCCTTGTAAGCGGTCTTTCAATATGAACATGACATGTTCTGTCAGAATTACTTCTTTGTTCTCTAGAAAAGGAAGAAAATTTGGATACAGAAACTAATAATCTTGACATGTTTTGTTTTGTAAGACATCTTGGAATACTAGCCCTTTATTAAAAGTCCACACACTTGGGTCATTTGGGAGTAGCTAGTACTGGAAGATTAATGTGGCTATCAGGTAAAACTATCATTTAATAATATAAAGTAGTTAAATGTGGTTAGGTCAGTATGCATTTAGTTTCTAGTCCATCTGCCAGGTTAGTAGAAACCTTCCAAATCTGCTTCTAAATTCAAGCACAATTTTTCAAAGAATATCTAAGTTGGTATGCTTTATTTTTTTTTCTGTGTAATCCAGCAACCAGGGATGTGTGTAATTTTTTGAATATCAGTTTCTGTGAGTCTGAGCAGAATCCAAGGCAGGTTTTCTGTGTGACTCCTACAAAGGTGTTGACTGTGCTTACTCTTGAACAAACTGTCCCATGCATTCCCTTCCTAATTCCCTTTGCTACAAGGAAAAACCTGTCATAAAGCAGTAATTCCACAAAGTGCAGGCTCAGCATAGGTTAGGGACTGCAGCAGAGTTGACAGAAGACTCTTTGTTTTGTTATTTTAAGACCAAGGTTCCACTGCTATAAATAATGCATCTTTAAATTGGAAACTGCCAATGGAAATATCGGGTCTCTAAAGGCTCCTTGATGTCAGTGTAATCTCCAGGGGCTTTCATGCTGAATGTGCAACACATTCCCCAAATTTGTGCTTGGTTTTTTTCATTAGTAGTGCTAGTGAGCTTCTTCCTATAAATTAAGACAAATGTCTTATCTAGGTGATCATCTGGGAATTTCTATCACCATGTATTGTAAAACACCATTACAAGACTGGGTAACCACTGCTGTTAAAAGTTCTAGTTTCCATTTTCCGTGGTCAGGATTAATTGGATCATGCACCATATCTATTAAATTTTACTATCAGTAGGGGATGAGTTTAGAAAGAGGTAGTAAATATCTTCATTTCTTGCTGGATTTTCCTGGGTTTAATCACATGTTAGCCACAGTTTAAGGCCTGCATGTACAATTGCAGTGGCTAACCTGATCCTTGGCTAATTCATGAATCTGGAACACTAATCTTATCTCAGAGAGTGACCACAACTTTTTGCACCTTTTGAAATTAAACTGATTTAAAATCACACCTTAAAGCCTCTTCTAAACCTCACATCTACCAATGTCACTAAGGGTGTCCAACAGTTACCAGATGGTGTCTAAGTGTGTGGATACAAATCTGTATGAAGGCTAGTGGGTTGCTTTGGGCTAGCTTGACTTTTGCCTTAATCTGGGTCCTTTCTTTTTGCATGCATTCATCAGCCTCGTTTTAAACTCATTTAACAGTGTCAAGACTAATTTTGCAATTTTTTTGAGTAGTTTTGTAGATATTAAAATAGTAATGAACCCCTGCCCACCAGCTTGCAGAATTGTAGAAGTAAAGAGAAACAGATTAGGGTATCCAAGGTCATTTTATTGCTGTCCACTTTGGGCACCCCAATCTCCTGTTGTATATGGGCAAGGCTGAGCAGCTCATACCTAGAACACATCTAAGAATTTAGGAATACAACAGGATTTGAATGTGTAGAACTCTTGACTGATGTGGAATCCTTCTAGAAGGTTAATTTCAGACAATGCTGGTAGGAACACCAGACTCCAAGCTTTGAGTGCCTAGAGCAACCCAGTGCCCCAGTTTGAGTGTGTATTGACTTACAGGTGAGCTGGGGGTCAGAAGATGCTGACACTCAGTAGGGAGCCTTCCAGTTAAGAGGCAAGGCTGGATATAGGGTTGAGTTTTACCTAAACTTCAGGCTGAAGTACCTCCAGCTGGCCGTGGTTAACTCATGAACTCTTACCTCCCTGTTTAAGGGCTGGAGTTTGCTTTGACAAAAGAGTTCTGGTCCTCTCACCTTAATTTATTTGCCTGTGTGAAGTTCAGAAGACTTCTTTGCACAGTAAGACAGTGTTTTATATTCTGTGTTTCCAAAGAGAGTGCAGAAGGGTTAACACCTTTTGGAAATGGGGATTATTAAGTGCTCCTATGAAGGTGTTATTTATGCATGAGGAGACCAGGTTTCCAATTTATATTCCAGAGAATATTCAAATATTCTCTATTAAATAGAACAGGGTTTAGGTCACATCATTCCACATGGCAGGTCTTAAATGCTATGTTGTATAGACATTCTCTTCTTTTTCTAATGGCTAATAGTGAATGAATTAGTCTGTTTGTTTAGCAATGGTTTCAGATGTTCTAGCTCTATGGTCAGAGTCCTTTCTTCAGAGGTGGCAGGGATAACATAAGATAAAAGAGTCTTTTTTTAAAAAAAATTTTCCCTCATGAGGTTTCAAAGCAAGTTGGGGCAGAAGTCAAGCAAGGAAATACAATTCTGTCTCATGCATGAATCTTTTCAAGTATACCTATCCTCTCTAGGACTGCAGTAAAAATAGAGAAGAAAGGTACCTTCCTTCCCTTCTTCTCCTGGAAGGTTCTTCTTGAAAACAAGTTCAAGATATCTAATAAAACTAAAAAGGTGGGAAGAAGTCTGACTCAAATAGAACTTCTTAAATGTGATTTTTGTTGGAGAACCAATAGTTAATGCTATTATTATGTAGCTAACTCTACATTCTGCAAAGCAGTGCATTGCATAAGTACATCATTGTTTTCTGGATCATAAATATACAGGACTTAGTGATACACATAATGTACATTCTTGAATTGCATTGCCCCTAGATCCATGTTTTTAACTTCACATTCCTGTTTTCAAGGTAATTCTGTGTGTAACAGGAAATCTAAAAGGCCAACAGAAATAAATTGGCTATAAACACAGCAGCAGTGTTGGCAGATGATATATTGAAAACATTTTATGGATTATATTTTCTCGTTTACAGTGTATTTGTTACTTTCAAAATAAGCAGCTCCTTGTGGACTCTTAGATGCAGAACAGATGTGCCAAGAGATGCCATGTGGAGATGAACCAACAGACATAGGATAGGTGAAAGTTCCACGCTGTAAACTGATGCTCAACATTCTTTTGGGTCATTGCCTTGATGACTCCACACTGAGTAATAAATATGGTCATACAGCAATGACAACCCACTACAGCCCCAGGAGAAGGAAGCTCTCTTGATGTTCCTAACTGGGCATATGCAAAGGTATGCCCACAAGGTGTTGCTGAAAGTGCTGACTGCAGCTAACTGGTCTTAATTTATTCTGGTCTGAACTGTACTGAGTGAGAGCTGTTAGCAGGAGCAGAGGAATTTTCCTCTTTATGGGTGGGGCTCAGAGCATTGTCGGTTCAAGCCTTGCTGGAGAACAGAGTGTGCTGCTATAATTATTAGTAGTTCTTATCCCTGAGGAAAGGAATCTGTAGCACTCCTCTTTTGTGTCATGAGGAATACTTTGGCCAGAATTTTAGCATTCTTGCCAGTATGGGTTGGCAAGGACTCATGGCTCCTTCTCCTGTCTATGTGTTCAGTGGCTCTGCCACTTGTGTTATGTGTGCTGGCAGCTCTTGGCCAGAATGAGGTTGGCCAGGGAGTCATTTCCAGATTTCTGCTACTGACGCACTTGCTGTGAGATGGTGTCTCTCTCTGGCTCCCAGTTCTTAGGGGCTGGTGTGTGCAGTGTTAGAAAATGCCCTGCCTTTCTGTTTACTGACGTTGTTCTTTGCTCACACACAAATACAAGGAAGCAACAATGAAATATAATTTTATAATCTAACACTGAGAAAGCTTCACTTCCTCAGTCGTAGTTGGTGTGGCCGGCTCAAGGCGTTTGATTGTTGTCAGAATTTCGGAAATGATGCCTTGGTGATCGGAATGCCCTTTCTTCACTTGCCAGCTGCTGCATGGAGCTGCAGCAGTTCCATTTTCATGTGGCAGCTTTAATGCCTTTTTCCTTAACAGAAGGTGAGTAATGCAGCACACCTTTTACAGGATGCAATTAAACCTGCCTTAGTTACTGCTGGAGGGGCAGGCAGAAACAGGTCATTTAATAGAAACTGTCTTGAATAAGGCTGAGGCGAACGTGTCCTGTTAAAATTTGAGGAAATCTTTTCAGGCAGAAAACTTCCTAAGGGTGGACTTTGCATGGCCTTCCTTCTATTGTACTTTCCTTCCTGTAGATGACAGATATGGTTAAAGTCATGTTATTCAGAGTCATGTTATTCATGCACCATTTCTGCAGGCAGTGGCTTTACTCCACACCCTGCTAAAAAGGGCCATGCTCTCTGCTACTGAATCTTCCCAACCTGATCTTACATCAATTTTGAACTTCTCTGGAGCAAGATGTGTGATTGAGCTTTCCAAGCTTTAGTAGCCTTAAGAAGTCATGCATCCCATCTAAAATTAGGCAATGGAGGCAGTATTTATTTCCTGGGAGTAATTAATCGTGATTGGGGGTGGGGTAGCAGGGTGATTGCTTCCAAGATGTAGCCACAGCAGGGACCTCTGCTCTCTGCAAACCTGACCTTGCCAGGAGATCTACCGTGGGACCTTTTTCAGGTTGTGTTTGCAGTAAAATGAAATGCTGTCAATAGTCAAATGGGTTATTGGATCTATCTGAAAATTGCAACGATATTTAAAAAGACCAGGCCCTGCAGCCTCATTCTCAGGGTGGAACTCAAGCAAGTAAGGAAAGCAGAAAGAAAATGTTCATTGTATCTTTCTCTACTGTGTTTTAGAGAGCTACTCAGAGTGAGGTTGGTGAACAACCCTTACTATATGGCAGATTTGAAGAAAAACTAACACAATGGTATAGATTTTAAGGTCGAAAAGATACCAGATCAACTTCTTCCAGAAAGCATACAGGCCATGTTTAGCTCAGAAGATAAGCCACCTGTAGCCACAGCATCAAATTGCTTTTGTAATAATCTTACTTAAGCAGTTTCATAAGCATCAAAACTATTGAAGCCTTGTTCCTCCAGTGTGTGTTTGCATGTCTCGTGTCCTCCTGTGTGGATTCTCTGATGTTTAATTCTGAGGCCTGTTCCTCTGGGGGCAATAAGAGGTCCTTGAGTTAGGAAGTGGCTGGGTTAAGAGGTTAAGAGCTGGCTGGGCTCAGGGAGTGATGGTGAACAGTCCTGCATCCAGGTGGTGTTCAGTAACCACTGGTACATCACAGGGATCAGTGCTGGGCTCAGCCCTGCTTGATATCTTCACTGATGATCCTGACGAGGGAATTGAGTCTACCCTTAGTGGGTTCACAGACACCACCAAGCTGGGTGGGAGTGTTGATCTGCTGGAGGGTAGGAAGTCTCTGCAGGGGGACATGGATAGGCTGGATAGATAGGCCAAGACCAGTATGAGGTTCAACAAGACCAAGTGTCAGGTCCTGCACTTTGGCCACAACAGCTCCATGAAGAGCTACAGGCTGGGGACAGAGGGTCTGGAAAGTGGTCTAGTGGAAAAGGACCGGAGGTGCTGATCAGTAGCGACTAAACATGAGCCAGCAGTATATCCAGGTGGCCAAGAAGGCCAATGGCATCCTGGCCTTAATCAACAGTAGTGTGCCCAGCAAGACCAAGGAAATGATGGCACCAAGTGNGATTGTTCCCCTGTACTTGGCACTAGTAAGGTCACACTTTGCCTCCTGTGCCCATTTCTGATCCCCTCAATACAAGAAGGACATTGAGGTGCTGGAGGAGATCCAGAATGGGGCAATGAAACCAGTGAAGGGACTGGAGCACAAGTCAAGGGCTCTCTGAGGGAGCTGGATGTGTTTATCCTAGAGAAGAAAAGGCTCAGGGGAGACCTTATCTCTCTCTACAACTCCCTGACAGGAGGGTGTAGCCAGGTGAGGGTCAATCTCTTCTCCCAGGCAACCAGCAGTAGCACAAGAGACAAAGCCTTAAGCTGTGCCACTGGAGGTTTAGGTTGGATATCAGGGAGAATTTCTTCACAGAATGGGTGATAAGACATTGGATTGCACTGGCATTCCAATTACAAAGGAGGTGGTGGAATCACCGTCCCTGGAGGGTTTAAGGAAAGCCTGAACATGGCATTTAATTCCATGGTCTAGTTGACATGGTAGTGTTTGTTCATGGGTCAGGCTTCAATGATCTCAGAGGTCTTTTCCAACCTAATTGGTTCTGTGTGTGATTCTGTGGTCCACTTTTGTCTATTTTCACATATTATTTAAGCATTCCATATTTTAGAAACCCTTTACCATTTTGTTGAATTTGCTTAAACTTTGCCACTGGGTTCCAGGATTACTAAGAGGCAGTGCACAGACCCATGTCTGTGTAGAGCACAAAGACACATTTTATTTTCATAGGGAATTTGGCAAAAAATTTTGAGTGAGGGGTGTGGTGATATGTTAAGAGTGTTGAGAAATGACTGATTTCATAGCGTGGTTGGCCCCAAAAAGCACAGAAAGGTGCTTGTGTCAGATCTCCCACCTTGCCTGTTCTCTGTAGTTCATTCCACAGAACTTCTGTGTGACAGCTCCTGCTAGACAGGAGGTGGTTTGTGTTTCATGAAAATACTGGATCCTTTAAAACTGAAAAAGCAATGTACTGCTTCTGTTCGCAATCACTCTCAGCAATGGGTCACACTTACAATGTTACTTATTTCTAAATTGGTGTTATTTTTAGCTTTAAATTTTACTATTCATCCTTGCAATGCATCTCTCTGCTAGGTTAGACAACCCTCTGAGATTAGCTATTTTCCACCATGAGGGGTTTTTGTGCCATAATTGGATCATTCTTGATTTTGTTTTTGATAAATGGAGCACATTGAGTTCTTTGGGCCCCTGTGGTGGGGCATTTTCTCTTGTCTTCATGTTATTCTGGCTCTTCACTCTGTAATTGCAATCAGTGTGGTCAAAAACAATTCCCATATTTCTTATCTGATTCTGTCCATATTGTGCTTTCTGGCTGGGACAGGACCTGCAGAAAGAGGGGGATATCCAGTTTCCTATCTGCTTTGCACAATATAAGTGTATGATAATGTAAGGATGGCAGCATCAACTAGTTTGTTGGGGTTTTTTTCTTTTTCCCCCAATGTGGCTGGGAAGATGCTAGTTCAGTACAAGCTATAGAACCAGCTAATTCATGAAGTTGCATTTTTATATTTATATTTAGTTTTCCTTTTACAACTCTTGCATTCATTAGCAAGCATTTGTCAGACCATGCTGTTCCTTTGAGATCCTCAAATGCCCTGCTCAAAACCAAGCAGCATGTGCATTCATGAAGACGTTGGTCTATCACAACATGTTTCCATTTTTCTCTCTCTGAAGATCAATTTAAGTTTATTATTGCCAGCTGTTCCTTTCTACTGTGTTGTGCTGGGGTTTTTTCTCATGTGATTAGTGATCCTGATTGATTCAACTCCTTGCCCTGCACAGGGATAGCATCAGGGCTGTTATGTTGCCTGGAAAACTGGCGTCACAAAACATTTAATACCATAAGCAGAAAGAGCATGTGTTTGACCAGGTTTTTGCCTTTTAAAAATGCTCTCTGGAGGAGTAATTTACTTATTTAATTATTAAAATAACAAACAAGTATGAATAACTTCAGTTTGTCTTAGTTTTATCTGGGGTGGTCATCTTACTGTGTTTTTCTTGAGTAAATACTTGTACCAGTTCCGTTTGCTTGCCCCTGTCTGACATATGAGAGCATCATCTCATTGACTGCTGAAACCCCTGGCCCATGGAATGGTGACTGTTCCATGCAGACAGTGATATGCTCAATCCTTAGTCTGTGAGGGTGATCAATAGAGTCAGGTTAACCATTCACCCTATGGCTAAACCTTATTTACTCAGAGTGTACTAGTGTCCTTTTTTAAGAAACATTTTAACCTAAAGCATTCAGTGATGAGCGCTGGCAGGTCATTTCCTCCCGTGCTGCTGCTGCAGAGCAAGGTTAAACTTTCCTGGCTGCAGCTCTGCCTCTGGCTGGGTGATGAGTTGTGTAGGTTTAAGAAAGCATTACTGACAAAATGGATGGGTTGGAAATCAGATTCTTTTGTTGTTACAGAACAGTCAGGCTGGAATGAAATGGCAGTGGTTCAAGTGCATGCTAGACAGACCATATGGTCCTTACAGTGAAATGAAGTGGTATTGTATATTTGTATTGCTAAGCATAAGGACAACAGCTCCAGCTTTTGGAACTGCTGGCAGGAGTCCTACATAGAAGAGATGTTCTCTTCCTCTATCCTTAAAAGTCATTTAGGAGTGATTCCAGTGTCCCTGCCTGCCTCATTCTAGAGCAACATGTCCTAGGAAAACATGCCTGATACAAAGGAGTGGACATCATCAGTATATTTCAACTATATATGCAACTAAGTTCTAAAATGGGCCAGCTAAAATCACCACAACACTATCAACTCTGAAATAGAGAACTGCAAAGGATCTCTTGGGTCACTGACTCTTACCCCTCTTGTCCCAATAATTAAATGAATGCTGATTAATTTGTCTAATTCAATTCTGAGAGTTGTCATTTTTCTGCCCTATGGCTCTAGAGCTCTGATTCTCTCCTACCTTAATTTTCTAATTCTCACCTCAAATTCTAGATGTATTTTCTATGTTTTGATTTCTGTTTGCATTGGCTCTGATATCACTCCTTTCTCTCCCTGGTGCTTCTTTTGAGGATGCTTTTCTAGTGAGTGTGGTCTCTACAGAACTTGTAAGCAACCACAAGCAACAGGAACACTTCGGTCTTGTTAATGCTCTCTGGTAAACTGGTATTTTGGGTGAGACTTCCTTTATCAACCATGCTTGACACCTCAAAAATGATGTTAAGTTCAAGAAAAAAAACCCTCTTAAGAACATGTTTACAGTAACTTTAAACATATCCCTCTGGATTGGAACCACGTGGTTTCCCTCTAGTGTTCTCAAAGTATTTTTGAGTTTAGTATTGGAACTGATGCTGTTTAACATCTTTGTTTGTGATGTGGACAGTGGGATTGAGGGCACCCTTGGCAAGGCTGACAATGACACCAAGTTGTGTGGTGCACTTGACACACTGGAAGGAAGGGATGGCATCCAGAGAGACCTGGACAGGCTTGAGAGGTGGCCCCATGCAAACCTCAGGAAGTTCAGCAAGGCCAAGTGCAACATCCCCCATGTGGGTTGGGGCAGTCCCAACCACAAATACAGCCTGGGAGAGAATGGATTGAGAGCAACCCTGAGGAGGACTCTGAATGTTGATTGATAAGAAGCTTAACATGACCCAGCAATGCTCATTTGCAGCCCACAAAGCCAAACATATCCTAGGCTGCATCAAAAGTAGAGTGATCAGCAGTTCAATGGAGATGATTCTGACCCTCTGCTCTGGAGAGATCCCACCTGAAGCTGCATCCAGCTCTGAGGCCTCTGACGTAAGGACATGAACCTGTTGGAACAAGCCTAGAGCAGGGCCATGAAGGTGATCAGAGGGCTGGAGCTGAGAGAGTTGGGGTTGTTCAGGCTGGCCAAGAGAAAGCTTCAGGGACACCTCAGGGCAGCCCTCCAGTACCTAAAGGGGGGCTGCAAGAGAGCTAGAGAGGGACTTTTTATAAGGGCATGTAGTGATAGGACAAGAGAGAATGGCAAACTGAGAGTGTTGCCTTAGATGATACATCAGGAAGAAATTCTTACTATGAGAATAGTGAAACACTGGAACAGGCTGGTCAGAAAAGTTGTGGATGTCCCACCCCTGGAAGTGTTCAAGGCCAGGCTGGATGGCACTTGGAGCAATCTGGTCTAATGGAAGGTGTCCCTGCCCATGGCAGGTGTTTTGGAACCAGGTGATCTGTAAGGCCCCTTCCAATCCAAACCATTCTATTATTTCATGATGGTTTTATAATGGCAAGGGAAAATAATGATGGGAATGGTCAAATGAAAAGCCGTAGATCTGCAAGAGATCTTCAGGGGAGAAGAAATGAGGGACTCATCAGCGAGGACATGCTGTGTCAGTTTGTGGCTTTTGTGAGCCTCTTGCCTGAGCAAAAACACAGAGACTTAAGATGTAATCCCATATAAGTTTAGCTGACAGCAAGTGGCAGCTGATTTGTCTCTTCTAAAACTACACAGTCCATACTAGAACTTTCCTGGTAGTGGAGGGATAGAGGTGTTAAGTCAGTGGCTTAAGTGCAGTGTAATTGATTAAGGAAATTCTGGCAATTTGAAAAACACATTCCCTGTATCTTCTCTAAGCAAGAGTTTCTTCAACATGTTAACTCAGGCTGATGCATCTTCAACATTTCCTCTTGCTGTAGAGAAGTCCTCTGTGAACAGCAACATCTTGCTCTGTTTCAGTACTTCACTGCTGGCTCCTTGGGGGTGCCATTAACAGCATTTGAGATTTTTGAGAGAAATACCCAATTGCTTCGTGTCTAGGAGAGGAGTTTGACGTGGCAAATGAAGCTTGAGTAAAAAACTTCTGGTTGAACACATAACTGTTGGCGACTCAGAACTGTGTAGTAGAAACAGATTTTCCAGAGTGCAAGTGGTCAGGGAGCCAAATCATCCTCAGATGGAGGAATTAAAACCACAGCCTTCCAGGAAATATACTTCTAAAGGCTTTTTTTTTCCCCAGCTTTACAATTTGCATGACCTTAATGAGTGACTGTACGCATCTGAATTGATAGATCTCCACAGGACCTTTTCACAAATCCCGTTGTCTTTTATGTGGTGCTCTAACTAAATCAGAACAGGGATGAAACCAAACAAGCCCTGCTATGACTCAGGCACAGATAAGGCAATGACAATGCATTCATATACTGAAGCAAATTGCTCAGGCTGTGAGAAGTGTAGCTCTACACCCTTCGTCACCAACCCTCGCTCCTCTATCCTCATCACCCCTTCTTTCCTCTGGATCTTTCTCTGCTCGTTTCAGGTCATGATGCTGTTGGCTCTGGTGCTGTGCTCTGCGTACTGGGTAGTGGAAAGAAGTGTGTGTGCTTGTCAGAAGGCAAAGCTGACAGGTTTGCTTTGGCTTTGCTTTCTGACTTCTGACTCCTGGGTTTGGTTATGAAGTCACTTGCTAAAAAGCAGAAGGGATTAAGCCATTAGCAAGAAACCATTTCCTTCTTTTTATACTTCCTTTTCATGACATTCTTTCATGCTCTCAAGCAGAGCATTTGTTCTGCATCGACCCTGCCTGAAATTGTGTGCTATGCTGGCTGCCTTCCAGGAGAGGAGGGAACAATTTAAACACCTCTCCATGCAGTGACAACTGAAAAAATTTGGAATGACTAGGCAAGTGTGGGAAGTGTGAGGGGCATGTAGCTTGGTGGTTTTCTCACTGCTGCCAATGACTATAAGGGACGGGTTTCCTGCTAGCACTGTGTAAGGCAGGAGTACTAGAGAGCCCACTTTGTCACTGATGAGTCTCCCTAGAGAGTGAGAGATACAGTGCTGCTAGAAGGTGGCTTGGTACTGTGAGAGATGGCATTGTGTTGTATAGTTTGACCTGCACTGTGTACATCAGCATGGGCTTTTGAGGTCAGGTCTGCAGCTGGTAGAAATCATGACAGGGAAAACAAATGTTGGTGAAAATTTGCCTTGTAATCTTTTCCTCACTTTTGTAAATCGTATGGCAGCTGCAAAACAACTTGTCTTTGCATGAGGCAAAAATCCTAAGCATGTGGATAATTTAAGTTAAAAACCCCCCAGCACAGCTTCACGTGAAGATGTAACTTGGATCCGACTATAAAATACCCAACCCAATGATCTTAGTGGAAAGTAGTCCAGAATTCTGTATCACTAGCACTGGATTTAGAGCTAAGTGTCTTCTGCTGTTGCACGGGTGTGAATTTGGGTCATATCCAAAGAAATGAGGGGGCTTGCTCCGTTTCTGCAGTGGTGTAAGTGCAGAGACTGATGGTCTCCACAGGAGTATCTGGGTGTCTTCTACAGAATCACAATTCTCCCTCTAGGAGGGGATCTATATTGCAGATTTCTGCTGGCACAGCCATATCAGCCAGGGATATGGGAAGGTGTCATCTCTGGCTAGTGGAGCCAGGCTAGGAAAATCTCCCAACACAAATGCAGTTAACCCATTGTAACTATTATATGGGTACAGGGTGATTGTCAGAAGGGTTACCAGATGCAGTGGCTTGCTGCTCTTCATCCATACAAGGATACTCAGCTGGATGTGTTGGCTGAAATAGTTACTCCAGCAGAAGGTCCTATTAGGATAGATCAGATATATATCTTTCCGGATCTGCCCTTTTTAGCAGTTAACAATTAGCAGGTTTGAGGCAACTGAGGGACCTGGGTTTTTAGGCAAACTGTGGAAGATAGGCTAGAACAGCCAAAATCAGCTTGTGTATCATGACACAGGTGAAACAGTAATTACAGTCCCCCTTTGCAAGCACAACATTTAAGAAAAACTGGTGTTTTACTCATAAGCTATTAGGTTTGTTGCTTTGGTTTGGGTTTTTTGGTTTGGTTTTTGTGGTGGTGGTTACTGTTGTTTGAGTTTTTTTGTGGTAATTGTTGTGAAGGGGCCCCAAAAGACATGATGTAAAAATACCAAGGGAAATAGAAATGTTTTTACAGTGATTTTAAATCATAACACAGTTTTTGGGTTTGAGTGATGAAGGAGAAGCAATACTCCATCTGATCTGGATATAGATGTTTATCCTGCAACTTTACTCCCAGTGCTTTGGGAGCCTTTCCATGGACCCAATTCCAAAACCACAGACCTCCTTGGAAACAGCAGATGCTTCACAGCTAACAGAGCTCTTTTCTCTCCCATCTTTCTTATTTATGGAGCCTTTCTCCTGGTCTGGTGATCTTTTGCCTAGTTAAAAATAAATAAGGTTCCAGAAAAGAATAATAAACAGGGCTAATAATATTAAATAAGTAAGCCACTCTCTTAGAGGGGAAAAAATAGAAGAAAGAAAAAAGTTAACTTTTTTTAGCTGTTTGTCTTGTTTTAGTAACATGATTTGCAGTAATGCTTCCAGCACAAAGATTCTTAGAGAGTCATAACTCTTCTGCTCTTGAATTTGTTGCACTTTTGGACAGTCTAGGCATTGTTGCCAATGGCAGAATGGGGGAAGTGGGACAAATTTGTTCATATGTGCACACTAGCACTTTTATTCATCTCGGGTTCATATGTGCCTGGAAGGAATCACATCCCTCCCCTCCAAGTGTATGGCCTCCATGTGTTCGGGATTTGTTACACTCCATTCAGGGCAGCATAAATCCTTATTAGGTAGGTCATAATGATTCTTACTATTCAGCTGGGCATGTATTTGATGACTGTAGCCATTTACTAGCAGAACTGGAAATAGACTTCCACTGAAATATGTAATAAAGCAATCTTTGAATTTTTAATACCTCTTATTGCACAAGTTAGCTTTATTAATTCTGCCCCTTCACACTGACTTCTTGAGGCATCTCCCTTAATATGTTGCCAAATCAAGATATTGCAGAGAAAAAGATCAGAAGAGAAGGAAAAAAAAATCTCTGGAGCCAAAGAATAAGAGAAAGAAGCTTCTGTGTGTGTGATCTAAAATGGGACTGAGAACTAATGAAGCAAAGAACCACCAAGGAAAATTGCTGCTGTCAACACTGCTGGGGACAGCTGTGGTGGAACAGCTGGTTCTGGTAGGCAAATGCAGAAGCCTCGAAGCTCTGTTGATCTGCAGCACATCTGGGACACTTAAACCCATTTTTAATGACATGAATGCAAAAGGGTGGAAGACAAGGCTCAGCAGTTTGTTTCAGTGTAATACAGTAAATGATTTGGGGAGCCTGCTCCAACGTCATCCAGAAGAAAAGCACACAGGAAAAGTGACCTTTTTCCAGATGGATTCCCACAGATCACGCACTGCATGTCCAAGTATTTCACAGGCAGGCCCACCAGCTAATGACATATAGAGTAAGCAGCAGGAAGATTATGAGCTCCTCTCACTGATCCAAAGGTGTCATCCCTGCTATGTTTTAAGAAGAATCTTCTCTAGAATTTCTCCCATGCATCTCTTAAGGAGGTAACCTTTTGGGGGCAAGAATTCTGGGTTTCTATTTGCTGTTGCAGTGTCTCTTGTGAGAGCCAGTTGAAAGTTATTTTTAAATTATTTGATATGGAGCATCCACTGTGGTTTGGCATCTGATGTGTTGCTGATCAGATTAGCACCACTGAATTGTTTTGCCTGCCTGTCACAGAGGACAAACAAGCAGACTTTTAAAGAGCAAAGGAGATATTTAAACATTAAAAAGACAAGCTCTGATTATGTCAGGCTTTGTAAGTAATGTTACAACTCCACATGATTGTTGAGGAAAGGGATATTTTGTTTGAAAACTTGAGCCTTTCACCTGAATCTTACCAGTTGGTCAATGTGGTTGTCATGCTATATTTAGCAAGCCCTGCAGAATTATTATTTCAAGTAACTGTACAAGTTGCAAAATTCTCTATTTACGATTGAAATCTCCCAAATCTGATTTACTGGCAGCCCACTAAGTCCTCTTATCACCAAACTTACTCCCTCCCTTGTTATCGATGGAGGGATTTAAAAACAGGTTCGCTCAGAAAATGTAAAGTACAGAGCAGGAATAACTGGCCACGTGACACAGACAGGGGAGTTTTATGTGAGGATGAGAAGATGAGACATTTTAATGCATCAAGTAAAAAAGGTACAGCATTTAAAACCAGTAGCATAAAAAGCTTTTTAAAAAGAGCTTGTGCGGATCTGATATGATGAAAAAACCTGAGCAGCTCACCTGGAAATAGAAAACATCTCTAAAAAATGTGCAGGAGGCCACTCCAGTTCACTGACTTTGAAGGTACAAGATCTGTCCAGATATTTGAGCTATTTTTTCAGCATTTGGTAGTGTGTGCTTTCTTAAAAGGTATAGTGTAGTGCTGAATTACTCTGCTTGGAGCAACTGTTGTCATTCTCATTAGCCTGAGAAATGAATAATGCAAGCTGGAGGCAGGCATGATACATCCACTGCTCTGAAGAGCCCCATGGTTCATTCATAATGTTCACTAACCTTGTTATAATTGCTCTTCTGGGTTTCTCCTTTGAGGGCTGTTCCTGGTGCATCCTAACTCACTTAACCCTCTGCAGCAGTCTGAGAGCATCCCGTGTGGCTCTACAGGCTGAATGGAAGACACATCTTGGAGATTCTTGTCTGCTTTTGTAAGTTTGCATTAGCCAAACTATCTAATTGTTCACAGTCTCTCCAAGAGCCCTCCTTCCACACTCTACCCTCAGAGCCAGAGAGGTGGGATGCCAAGTTCCCACCCCACCAGGCTGTGGCAGTGCAATGGGCTGCATCAGGGCAGACCAAGTTTCACACCACGTGTTTGTGAGGCATTTGCTCTGGTGCTGCTGCACTGGATGAGTATGGTGATGGACAGAAAGCCAGGGTGGAGACAACTCTGAGATCTTTGTGTAAGCAGGTAAAGTTCTACAAGGCAAAACAGTGCAGGAGAAGATTCTTCAGGACTAGGCAACAGCAACCTGGTCTTATCTGCCTTTGGTTTCCCCAGCTGGAAACATTTGCTTAAGTCAAACAGACAGTTGTATGGATAGCCTTTCACTGCATCTTCTCCTGATCTTAAAAAGAAGTTTTAAATATTATGCAGCAACAAATTTACTTCCTGACCTGAAATGCGCTATGAATTATCACCCTGGAACTGTGGGATATAAAGTAATTGAGTTTCAAGCCCAGGCTTTCTGATTCAAAACTTTTGGGAGCGAGACACACCTGCCTTTACAGACAGCAAAGCCTGGAGGGACCCAAAGAGATTAAAAACTGCTGCAGCTTCTGTTCACTCTCTACTTCATGTCCTGCCCATGTCGGTGTCAAAAGCACAGTGGCAAGAAGGTCCAGCATAAGGCAGTTGGTATTTTTGAGTGGTTTGGGTTTCACTTCCACTCAGTCCCTTTTTAGCTATTCATTCTGCCTTGTGACAACATGTCTGGATAAGAAACAATTCCAGAGTAAAGGGCAAGAGGCTGCCAAGGGAGCTACTTGTGTGAATGCACCATCAGCGGCACTAGAATGGCAATGGTGCCTCCACTGCCAGGCTTTGAAGGGTCCTGTTGTCCTTTAGTGCTACACATAACACAGTTTGGGGACCTTACTGCAAGGGGAACATTTTCCATGCAGAAAGCTGATTTACAATTTACTGTGGTTGGGATTGAGGCACACAGGATTAAATCCCAAGCTCTGATGTGATGAGCATGTCCTCCAAATGTGAGTCCTCTTCAGAGCTGTTTCTCCTTGCAGACATATGGCCAATGCTTAATTGCTGCTGAGCAGAGTGCTAGAACTATGCTAAAAGATCAAATTACTCAAGATTCTTAGTGCTATGCACTAGATATTAAATTACATTTTCTCTTGGTTTAATGCAGATTTTTTTCAATGTTTTTGCTCTTTGCTGTTACTTATTTTTAAAAAGATGCAGTGAGAAGGGAATGTACAGTTCCCATTTGAAAATCAGGAATGGTAAAAGTGTTATTTGCTGAAATGTGGGAAATGAATATTCTGTTCTGGGCCAGTTTATTTTGGCATCTGGGAGCGTGCAAGTTCTCAGCTGGTTGCTAAGTATTATTTCATGGTCTTCAGATAGCCTAATCCAGTATTTCCTTCCTTCACACTTGTTCTTGGTGCATCAATGTTTTTATGTTTGGGTTTTTTTTTCCTCTCTAGAACTTTAGTAATTTTACAAGAATAAAAAAATGTTTTATTTTCTTGTCTAGGGGAAAAGAAAAACAACCAACCAAAAACATTTTGTAGCATTTTTATACTGGTATTTGGCCTCAGCAAGAGACAATGGAAACATGTTTGACAGAAACAAAGATCCTTATTAAAAAACACATTAAGTATCATCTCATTTTTTTCTTTTAGTTTCTGATTGTGACTGGACTTGCAGCACATTAAACCCAAAATGAAGCATAAGCTTGAATTTTTTACTGAACTGCAACCTCTACATAGCTGGTAGATCTTATGGTGCCAGGGAGGAACAAGTCTCATTTTTTTCTTTTAGAAAATCTTAAAAAAAACCCTTAAAAATCTGATTCTTTTGCATATACTGTTATTGGTCTTACAATAAAGCAAGTTCTCCCTGCATTTCATTAGCTTTGCCCATGCATGCATATATAAATAGTATGGCAATGCCCATTGAATAGCCAGTCTCTCCCTGCCCCATTGTGTTTGCACATCCATGCATAAGAATGTTGTGTTTTAATATAGAAAGGCTCTTGTTCTGTGGGCTCTGGGGATGTTTGTGTAGGTAAGCAAGCTTGCTGGGTTGTTCTGTCTCTTGCTGCCAACAACCCTCTCACTGTTTGTCTGCACTGGGCAGAGAAGTTTGGCTTCCCAGACCCAATACTCCTGTTTCACAGGATGGCATTTACATGTTAAAAATTATCTTCTCTCTTTAATGACTTTCCTACTTGCCTCGTTCAAAAATGAATAATTTTTCTCCCTTTGTGGTGTGTGTTTCCATTCAGTCTTTTTTCACTTAAACCCATCATTTTAGTTCTATAGAAAGAAGTGTTCAGGTGGGACAAAGTGACACAGATCTGTGCAGCAAATGGTGTGTGTAAATCTGTATCAGTGTGACACCCAGAACCACAAAGAAATTAAATTATTTTAACATGTTACTGCATTTACAGACATTTTTTCTGTTGAGGGAACAAGGCCAGGTTGTTGTGGATTAAATAGCACATGAACAAATGATTAAGAAGTCTATTATAGTGTACAGTGTGGAGTGCACATGACTAAAAACCCCACTGAGACTCTTCCTGTGGATTTTTGTGTAGGAAAAGAGACAGGTGGTATTTATGAGTGTGAACCAGTAATTAAAAGCTACATAATATATACATGCTTGCACATGTATTCCAAACCTGTGTAGTGAATGGAGATATCCCATAAGTGATGCAGATAGCCAGCAGAGTAAAATGATGCTGAATAAAAGGTTTATGACCTTCCATGAGCTGAATGTGCTTTGGCTGTGAGCTAAATGATATATCCCTCCTGTTCTAGTGTGGACACAGCTGTGGAATGCTGGTGACTCTCCTTGTTTTGTGACAGAGTGAGGTGTTATCAGTGAAGATATCAGTGAAGAATTAGATCCGTACTGTCTCATTCAGGTCAGACTTTTTTCAAATCCCAGTTTAAATACCAGTCACAACAGAGAAAAGCATTTAGTTGAACTGCTGAACCTGAAGTCTCTTCTTAGACATCCCTGCAGACCAGCAATGCTGTTCCTCCCAGCTTTCCTCAGTATCCCACTTCCCCCATGGCTGTTTCTGTTTCTTCCCTGGGAAAGCTGGTCATGCTGATTCCTCTGCAGAAACATGTGCTGATGCCCTCTCAAGTCAGTGAGCATCTGTTTATTTAATCAAATGATTGTCAAAGCAAACCCTGGTCTCAGGCAATTGCAGTGCTTCCTAGAGCCAGTGGAGGAACATTAACTTTGATCTGGCAGTTTTTGGGCACCATCTGCCCTGCCTGGCTGTCAAAAAGCACAGCTCAGTAACCCAGCTGGTATTGTTGGGGGATATAACATGGACAAATACGAGCAGAACATGATGGTTGCTCCTCCATCCTCAGTTATTGTCCTAAAGCAGGCTTTCAGGAGGTTTCCAGTTGACAAGGAAAAGTCTTAAAACGCAAAGTGAAGACACCAGGGAGTGGTGACTCTCCATATTTCCTCTCATTGACTCCACCACTTTCATGAAGACATTGCTCTTGGAGTGAAGCGAGCAGGTAAATCCTGGCCAAGTAAAGTCCCAGGCAGAGCCATGAGCTGATAGATGTGTTTGACTGACCAGAGCTAAAATGATGCTCTAAAAGTCAAAGCTGCTGTTGCCCATATATCAATTTCCTCTATCTGCCAGAATTCTTGAAACCATTTGGGCTTGAAGTGCTCAGAAAATTGGACTTTATCTGCCTGTAGAGAGAGACGGAGCGGAGGGGGAAGATCAACGGGTTTGATTATTCCTCTGCTTTTAGCTCCACAGTTCTGTGTTATGCATTATTCATGGCATCAGTGTATGGTGCTGCTGACATTTGTCACTGCAGGTTTCATTATATGCAAATGTGCAAACCCCTTTTGCAGACACTACATGAGACTTTTTTTTTTCACGATGTGAAAGAGCGAATGTGTAATTAACAGTGCACTGGTGAAACCAGCACTTACTTGGCCTATCATAACAGGAACCTGTTCCTCTCTAATTGCATTTTCAGTTCATCACACACGCTGTATCTCCTCTCAACATGAGTTATAACCTTTCTTGAATCAGATTCAAATGGGGATTTTTTTCCCCCCTTGTTGCTGTAAAAGGAGTCTGAACGCTGTGGCATGGGGTAATTTAAGCTACCCCTGTTCAGATACTGCTGGCCTCTGCTGGTACATAAACCTCTACAGCATCAGGCTTTCATTAGCCATAAGCATGAGAATTTAGCTGTGAATGTGGTTATCCTGATAAATCTCTGGAATATGTCCATGGAGAGCCACAGCCTGACTGCAGATGTTGGGTTGTACCTGGGGTGATGGAGAGAGCATGCCTTGGGAAATGAGTCAAGGCAACTGGTACCCTGTGAATAAGGCCCTAGATTTATGTGTAAATAAGAGAGGGGTTTGGCTGCAGAGTACCAAATTGTACTCAGGGGATGATGTTTTCATTGCATTTATTTTAAGAAAAATCTGCTGTTGGAGAAGGAGCTGTTTAACTCTTATTATACTCATTTCTCTGTGACTCACTGAAGTATTCCCTGCTGGAATACTATTCAGAGGCAGCTTATCTCTGTATAAAGCTCTTCATTTATTTAAAGTTTCTTACATTAGAACCTCATATGCTAAAGAAATCATTGCAACAGGCAATTTCTGTATGTCAGAGTTCACCCAACCTTTCAAACTAATAAAAGAATATTGCTCTTTTCCCTGCCCCTTTTCCTTTAGGTCAGTGTTCACCCTTCCAACACAGTGCTCGAATAAACAGGTTCTGTTTGCAGTTCCTTGCTGAAACTGTGGGGGAACAGATCAAAAAATGATTCATACAAGTTGTCATTACCTCAGTGTGGAGGAAAAAACATCACAGTGCCATGCCTGAGAGCCTTTCTGAGGCTGCTGCACTCGGAGTCAGGGATGGGAGGAGGACTGAGCCAGCCCATGAGGGTCACACACATCCTTCACAGGGGTTTTTCCTCCGCTCAGCCTCTTGTTTCTGCAAGCTCAGCAGTAAAGAGAGTAAGAACAGGGAAATTTAAATGTATGCTCTCTAAAACATCCTGTGTATACTTTCTTAAAGCTTCCCCAGAACATTTGCAGAAGTTGTTAAAAATTTTCCTTAATTTCTCAGTCAGAATTTTGATTTTGGCCAAAAAGAGATTTTTCACTAAAAATGAAAATGCTTTATTCCAAAATCCGTACAGCAGAAAATCTTTTTGTCTGTTAAATTAAAAATGAGCTATTTTACTACAGAAACCCCATCCTTGACTTGTTTAAAGTCCCCATGGAAAATAATTGCAAACCTTATTTGCAGAAGGGATCAGGGGAGGAATTGTTGCTGTTCTATTTAATCTCATTGAGTTTTCCACTGGAGATGGGGCTGTTGATCCCCCTGTTCTGCAGCAGGATTTTCAGTGTGCTGTGGGGATCAGGCACATGAAGGTCACACACCCCGCTTCAGCTGTGTGGTTTTTACCTCCAGAAATAAGAACTTCTCAAAAAAGGCATGGTGGTTGCTGCTACTTATATTTATGCCTTGAAAAAGCTGCCATTATGTAGTAAATTACAGTGTTTATATACAGGTTTGGGACCTTGAACAAAAATAGAACATTTTCTTAATCCTGTTTGTCAGAGGCAAAGATTAAATGTAGATGATCCACTCTAAGAAAAATTGAAAGAGTGTCTGGATTTGATCCTAGCCTGACAGAAGTGCTAAACTGAGGATGAAGCCATTCACTCTTAAAGCCAAGCCAGTGATTCTCCCGAAAACCATTATGGCTATTGGTAAATTCTGTAGAAATCCTTAACACAAGAAAATACAGCAAACACAACATCCAGAGAGGTATAAATGAAGCCAAGGCGAATTCCTGGACATTCCTGGCACTGCTGCACAGAGAAGTCTTTGTGGTGGTGTGAATAAAAAGTCTTTAACCTCTGGCAAAAGCAGTTTGTGAGTCCCATACCCTTCAGAGTAGACTTTAAACTGGCAAAGGAAGAAATTGTGACGTTCCACCCACCATGACCCCTGATATTCTCCAGGCTTTGGGCAGTGCATCTGGCACTCCTGAAGCATCTTTAGCACTGTAGCCTGATGCCATTGCTGGGAACAAGCTCCTGTCACACCTGAAGCTCAAGTTTAGAAGGTGCAGCTAAAAAAATTCGTGTAGCAGTATCAGTCATGTCTGTTTTCAGGGGAAAGATAGGGCAATGATAAGAACACAGGAGTCGTTCACAGCTAACTGGGCTAAAGATAACATTTCTGTCATTAGTAGTAGAAGTCTGGGACTGCTGTTGTGTATGTGCAAAATAATAATGTGTGTTTTATATGTTAAACTCCAAGAAAAATGTGACATATGCGCTGATTCTTTTTGCCTAATGTGGAAAGGAACTCTGCTAGTGCTTGTTCCCTTTAACATGGCACATCAGAAGCCAGCCCTGAACTGGCTGATTTATTCCAAGGAGAAAAATGATAGAAAGGAGGCAATATTTTTGTAGAAGTGTTTCAGTGTAGACATTTAAACCCCAGCACTGTTTAGATGTCTCTGAGCTATTGCAGGCGGCTCGGGCTGGAGTGAAGGAAGCTTCCTAAGATTAGTTCTAGTACACAGTGGGTATTGCCATCTCTGACTGGAGTGGAAATTGATCTCCAAAAATTTATAGTGTCTGTCTCAGGCATCAAATCTGTTTGACATGTAGGAACAGCCTGGATGGTTAAATGAATCTTCAAAGGTGACAAATATGTTTTGAACTGTAAAGCCACTTGGATCAGCTGTAGAAATACAGAAGTAAGTCTTCTGCTCAAAGCGTTTGAGAAACATAACAGGAAAAGGGATGTGACTAAGTGTTTATTAAGAGTTTGCAACTTAAATTCACACACTTATGACAGAAAAGAAAATGTGTTGCTTGCTCATGGCTGAGACTGTTGAAGCCTTGTGGTCAGCAAATGCTGAAATGCAGTTCATTTTATTACCTCTGGAAGTGATCATTGAAAGAAGCCACTGTGATCAGCAATGTGCAGCCTTACTCCCAGCAGGAGGGGGAAATGCTTTTCCTGCTTTGAAAAATTCAAGAGTTGACTTCAAAACAAGTAGTTGTACATGTCTTGCTATGCAGGAGTCAGAATTTGGCTACCAGGTACTCTGTAAAAAACCTCAGAAGAGTTTGCTATGAGTGTCTAAAAGTTCGTTTTCTTCCAAGAAAACACTCACAGTGAACAAAAGTGGAATAATACAGATAGGCCATACATAACAGTGCTGCCAAAATAATTCCCTGTTCTCATCTGAGAGAGGAGCAGAAGGGCAAAAAAGGCTTAAAAACTTTGCAAACCTGTCAGCTAGTCCTGAAGCACTGCTGTTCCACACAGCATAGTGGTCTCTTCACCATTTCTGCTCTTTCCTTGCTGTCTTTTTCAGCCAGGTATAGAAACAGACCCTTATTTACTCTTAGATATTGGGGAATAGATGTATTAAGCAAATTAGAGTGGTAACATACCTCCTTTGGTATGTACAACCTTTGAAAAGGGACTTTCTTCTGGAAAATGGTATGATACTCTGCCCTATGCCCAGATTTTCCTAACCTAAAAGTCAAGCTAGAAGTCTCCAAACAAAATAAAATTCATAAATAAACCTCTTCCCTTGTGAAATGCCACGCCAAGCATGGCTCCTATTCCCCAAAGAAGGCCACTGCTGACATTCTTCAGTGGGCACTGACATGATTTGAACGTCTTTTGAACACATTTTTCCATTTAATTCTCTTTTTTTTCTGCTGCTGAGCTCTCTCATTATCTGTGCCTCTGCTCTTGCTCATCTGAACTCAATTTGTTTTGTGGGTTTGAGAACTGCAGTAGTTAATGCTGAAAGCCGTGAAGAGCAATAATGAGTTACAAATCCTTTCACTAAGTTCTTCTGCAATGAGCACAGTGCTCGAGAAAGGTCCTGAGGACACAGGATTGGGCCCCAAAGTGTTCTCCTTGTGCAGGAAGCTCTACCAAGGCAGTATTCCCTTCGGTGAGGTGCTCCATAGGATGGGCTGGATCCATAGGATGTGGCCACAGAGCATGGAGCACCTTCTTGGTGGCTGCTTTTCTTGATCCTGCTGATGAGCTGCCAGCCAGCTCCTCTGCCTGCCCGTGCCTTGTCTTCTTCTGCAGGATGGGCACAGGAAAGTGCTCTGCAGGGAGAGGGAGAGCAGCTGGACAGTTATTTGCAAAATATATGGTGAAATATCCTTTAAATGGCAGCAAGGTGTTAAAATTGGTTTTGTAGTGTGCTTCGGTGTAAAGCTTGATTAGCTGGTAGCCAGAGGAATGCAAGGCAGGACTGCTTCTGAGCACTGCTATTAATTATGTATTGTCATTTATTAATAATTTAAACTGCTTTTTTAGACAAGCAAAGGGGCTTGGAGCTAGTTAAATGTGCCTAAGAAAACCATCCCTGCGGGGAGGGATTGAAATGGGCAGGAACTGCACTTGGGGATCAGCACGGATGCAGATCTGCAGTTTCTTGTTGTATCTTACAGTGAAGTTATTGTGGGGCAGGAAGGGGAAGGGAAACCCAAGCACAGCTGGAATTTTCCCTTCTACACTCTGCTGCCTCCCTTGCTGTGCCTCACAGAGCTGGCACACTTGCTGCAGAGGGAAGCTCTGGGTGCAGGAGCATCCCCAAGGTTGCTCTGTGGGGTGAATTTCCACATCTGCCACAGCAGCTGCTGAGCTGGGATCCCAGCTTTTTCACGTGTGTTCATGTGAGCACTGATTTCTTTTCGCCTGGCCTTTTTGGACTGGAGGAGAGCCCAAGCTAAAATCCCATTTACAAGCACTCTCCACTCTTAGGGTCTGGGTGCAAAGAGCCCGTGTCTCAGACATTGTGCAAGGGATGCCTCGAGAGCTCATTGATTTGGCTCCATTTCTACACGCAGAATTGCTGAGGGGCTGAGCTATAGGGAAAACAAGATTACTGTAGTAATTTGGAGTTTTAATGCTGAGAATGAGAGGTAAATGCAGAGGTGTTCCTGTTGTCTCTCTAAGAAGCATTAATAGCATCCAAGGAATTCAACTCAGGCACAGAATTCAACCCCCCAAGCGGTTTCTCATGACCTTTTGTTTTGGGTGGTGACTTTTAGCCATCTTTTGGTTAAAGTTTCTTGTAAGTTTAAGTTACCTGTTGTCTTTAAAGAAACTTAATTATCAAATGCATGACAACCCTTAAAGCCCCTGTTCTTCTTCCTCAGTAAGGTTCAATGATTGCTAACAATTCAGAATACTGGAACAGGTCACTGCAGACTTCACTAATCACATATATCAAATATTCAATATCCTTCCTTCCTGTAAGGAACTGACAAGAGCGTCCTTCAAGTTAGACTGGGTAAATAATGAGAGCATTGCTTCTATTTTTCATGAGTCGATATAATAATGTGTCAAAAGATAAATATGTTCTCTATACAAAAATTTATTGCTTGTGCTACAGGGCATTTATTACTTCATTAATAATAATATTTAAGAGATGTATATGCTCTTTTATAATTGCATAAAGTGAAATTAAATGGCAGAGCAGTGAAGGCAGTGCTTTTCAGGGCTAAAACAGAGCTGTACCATCAGAGATCTGAAGTAACAGTATTATAATGAAACATCAATTAGTGTGTGTGTCACTGCCAGAGTGGGGATTGGAGGTGGGAAACATGTTTTACAATAACCAGCTAACGGCTTGCACTGTTTTAAGTTTCAGGCAGAACCTGAAGAAGCTAGTGTAGATTACAGGTGGTATTTCTGGTTATACCCTTCATGGAGATATGGAGGTGTTTTCATGAGTTATCACAGTGCTTTTTTACTCAAGTGAAAACTCCCACTCTCTACAAAAGAATTTTGTAATGCCAAAAAGGTGGTCGTGCAGCTCTAATGTTTTGTGCTGTAATAACTTCAGCCTGTCTGCAACCATTTCCCTCTGAGAACCACTCTGGCATTCTTAAGGAAAAGTATCATGGATATGTGTGGTTCATAAGCCAAAGGTGAAGGTATATTTCTTCTATTTATGCATCCTAGCTAATGATTTTGGAGGGAGGGAGTCAGAACAGAGAACAAAAGAACAACAGGAAAAAAAAAGAAAAAAAAAAAAGCTAGGATGTGTTTTGAAAGGTTTGTAGCTTTCCAAAATTGATGTTAGTACTGAAATGAGGATTTATCTTTGTTTTGGTTCTTAGTTGTTTTTTGCATTAATTAATAAGTGCCCTGCAGACATTTTGCTCTAATCGGAAGCTGTGAATAAATGAGCAAGAAAAGAACTTAAACAGAATAGAGAGCCGCAGTAGGGAGCCAAAACTGTGGGTGGGCCTTCCACAGACCTAAAGGAAAAAATGAGAAAGTCAACTATCTCTGAGGGGTTTTCCTCCAAAAAGCTTTTGTGAGGTGGGAATTCAGCTACCAGCAGTTGAGGAAGCAATAATCTCAATGATAAACTGAAAAAAATCCCTGACTCTCCTGGCACAGGATTGCTGTCTTTGTGCTGGGTGCCTCAGAGACTGAATTCTGCAGTGTTACGTTTTGCTGGAAGTGAGCTTTGTGCACCTGATGTGCCAGAATTTGCAGCCCTTTTTGGAGTGGTAAGGTTCAAAATGGTGCCGTGCCATGCAGTGCCTGCCTGTGCTGGCCTCAGCTCTTAGGGCTCTTGATTCACTGGTGCTGCTGATAAAATCAAACAAATAAAAGGGCGCAGCAGAACCCATCCAAAACAGGAAGCTCTTCAGAGAGCCTTTTGATTAGCAGTGAGTTGGATTATGGTTGCTTCAATTATTACTACGGTTTTACTCTATTATTTTCCTGTCTATGATAGCTATGCTTTTAAAAGCAGATATCAAGAGTCTTTTAGATGTCATATTACATGTCAGAGATTTTTAAGACTTGAGCAGTAATAAAGACTGAGAAAACTGGAGTTTTATTGCTTCAGCGCTGAGCTTGTGGTTTGATCAGATTAGCATTCTATTGGCCTTTCTTTTAAAACACTGACAGGTATGACTGCAGTGCCATATGTCATCACTGAATTGTATCCCAGGGATCTGGATTTTTGCAGAATAGTTTGGACCATTCTTAGCGTGACCAAGTGCTCAAACAGCTTCTTTTAGTGTAATGGCTTAGGTATGGGTGTCTGACAGATACATAGCTGAAGGCTTGGCTTTTCCTGATGTAGCTGGACTTTTAAATAAGCATTTTGAAGGTGCTGAGTTGCTTAGGGGACCCCCTGCACTTCATGTGAACTGGTGGAATTCAGCTGAGCTGATAGCACCAGAGGAACCTTGAAAGCGTGTTTGTGAGTTTCCCTAGTGCTGATCTTTCCTAACACATTCAAATTTTAAAATCTTGACTCATATTTATCTACTAATCTCCAAGAGTTAATTGCTTCCTTGTGGAATTCCCAGAACAAAATGTACTCCCTGCGCTGTGCTTGGAGGGGAGCAGAATACATATTGCTGAGGCTTTTTATTACTGATGGTGCAGTTCCATTAATTTTCTTCCCTGCTCGCTGGTATAGGTGAATGTGGAAGGAGTAATGATGCCTCCTCAAACTTGCCCTAGGAAATTTGGGCACTTAATAAGCCCATGAAATGGCAATCAAAAGGCACATTTGTGGAGTGGCCTCTGTGGTTGTGGCCACAAACAACCCAAGCAGGTGGCCACCTAGGCAGGACAGCTCATCTCCAGAATAGCCTTGTCGCAGGAGAACCCTCTTCCCCTCTTGAGGAGGGTCCACCAGACCATTCTAACTTCCAGCTCTTGTCTGGTGGGAGTTTAGGGAGAGTGCAGCTGAAATTGGTAAATTTGTGACAGAGACTATGCTCAGGCAGGTCCCTGGTGGAAAGGGGCATGTTGGAGCACTCTTGAGTGTGGTTTATCAATTAGAGCTGAATGTGTAGTGTGTGCTGATGGTCTCTTTCACATGGCAACCATATAGTATATAGCAAGAGGAGTTGAAAAATCTCATCTCTAACTCTGCCTCAAAAGCAGATCGATTGCTTGATCCTCACCAAGGTACCTCTGGCTGAAAATTACGTTTCTTAAATTACTTATAATAGTATTCCTGTTACTGGTATTACTACTACTTAGGAACAGTCTGGGGGTCTGCACTATCTGGCTGTAGCCACTGCTGCTGCTCCAGACAAGGACTATTGAAATTTCAATGTCACCTCATGGGCAGGAAGCCAGTTTGATAATGTTAATCCTCAGAACTTTGAGTACTCTTCCCGTTATATCAATACACATGAACATTAGTAGTGGTTGTAAAATTATGCAGCCTTAAAAAAAAAAAAATCCACACACATGCCAGTTCTATTATAGACCCCATCTGTGCATCTACTGGTTCAAAATGGGAAAAAAATCCCTTGCCTAGCATGTTGATCAACTAATTATTATAAACTACATCTCGCAGTAACATTCTGTTTCAATGGTGTACAGCTGTTTCTGTCGCTCTGTGTTTCTTTTGCCTTTTTTGTATCTTTTCCCAGTCATCTTTCTCAGTGCTTTGTAGCCAGTGGAAGAATTGATGAAGTCTTTAAAATATTTGATCTGCAGTCTTGATCCAAAACAGTGCACTCAGTAAGTCTTTTACATGAATTCAGTGGACTTCAGATCAGTATCTAATCACAAAAGACAAAGAGCACTGAAACTTACTCTCTGCTCTTACCCCACAAAGCTAAGGATTTTTTATCTTCTTTTGAAGGCCCATAGGGATTTAAATCTGCTTCTCAGGCTGTCCCGTGGTGTGGGAGGATCAGATGGGTGCCTCAGCAGCATCAGAGGTGGCTTTTGGAGCTCTGGTCCCTGTTGGGTCAGGTCAGGGTTTCACCAGCTCTTGTGCTCAGCAGCCAGACTTGCTCCATCTCTCTCTGCTTTCCCCTTCTTCTTTCCAAGCTCCCCATTTGTTTGGGCTAACACAGTGACTGGTGGAATCCCACCCTAAATGGGCTTAGGGAACCAGTTTGGGTTATAAGCCCTTATTGCCCTCCTCTCCCCTAAATTTCCACACTCTGTTTCTAAGCTGGACTCTTCTCCTTTCTGGTTTTCCAGTTGGTCCATGCAGAGGGCTGTATTGGCAGAGCTGCAGACAGTGTGGGGTGAGGAGCAGGGCAGTCAGGGCAATCAGCCAAGAACTATTTGCAGGGTGTTTTCTCCCAACCAGTCAATGCAGGAACCAAGGAAATGGAGTTCAGCCAAAAGACTAAATGATGAGGCTCAGGGTTCAGCGTTTACTCTGTGAATATCTCCTCTGAAATTGCTGCTGCTGCTCCTGGGAAGGAAGTGTGAGCATAGTCTAACTCTGTCAGCCCCCGGCTCCAAGGCAGGCCCATCTGGTGATGGGTCTCTTTCAAACATGAACTAAATTGGGACTGATTTATGCTTTTGCCTAAAAATCATGCAGTGCTTCCCGAGCTGAATATTCAGTTGACTCTGAACCAGGCAGCATTACAGCTATGTTTATTTTAGTTGTTTGTCTTTGCAAATCAGCTCAGACTGAAGGCAGAAAAATATCTGCATGAATGATTGCAAACAAAAAACTGCTGATTTCCCCAAACTCTAGTTAATTGACCATCCACCAGCTCCAGGAAAAACAGATGGAAACCATGGCCAGAAAAACATTTTTTAAAACAAAATCCTTGAAACACCAGCAAAGAACCTGCAACACGAGTCTGTAGCATTGACTGTCTTTTGGGAGTCTTTAGTATTCAGTCAGAACAGACAGCAGAGCAGGACATATGTGACCCTTGGACCTCAGTTCATGTTGGCTGAGAGCCACCAGATTGTTGCACATTATAAACATCGCCTCCTCTTCCGTGGCAGACAGGTTTTCCCACGGTGGGTCACCATCAGCAGCACCAAAAGCTTTCTGAGGGTGTCTCAAAGAACAAAGTTGTACCTGAGAACTCGAATCCAAATGTAAAACCAAGGAAAGGCCTCTACAAGAAGTCATCTAGGAAAGATAGCAAACCCTTTGTCTGAGGAGGAAGCTCCTTGCCCTGGGTTTCAAAGAGAGTATCTCGGAGGAAATGCCTGTGGAGTCCATGAATACACCCAAAGAATCTTTCTCCTGTCATATTATTACAATTTGGATTCCGATTTTATTGCTGTATACAAATCAAATCCAAGACCTAAGGCTCTATTCCCTGTTGGTCTCTTGGCTGTTCATGTAACAGGGATGAGGAGAGAACATAGAAATGTCCCTATTTGCACTGCTTGTTTGAAGGCTATACTGTGCAGTCTAGACAATGGGGGAGATTAGTCTGCCTGAAAGAAGTATATTAAAGATAATCTTTGAGCAATGGCCAGTCTTGAGGGAGGGCTATGAGGCCTCTGTCAGTGCCTGGGAAAGAGAGAGATGCTTAGAGTTTCACTGGAGACTCACCCTCAACATTCTTCTGCTGGCCCTAATCTCCAGGCTGATGATGCAGTACACGTTCCTCTACAACTGCTGGAAGAAAGAAGCACTTTTGTACAATGACTGTGCTGGGGTCAGAACTATTTCAGAATTTAGTGTGAAAAAAATATTCCAGAAGATGGTAGGGGTACTATTTTTGAAACTCCTGCTTTCACTGCTTCAGGTAAGAAGATCCAAGGAGATTGCCTTGTAAAGTGGGGCCTCTGAGGAAGCCTGTGCACTCAGCCTAATCATTCTGTTTTTTCCAAGACAGAATCGTTTCAGATGCCCTGGGGGCCAGAGAACATTGTCTTCACTTGCCCTTACATATCACAACTTACAGAAAACTTCCCTGCAAATTAAGGTGTGATAGCAAACATCAAAAGCCATGACTACCATATGTGCCTCAGGAAGAGAACATGAGACATCAGGGGGCACCTCTGTGATGACTTTTTTCTCTACAGTTTTAAATCACTCCACAGTTTACAATTGCAGGGGTCCTCCTGCAATTACTGAAAATACATTATGATACTTTCTCTGTGAAATAGTGATATTTTCTCCCCACCATTTCAAAACAGACTCAGATCTCCTCCCCTCCCCTTCCATGAGCAGTTGTAGCTGTTTTAGGTTTCACAGGGAGCTTTTCTTCCCCTAAATGTCTTAAGATATTTCTCTATTTGAGCTTCATAGATGTGAGCTTCATAGTTTTACCACCCTGAAGGTGTCAGTAGCAAGTGCTTGGCACACCAGGCAGTGATTAGATAGTTTAATCCTCAGCCACAGGGCAACCAAACAGTGGTGTGTAAGAAAAGGAGAGGCAGAACATGCTCCACCAAGGTGCCAGTCACTCAGGAAGTACACCACCTTCCTTTATGCACCATTCTTTTCTACTTCAGGTTTTGCTGTTATCACTCACTACAACTTTTTTAAACCTTACAGGTCATTACATGAGTCATGCCTTGGTTGAGGCATCTTCTTGAAAGAGGATGCTGTTTCATCATGGTTGAAGCCCGTCCAAATCCAGCTGGCTGGCAGTCCATGCTTGTTCCCACCCCAGCTAGTTCTGCTATAGGGCAGTAGAATGGTTCAAAGAATTGATCTGGCTAAAAATGAGTTCAGCAAAAACTAAAATATTAATTTTAAGCTCCTTCAAGTGGCTTATTTTCCAGCTGCTATACTACTTATTGCTGACACAAATGAAAAGGTAGGGAGACAGTCCACAAAGAGTATCTGGGTGATTCAGCAACCTGCAATATGCTTAAGGTCAGGTTAATCACAGCCAGAGTGATTTCATGCTTGCTGTTGGATAGGGATTTTTCAAGAGTTGCAGACAGAGTTTCTTTCTGGATGATGGTAAAAAAGCAGAATTTAATGTCTTTATCCTTACATCCTTCAGTGAGATCTGAAGGAATGTCATGGAAATCTTCTGAAGGATGAAAGTGTAGAATCATGGAATGGTTTGGGTTGGAAGGGACCTTAAGGATCATCTAGTTCCACCCCCCTGCCATGGGCAGGGACACCTTCCACTCTACCAGGTTGCTCAAAGCCCCATCCAACCTAGTCTTGAACATTTCCATGGATGGAGCATCCAAAACTTCTCTGGATAACCTGTTGCAGTGCCTCACCACCCTTAGGGTAAAGAATTTCTTTCTAATACCCAATCTAAACCTATACTCTTTCAGCATGAAGTCGTTCCCTCTCGTCCTATCATTACATGCCCTTGTGAAGAGTCCCTCTCCAGCTCTCTTACAGACCCCCTTTAGATACTGGAATGCTGCTCAGAGGTGTCCCTGGAGCCTTCTCTTCTCCAGGCTGGACAGCCCCGACTCTGTCAGTCTGTCTGGTGAGCAGAATGTTCTGTTTGCCAAGTCCAGAGCAGAAATAGCCAGCTAGGGATGAAAATTCAGATACTTTGGTCTACTCTGGGAAGAGCTGAGGCCTTTCTACACTCTTTTCTAATTTACCAAGCCACTGTGGTGCAACGGGAAGCTCGTCACAGAGACAGCAGCTTTCAGAGAGACAAACAGGCAGGAGTGGCCGGGGCTTGCTGACTCAGCTGCAGCAGCTCCAGCGCTTCCTCACATCCTGCTGCTCTGCATCCTGAGTCCTGGAATCACAGCTTTGCATCACAGGAGTGTCACCTCCTCAGTCACCAAAGGCACACAGGGAGGCGAGCGAGCACATGGTCACACACACACACACACAAGCACACATGCATGCACATGCACAAACACACACACACAAATGCACATGCATGCATGCATACCTGCTCACATGCACACACACACTTACACACACAGTCTCACACACTCATACACTCACACACATGCATACACACACAGTCACATGCACATACACACACACAGCCATACATGAACATACACTCACACGCACTCACACACACATAAATGCACACACAGACTCACACACACACTCACATGCAGTCACACACACACATACACACACTCACACATGCACACACATACACACCTACACACACATATGTGCTCACATACACACACTCACACACATGTTCACACACACACATGCACACACAGACTCACACACACACTCACATGCAGTCACACACACTCACACATACACACACTCACACATATACACCCACACACACATGCACATGTGCTCATATACACACACTCACAAACACACATGTTCACACACACCCATGCACACACACACATACACACTCACAGATGCATATGCACACATGCACTCACAAACACACATGTTCATGCACACACATGCACACGCACACATACACACTCACACATGTATATGCACACATGCACTCACACACACTCGCAAACACACATGTTCACACACACATACACACACACTCACAAACACACATGTTCTCACACACACACACACATACACACACACAAACACACATGTTCACACACATATACACACACACCCCCTCCCCATGCTGCACACACATATAGCCACGGCAGCCCCATCAGTGAGTGTATCCTGGCAGTGGCACAGCAGCAGTGCCCGTATGGCTCATGCAGCTGCTCTGCAGCCAAGGAGGGATGTCCCCTGCACTGCCGTGGCAGATGTCAGACATGGCAATTTGGGGACAGGGTGCCACCACAGCCCCAGCCAGGAGGCCGTGAAAGAAAGGGCACAAAGCAGGGCCGCATCTGTTCTGGAACAAAAGACATCTGTCCCTGGCCCCAGCAGCTTTCTGGCATGATTTCACAAGGACAAAAGCTCAGGTTGACTGATACAAGGCTGGTACTCCATAAAACAAGCCATAAGGTCTTAGGCTGTCCAAATGTGTGCTGACAGTGAAACAGCACTCTGGCGGCAGAGAGGTTTTAATCTTTCATCCGAGGGAAGAGGGTAGGGTGGTCCCCATCCCTGCACTGCCTTTAACCACACATCTGCCCTTGTTTTTGGATCTTTTTGAGCAGTTCAAAACCTAGACCTCTATCAGATTATAGACAACAGATGTTCCGTTCAAGGGGATTTGTGTGTGACATCCTCAGCAGGAAAAGTTCCTTTTGCTTCTTTAGAAGCTTCGTTCATCTGTTGCTTTCTCCAGGTTGATGAATTTTACTTGTGGGCAACTTATTTACTGAATGGCTCAAACTACAGATGTGCATTTGCCTGCTGCATGAATGTGAGTCTTACAAGAGAAAATCTTATAGAAAGGACAGACTTCTAATGTGCCTTCAATAAAGTGTTCTGGAAAGAAACTGACCATAGCAAATTCTAATTATTAACTTGCTTAACAGCATTGATAAACAGTATGCTCTACCTCCTTCCCTTCTCTGCTGGTGCCAGTAGTGGCTGTAATGCTTTTTAGCTTGGCAGAATCACATCAGAAAATTTTGTAACCAAGTGTGTGTGTGAATGTGTCTACAAAAATATAATGCACTGGAAATCTAATAGAAAAATATCGAAAAGCAGAACAGCCTAGGTTATTCATTACTCAGATTGTATTAACAAGATGAGTCTATTTAGGTTGTTATATACTGAAAAACAGATAAAAATGACCATTAACATTTTACAACCTTGTAATTTTTTCCTATGCATTCCTTTTTATGTTCAGCCCAAGTTGCTGCAAGTCTGTCTGTGAGGGTGTGGGGAACAGCCAGCAGAACCCTCGCAATGGGCTGCTGCACAAGGACACAAATGCATGAGAACTCTGTAGTGCATTTATGCCTTAAAAAAAAACCCCAAATCTGTGGAAGCTTTTCACATGGTACTTCTTAATCACATGATGGCTCATTTGTATTTGCCCTTGCTTGACAGTGTTAAGACAGAACAAGAAAGAAAGATTTTAGTCTGGTTTCTAAAGCCCTGGTGGGGATGATGTGCTCACTGTCCTGCAGGTAAAAGCCTCTGAATTTGCATCTCATAGTGATGGTTGTTGAAACTGTTGGCTTTGCCTGGCTGTCTAAGATGCTGATTTTCCTATTGCATCTTTGAAGAAAGAAGAAAATAGAATGTATTGCAGAGAACAAACACCAGAGATGTGTATCTTTACTCTGCTCATTGAATGGGGCTGGGAAAAAAAGGCAGAAGAACTTCAGAACTGTAACATTCCACTAGATGGTTTGAAACTTAACACCTGCTGATGAATTTGCTTCATCTGCAGTTTTAACAGAGAAGCGTGAGGCCCAAAATTCACACTGGAATTGAAATGAATTCACAAAGTACCGAGCAAAAATAAGGTAGAAATCATTCTTGTGTATACAAGGGTATCCAGATAGAATTTAAATGTCCAGAGATAGCATAAGAAACTGCAATAAGAGAATGGGTAAAAAAAGATCTAATTTTCAACTGTTAACTGAAGACTTTTTAACAGGACAATTTTTGCTGTTTGATGACTTTTGCCAACACAAAAATTTGTCCAGTTCTTGGCCACCTCTGGCTAGAGGGATGACCTACAGCTTGCACTCCCTGAGCAAAGGAGAGGCAGAGCGCTCCTCCAGGTCATCAGGTTTTCACCTGAACCCTGTAGCAGTGGCAGAGGATGAACTCCTTGAATGCTCTTGCTGGTTCCTGCTTGGGAAGTTGCTCTGAGGTTTAATTCATTACCTACACAGACGTCAATACACTCCACCAGCAGTTGAGATAAAGACATCAATTTGGGTGTAAAAGCAGCAATTTTGTCCTAAAGCACCTTGGTAGAGGCTTGTGGGCCTAGGAAGAGAGTTTAAGACATCTTTGGATACTCTTGATGCTAGTGCCACCTTCAGCACCATCAGCCTCAATTTTGTTTCATTCTTCAGCAGTTATAATGATTAATGAGATCAGGGAACTTAATTTGTGTTAAAAGTATCCTGATTTTAAATGATTATATCTGCATTATAAACCCACATCCCAGACAGAGGTTCCTAAAGAGCAAACTCATACCACCTGAGGTCTGTTCAAACACCAGTTCCCAATCAGCAAATGTCCTGGCACCACTGAGGGGGTGGTGAAATAGTGGAATTAAATAGCTGTGAAAGGTGTAGGAGCTGATGGAGCTTCACATGACCATTGTCATTGATGGAGAGGAGCAGGAACCATGGTTTGGGGGGATTGTAGATGTGATGTACAATACAGAGGTAAGCAAGAAAAAGATATTTCTGAATTAACATTAATTGGAGAATGCAGAGATAAGTCTCAGGCTTCTACTGCAGACCTGAGCAAGTCAGTCTGCTGGAGGTTTTTCATTCCCCAAATTCCTCAAACACTCCAGGAGTTATATATAGCTGGAGTTTTTGGAAGGCTGCCATTTGTGAGGGAAAGGACAGTGTTTGGCACGTACTGCTACTATGACTGGCTCTCAGAGAAACTGTGATAATGCACAAAGTCAAAGAGGTGTTGTGTTTACAGGTAACAAATTCTTCTAGTTATCAGTCTTATCAAGAGTTCACTCAAAAGGATGAATATATGTTTATTTTGTGAGCAAAATAAGAAAAACTGGACTTGTGTTTTCTGGTTTTGAACTGTGATTTGGCCGCCCTCTCCAGCTATCTGAAACAAAATAAGAGGCATTATTTATTTACTGGTTTAAAGCCAGTTTGTTACACTGAAATTTCCCAAGTCTTGTATTGTAAGGATCAGTACTTTGCAATGTACATTTCAGCCTTTTAACAAATATTTTAGACTATGTTCTTTTAAAAATAAGTGCCTTAGGTACTCACAGCAATGGCTGAGAGAAATTAAGAAGGTTCATCTCTCAAAAAATATCATTCCTGCTCTTCTTAGTTAGTCTTAGCCCTCAGCCAGAATTTATATACCACACTCCAAAGCAATACTGATGTTTTCACAAGAGGAAAAGAATGCTTTGGGATCGCCAGAATACAAGCTTCCAAAAATATCTTGGCGATAGAGTCATAAACAAAGTCACTTTGTAATGGGGGGATAAAAGTCATAGGATTTAGTGCCAGATCTTGCATGTTTGTAACTGTCAGTACTTCTCTCATCCTGCTGTGGAGGTGAGCAGATGCTCTGAGGCCAGGGATGTCCAGGCTTAGTCTTGGTCTCTCTCCAAGCTCCAGAGCAAAATATCTCAGCCCCTTGAGTTCACACTGAAACCTGAACAACCCTGCTGGCTCCTGTAAGATCCTATGCCCTAAAATAGAGTCAGGATGAAGTTGTAAGCAATGGAAAAGAGATTGTTTGTTGATGCTACAAGTAGCAAATAGTTTCTCTACAGGATTTAGCATCTGAGTTAAACACACTCTGGCTTGTCTGCTGTCACCAGAGAGCTTGCCTCAGGGTTGGATAAAGAACTTCCCAGGTCTCTTGCTCATTTCTTGACAGTTGGTGATATTACATTCAGCCATTTATTTTCAGTTGGAAAGTCTAAAAATAAGCACTGAAAATTGTTAAATAAAAGCAGACAATTTTAAATGTTTGAGTGCATTGTCACTCTGCCCCAAGTCCTTCATTGATTAGTATTGCAGATGGATGGTAGTTAAAAATACACTATTGTTGTTTTCATGGCTTGTCCTTAAGAGATCTCTTTGCATTTTTATTCAGAAATTTTGTGGATGGATGTGACAGAAATTTGAAAGCTGTATGTTTTACTTATTTATTTACCTACCTATTTTCCCATTAAGCTCCAGCAGTGATTGTTTGCTTTCCTCTGAGGAGTTGTTAATTCTGTAACATGAATGGTTGTAGAGACTGCAAACCATCTGGTAGCACAATGGCCCCTGTGGTAAATGGTGGAGAAGCCTCAACAAGGTACCCCTTAGCACTATTTTAGTTAAGAATCTGCCAGTTTCCATTAAACCCCCCCATTATTGAGGATTTCTGAGCAATCTACAAATACTTGCTGTGGTACAAAAGAGCTCAGCTGAAGCTCTCCTATTTTTAGCTGGAGGTTACGTTTGGTTGTTTGTTGGTTTGGTTTTCATCTCCTTTTAAAAGATGCTCTCAAGGTTAATGGAACCATAATTTGACCTCCCTTTTTAATACTGTGCCTGTTTGCCCTGTGTGTGTATTTCCGTATATGAGAGCATTCCCCAAGCAAATGTGTCACAACATGAGTCACTGCCAGAGACAGAGACCAAACAATAAATCCACTGGCAGCCTCTACAAGACTGAATTCAGTAGTAGTCAGGCGGGGTGTATCTTCTGTCACAAGGATTTGAACCTTTGTCAGAAAAAAAGGTCCTGTAATTAATCCTCAGTGCCTCACTTCGGGCTTAATCATGCGATGGGATGTGCTTGCACTGCCCTAAATGTTCAGTGAATGGTGTCACCATCTCCTGCCCTGACCCAGCCAAGCACTCCAGCATGGGGGATAGCTTTTGTGACACACAGATTCGATGGGTTTGTCTTTTATTAAATGGTATGGAAGTTCCCCCAGTGAACATAGCAGTTGTTTTTTTCCCTGACTTTTCATAGTGCAGCCAGAATTATCATCAATCATAGTGAACCTAACTGAGCTCAGCTGCCTTTACTATGAAAGGATTGGAAGAAACACTTTAAAGGTTGAATCATGTCTCATAAAACTCCTCTGGTGAAGAATACTGCACGTTTTAATTAGTGTTTATTGGTGTTCATCTACATAGCTGGCATCATGTAGATACATAAAAGCACAAGGAGGGAAATACCTGTTTGGGCCTCTAATCTGGGAGACAGAGTAAGGGGTAGGTTTTAGCTGTCAAGCTTTGCATGTACAATCTTGCATTCTGCAATATCTTACAAATAACTATTAATTTTGTGTTGAAAAAAAATATTGCTGAAGTCTCGCACTTAGGATCTGAGAATACTATGAATTAAGGTCACAGTGCAGTTTGAATTTGGCTCATTTGGGAATATAGAGTAGAATAGAATATTTGTTGTCTCTTACAATTTCAGTGTTTGTGACTGAACAGATACATGTCTGGGGTTCTGGGTTGCCCTTCAGGGTTCCCAGTTATACCTGGTTGTCTCAACATGGCTCTATGGGGTTCACAGTTACTTCCAGTTGCCCCCAGGGTCTCCTAGATGCTCTTGAGGAGTTCCCAGTTACCCACAGTTGCCCCCCAGAAGGATTTTTGGTTGCCCTTAGGGGTTTCCAGTTGCTCCCGACAGCGTTCTGGGTTGTCATCATGCTGGAACATGGGAAAATCTGACTTTGTATATGGACATTTTTAATGTGAAGGTGGTCAAACACTGGAATATGTTCTTAGAGAAGCTGTAAACTCTCCATTCTTGGGGTTCTTCAAAATACAGCTACACAAGACCCCGAGCATCTTGCTTTAACTAGATCTGCTTTGAGCAGAAGGTTGGACTGGAGACCCCTATAAGTCCTTTTCCAACTGGAATGGCTACATGCTGATTTGGAGGGAAAAAAGGTATTATGATTATTTCAGTAATTTAATGGGGCACCCCAGATCTTGTGATTGGAGTTAAAAATAGAGTTTGGAGTTTGCCAAACTTCCAATCAATCACATCTGTGTTTCTAACTCCACTTGCACAATAGGAGAGCAGTTGCTTTCTTGGAATTGTTTTAGATGGTGCCTGGTTCTGGAAGGTAATTGCATCGACACAGCAGAAAATTATAATGAGATGGTCACATGAAGAAAAGGTTCAGTAATTGCAACTTAAGTCATGACCAATCTTCACCTTAGAAAGCCTTTTTTTAGGTTCTTCTACCCTTGTCATTCCAGAGGAGCCAGTTCATCCCAGCTTTGCTGGAGATCAGCAGCTCCCCTGTTAACTGTGAAATGGTATCAGTGCATTGAACTGGAGTACACAATCAGTGCAGTGAGCCCAGAAAACGCCAGACACTTGCAAAACAGCACGCTATTAAAACCATATGTAGAGCAGCTTCTCGGTGACAGTTTGATTTGACTTTGTAATTTTGTTAAAAGGACGTAGGCTGGGTTTGTAGCACTGAATTAAACGTGCCTGGAAAGGATCCCAGCCATTGAGGCCAACTGGTGTGGAACAGCCTGCATCCACACTGGTGAGCTGGCTTTGGCTGCAAGAGGTGCCTTCAAGCAATCTGCTGCTTGGGTGTGGCTCCTGGCACGCTCCTGCTACCAAAACAGGTCCAGAAGTTGCTTGGGAAAGTTGGAACAGGCCATGTTCATGATAGAGAGCTCTCTCACAGTTTATTAGCATAGGTAACAGTGTTGATGCATGTGGGAAACAGTGTGGGCATCTCTGAATTTATTTTATACTCTAAGGCAGGTGAGCTAGTAAGTCTTTGTGATGAAAAAGGGAGACCTGAGTGCCTATTTTTCTGAGATGTTATGGTTACATGTCCTGGATCCTCTCCTAGTACTTCCTCTCTAGGGAAGGGCTCAGCCTTTTGAGTTGGCTTTCACCTGTTCACAAAAGCTTTCTTATCTACAACTACTTTAATGTATTTTCCTATGCAATTTTCAGTATGTTGAATCTCAGCTTAAGGAAATGTTAATAAATAAATTTAAATCTGAGTTAGATTTCTGATCCTGTGATGGTCGTCTCCCATGAATAAATATTTCACAGAGCCTTCTGCAAGAAAACAGAGCAGGTGTGAGAGGCAAGGCTTTCCTGACCAACTGACCCTCTTTGGGGTTGTGACTTCTCCATGACTTTTACTCCAGATTGGCAAAAGTGTGTTTGATTCATATCCATGTGACACCCTGAAAAATCTTTTGTGCTAAAAACATTATGTATATTTCAGGTAACTCCAAATGAAAAGCCCTAGAAACAAACATTTCTGGTTCCTGTCTCATCTGAACCCAACTAAGCATGCACTACAGGCCTTACAAAGGCTGAAAGGTGGAAAAGTTAAAACCCATGGATGTTGTTCCTCTCTGCAGTATGTGAATAGGGCACTAACATATGCCTGCATAAATCTAATTTACAAATGATGTACAATTGGAATTAACCTGGCCCAATGAGGCCAATAATTACCCCTAAGGACTGCAGGACTGAGGGTGCTGAAGTGGAGCAGTTGCCTGGGTTAACCATGTGGCATTTTTCCATTCTGAACTTTATTTCTGCTATTCATAGGGAAGAAATCCCTCTCTTTTTGATGGCTTCAAAAGGCAGCCCATGGAGAAGGTCTGGCCACTGCTCTGAGGATGTTGCTGACACTATGGCTTCAGTGCCTGCATATATTTCTTTTCTGTGTTCACAAAATAAATTTTCAAGGTCTAAAGGGCAGAAAGCAGATGACAGTTTGAATTTCTTGGCTTTCCCCTCCTCCAGACTGCAGAATACATCCACGCAAAACAGAATGTCACCTGGAGATGATAAGTTTTTTTCCTGGAAGGACTCCTAATGTGGCAAATTGATATTATCTGCTACGGTTGCATTGTACTACCTGTGCTACCCAGGAATCCTTCCTGGGACTGTGGAAGCAAAGTCACTGAAATGATTGCCAAGTAGAGCTGTTTTGCTTTCCACAGTGAGGGTATTTCTACATCTGGACTGAGAAAATATATCCATGGTAAAATACGTACAGTTGGTCAGCAGGCCACGCACTGTACTCTGCTCCTGCCTAAAGAAAGGAAACTCTGTGGCCTTGCAAAGATCCATTGGTTCAGGAACATGAAAATCACTCCACTAGCTTTCCCTTGAGGTCTCTGTCATTGCCTCAAGCCCTTAATCCCAGGTTCAGGGATATGAGCAATAGAAATCCTACAAACCTTATGATTTATTTTCTATCAACCTCTTCTTGAGATTGGGATCAAAGTATAATTTAGAAGAGCCACATGGTGCTGCTCTATAAGTCTTTTTCCATAGACATAAGGAATGAAAGAGTTTAGTAATAATGTATGCTATAAATCTTGTTGGGGTCTTCGTTGCAGGTTTTAAGCTTGTCCTCAAAAGTGATCCTCTTTCTCCTTGTTTTGTAGTTAATTTTAATTCCAATACCATGTATAGTTCTGATCACTGTCTTCGCAGGAAGGTGAATTGAAGCTGGCAGATGCAGAAAAGGGCAGTGAGAAAGATCAGCAGAACAGGGATTCTGCTTTACAGTAGAAAATTGAAGGGGATGATTTGTTTAACCTTGCAAAACAAAAGCAGAAGTGGGATATGTTTGCTGTCTGGAAATGCGTCAGGCGGGTAAATACCAGAGAGGAGAAAAGGAGCCATGGGTGCCTGAGAATACAAATGACCAGGAATACATTTAAGCTTGAAATTAGCCAGTGGGTTTTAGGCATTTGAACAGTAGCTCCACAAGTGAGATTTCTGACTGCTTTTAAGATGGATTTTGCTTGGTCATGAGTGGGAAAGGGTGGTGAGGGTGCATTAGCAGTGGGCTAGGCTGGTTGGTGCCTGCTGGTTCTGTATTCCTGCCATTCCTGAGCTGAAAAGTTGTCTTGGAGATCATACTGTGAGACACACATCCAGCAGATTTCTTCTTTATCTAGAGTTTCTCTTCCTAATTTTAAATTCTCTTTTGCTTTGGGTTGCAACATTTCCTGGTTTGAATGTTTTTGAATGCCTTAGGGGAAAAAATCCTAATACTTTTAGAGATGGGACTGATACATTTTGAGGACAGCACACACCTGCTCCAGGGCAGGAAAAGCAGCAACGACAAGCTGGGGAGGCTTTTTTTGGCCCTGACCCAATTCAGTCATCCCAATGAAGTCAGTTCCAGGACCTGCATTCCATAAAGATCTCTGCAAGAGAAACCTACAAACCTTTTCAGCTTTGCAGGAGCAGACAATCTGCTCTTCCAAGGTTGCAGGTGCAAGTGTCAAGGAGAACAGCATATTCTACAACAGGTTTCTTCAGAATGTGAAGAACTCATGGGTATTTGAACAGAAATTCCTACCTGCTCTAATGCTGATATTTCTCTACCAGGTTTTCAGCAAGCAGAATTGCAGTGGCAACTTCATGAGAGCAGCTCTTCTGTATACCTGAAATATACCTGAACATTTCTACATGAAGGAGGTTTGGGATAGCTTTTTCCCCTGCAGATTGAGCCGTGCTGACGAATTTCCAGCCATGTATGAGGCCAAGGCAGATTATTTTGTGTTGTGGGAAGAAAAGCAGAGCTAAAAGAATAGGTTGACACGGGCTGAAACAAATGAAAATAAAGAAGATCCAATACACTGGAGACTTAGGCTGCCCTAAAAGCCATAAAAATGGGGTCCAGTCAGTGACAGTCCAATTTCACTTGATGTTCCCAGAAGCTGTGAGAAGAAATTATCTTTTTAGAGTCAAGGTTCATTGAAGTGGATGAGAAAATTGGCTGAATCACACCCAGAGGGTGTCCGTGCCACAGTTTGGCAGAAAAGCTTAAAAGATGAAAAGTGCAGTGCCTTTCTGTAGAGAAAGGAGCTGGTGTAACCCATGAGTAATGACCCAGCCACGAGCAGCTGTGGCACTGGAGACCTGTGTGACAGATCTGAACTGTGGGGGGCTGGAAGGGAAAGAAATGCCCTAAACCATTCAGTGGCAAAATTACTGAAAAATAGCCCTTTGTGGTAAATGAAAACAAAGTGTTGAGAATTTTTACTTTTTTTTTTTTCCCTTTGCTCCATTATTATTTTGATATACTTTCCTATTTTTCTCGTGACCACTTCAAGGAAAGCTCTTTCTTAGTGGAGATTTACTGAGACACACTGAGATACACTGGCTTCAGTTCCCATTTTGTTCCAGAACCAGCAGCAATGGGCAACAGAGCTGCAATCATGGATGAGTTAATAATCTCCACGGTGATTTGAAGGTACTCAAAAGGAAATTTGCACCTCAGGCACAGCCCTCCCCAAGCACAGCTGCTTTGCACAGCGTGCTCCCACAGTGACAATCCTGCTGGACAAATAGAGACCTGCCAATCCCAAAACTGTTTTCACAGTTGCACATATCATAAATGTGCCCTGGGCTGTGGGTCAGCTAATCCAATTTGGTACCACAGAAACTGGGAAGAGAGCTGAGATTCAGAAGAGCTTGTGTGATACATTCAAATATGAATTGTCCAGAAGCTGCAGTGACCAGATGAATTTGCTATGCCCAAAAATACTCTACTATTGGCTCATTTGGGGTCTGCCTGTTAACATTGCCAATAAAACCTTCACATTTTAATGAGTTGGAGGTTTGATTGTGTGGCATGGAACCACTCAGAGCTCCTGGTTTGCCCCAAGTATGTAGTGACTTCACATCTGTGCTCGTATCTGCTGTGTAGATAGATCAGTCACACAGAGTGGAAAATAGCCAAGCTAAATGTCTCTCACAGGACTGAATGATTCTTATTTTGGAGTGCACCTTGTGAAATGGTTGGTGAGAAATTTGGCCCTGAATTCCATTTGTTTCCTTGCTGCTTTGCTTCCTTGCAATATTATTCCCACACTTCTCATAGTATATCAGGACACCATGGTAACTCTTTTTGCCTCTGGTGCTCAGGTAACAGTTTTATGTGAATTTCAAACAACCCACCTAACATTTCAGTTGAATATGCATCATATGACAGACAAGAAAATGCAGCCCTTTTATTCTGTTCCTGTTTTTAGTGCAGATTTGTTGGCATAAGCATCTATTCTTGCCCTTGTTTTGTTGTCTCCTGTTTAGAATAGAGATAAGATAGACAAAGTTTCTACTTCACATGATCGAGGATTGTTTGAAGGTTAATGTAATTAATATTTGCTGAGGGATTACACTATTCCAAGTGATGTATTTGGTGCCTAATGGATACCTAAAACAGCCCAAAATGAAGCCATCAGGGGAACTTTATTCCTCTGGCTTGCATTCAGTCAAAGCAGCTGAGAATTCTCTTATCCCAACTTCAGTATAAGGCTTTGAGGAATATATGAAGCTGGTGACATCAGCTTGGCCCTTTGCAGAGAGCAAAGCATGCATTGCTAACTCCTGCTAAATAAAGCAGATGACTTTTTTCCTTTGTAAAGAGCAGATTCCCTTATGGAAAAGAAAAAAAACCAACCAAAACAACACCAAGGTAACCAATCTCATTCCAACACTTTCAGGTTCTGTTTTTATTGTTCTTGGCTCCTTCCTACTTCTAGTTATTTATGGAACAGGCTGTGAGTCACATGGTGGGAGCTGGAATGATTCAGAACTTTGTTAAGCAAAGAGAAACAGGAAAAGAAGGGCCTGGCAGTTCAGGCAAATGACATCAGTGCTTCGGCATCTCATCCCAGGCCTTGGAAAATGCAGCTCTTTCTGTGAAATGATTGCAGAATGATGCTCAGAGGCAGAAGTGGTTTAGTTTCTTGGCCAGCATGCAAAACAATACGTAGCCTCTTAAGGTTTATTGGTAATGACAAGTCAAGTGGAACATATGGATGTGTAAACTGTAGCAAGGGAACCAGTTTATAGCATTGAAGAAAAATTTCCTCCAAACAGGTGATTGTGCATCTGTAAAAAGTAGAGAAACTATAAGGAGAAAAACATCTTCTTTACATTTCTTAGTTGACTGCTAACCTAGGTTTGTTTGGCTGGATTTTCCTTTTTTCCCTTCTGAAGAATAGGAATTATACCTATGTGACAATTCCTGTGAACTCTGCAAGCACAAAGCTAGCAAAGAATTTATCTATTTTCCACGATAATGAAAAGGAAGCTGCCAGGCACTCATCACAACCTGATATAGCCTTTATCCATGAGTTCTTGAGACTGTGCTTGGTACCTCGTGAGAGATTAGCTGGAAAATCTTGAGATGCTAAGGCAGCATGTTTGCATTGACATACTTTGCTTTCAAAGTGGGGCTTTGGCTTAAGGACCACTCAGTGCAGAGCTGATAAGACTCTCTGAAATCCAGGATATTGCTATAGCCCCATAGACAATGACAAGGACAATAGTTTTCTCTGCAGCTGCTGAAATACAAGAGTAAAATAAAAATCAGTGGCAGAGCCTGGCAAGAATCATGTCCCAGTATAAAACTGATGAAGGTACATTGATGAGGAAAAATGTCAAATGTGTGTCGATTTCAGAATTATTTTTTAAACTTGATTCGTACCATTATTTCCTGTCCTGCTTTTAAGGAATATACACACTTAATGTTAGTAAAGACATTTTACTGACATAGTATAGCAATCTGAAAAGTCACACCTTGTGGCAAGCTGATGAAAAAGAATAAATTTCTACACCAACAGGCTCAAAATGTAGAAAACATTTTACAGAATCATACTGGTTCTGTTTTCTCCTTTATGGCCTTCTTGCTGAAAGGACTTGAAATGTCCACTTGTAGCCCCTGCACTGTGACCCAGGTGCTCAGCTCCACTCTGGAAACAGGGAAGCCAAAGCATCTCCTGGGGCTGCTGAAATGCCTGCCCCTCTTCCAGCCTCTCCATAACACTCTGGGGGAATGTGGCGTAGGAAAAGGGACAGAAAAAAGAGCTGTGGCATTTGACTCCTCCTGAACTGTGCTCATCTGCAGCAGGCACAAGCAGTGCTAAAAGCAAAGCTGCTGGAAAGGAACCAGCAGCAGGGCCAGGCAGGTCAGTCTGCAGAGCCCTGGGACTGAGCCAGGAGGAGGGGGAAAGGGTGGAGGAACGCAGTGATAGCTGCAGCACAGGTGGAAGAACAGCTCAGCAGCAGGAAGGCAGGAGTGTCCCCTTTGGGGTGAGGCTGGGACAGCTGGTGGATGGCACACAGCAGCTGCTTTGCTAAAGGGAGCTGTCCTGGCAGCAGGATCCTGGTCATTGCCTGCTCTGGCAGATGCTCCAGCCCTGCCTGTAAAAGGTGCTTTAGGAAGGTGGTTGGCACCTTGGACCTTCTGCAGATGCTCTCTCAGAAGGAAACTCCAGCAGGGAAGTCTCTGTGTTTTATCCCTTTGCCTCCTACAGTTCCCTCAGAGTCTGGCAGTGGTTTCTGGAGGAGCTCCTTGCCATTTCAGCAGCTCCTGTGGTGTGCTCAAAGCCACGGTGAGGGTCTCTCTCTGCCCAGTGCCAGCCAGCAGCTCCAGGCACTGTGTTTCCTTTTCTCACCTTTAAGATGTGGTTCAGCAAGAGGAAAAATATGGCACAAAGAGGGTAACAAATGTCATCTGTTTTAGAGGAGTGACTCATCCCCATGAATCCCTTCCCTGCCTGCAGCTTCAGTGGCACTGTGGCTGGCATGGCTGGCAATGGGATGAAAATAAACTCAGGATCCACAGGGAGGAACTCTCAGGAATGACAAGTGTTAAAAACTAGCTTAATTAAAGCTTTATATTCTGTCGCTGTAGACACACGTTCTACAACAGGATCTACAATAATCCTGTGATCTAACACAGAATTACAACAGTTCTGGTGGTGCAAGTATAAGGCTGAAGAGGGAAATGCTGCAGCAGTGGAGGGCTTTGTGTAGGGGTGGGAGGTTGCATTTTCCCTTGGGATATCAGGGAGTTTGCAGTGGGAAGGGGTGAGCACTGTCACTGCACCAGCAGCCACTCAGAAACCATTAGACCTTATGTGGGTTAGTCATGTCAAGTCACAGGTTGTGACATTGGTGGCTCCAGAATACACTGCGAATTGCTTATTCTCATATGCTGAAAGCACAAATAAAAGCAAATAATTTCCCCTTTTTTTTCTTTAGTAAACCAGCAAAGCAAAGCCATTTGACTGGATGTTTTGGGAGCATCCAGGTTTTGCCGAGGCATTTACATTTGTTCAAACCTCTTTTAATTCAGTTTTTAAGTTCTATTTAGACAGTTTTCAAAATAGAAAAAAAAATTGTCAGTCGAGGATGTCAAAATAATTGGTTTGGCTATCTTAATTTTTCTTCTGCTGTTTTAACTTGAACTGTCCAATGGTTTTGTTCCAAATATGCAGGTCACTTTCCCCTTTCACAAAACTTCCTTTTTCAGTGAAGTTTACATTATATAACGTTTGTCTAATCTTCATGTATTTTGTCTATTTTAGCCCCAAAGCATGTGCAGATGCAGGTGGAGCCAAGCAGCATTGTTATTCCCTTGCTTTAGTTACTCCTTCTCAAATAGGAATTCAGGTTACTATACATGCCTTTATGCATAATTTGTCTTTACCAAAATCATCCACTCTGAAATTCTTGGGAACACCTCTCTTGCTTCCTAATTTTAAAAGTTTGACACTTTGCCTACAAATGACTGGATTTCCAGGGCCTTTTTATTTCTCCATGAAGCATAGTAAATAAGGCTATTTCTAATCAAGTCTGTGAGCTTGCACTGATGCCAAATTTGGAACTGTCTGCAAAATGTGTTTCAAAGGAAGTCCCTCAAAAGCAGAGTGATGCCAGTTACTGTGAATGCCTCATTCTTACACGGGCTGAAAGTCTAACCTGTATTTAAGACTATGGGTTGGTGTGAGCTCACCATGTTTTCAGTGGTGTTAATGTTACAGTTTTAGGGGTTTTGTCTAGCAGTACTTTGTATGGAGAGCTGTACCTATGGGAGGGGAAAAAGAGACACAAATAATTATTTTGCATTTGAATCCTGCCATCCAAAAGGAGCTGGATTTTGCCTTGAATGCATATGTTATTGGAGGAAATCTGCTTTGAGTTAAAAGAATAAAAGATCTTATGAAAACTGAAGATGTTTCTTGTATACCACAATATGAAAGAGAAGGATGGGAACTGAACACTTCCTGTGTTTTCTGCCAGAGTCCTGACAGCTCAGAAAATAAATGCCTGATTTAGTGAAGGTGTAGTTGATTGCAATGGGAGAATAATTGTAATTACTAGTAGAATACAGAGTTTTCACACAAGACCAACTAGAGATGCCTCATAACACCACAACTATTTTTAATTAACCACATATGTGGGAGCAATAAAACACCTTCTATTTGGGTACATTGTCTGGCAGCAAAAATTCAAGAAGCATGAATGACATGGCCTTTAACCTAGATGAGTGAGTTTTGCTCCTTTCTCTCAGAGAGCAGTAGGTAGGTGGCTGTAATGTATTTCCTGGGGTTTTTTACTTTGTAAAGACATTATTGATATTTTGTTGGTAGCTTCATTTTCTCCAACAGGTCCACATCCTTTAGACAACCTCTACGTTCCTAGAAAGCCCTGGTTGAACCTGGAGGTTTGAACCACCAGCTCAGACAACCCAGACATTCTTCTCTCTAATGAAACCTGTGAAACCATGTGAGAACCCTGGGAAACTTTGTGTGGGCATTCGCTCAGATGTATTTTCTTCTTGTTATTTCATTGGTTCATGCTGTTTCTGCAATCTGTTCCCAGGAATTTTACTGCCTTGTGTGACCATGCTGCAGTGCTGTCAGCAGGTATAGCTGGGGTTATAGATTAAAATCAGAGGGATATGGGTGCCTCAAGAACTTCGTCTGAAACAGGGACCATTTAATGGTTTAGATGAAGATGTCTCTGCAACCTTTTGTGTTTCTGGACCAGCATGAATTCATATATGCATTCGTTTTGATCAGCTACGTGAATACAGAGAAACAGTTGTTAAGAGCATTTGAAGGCCTGTTATGGGATGATTCCCAAGAAATGAAAAGATGAATGCAATAAAGTAATACTCCAACCATTCTACTTCCAAAGTGTTTCATAAACACTAGCTTGTTTTTAAAACACTTCTGTCAATTAGAGAAACTTCATCCACAATTTACAAAGGAGAGATCTGAAAAGCAATGGGCTGGAAATTTCAGTGATGCTCCTGACTCCCACATGCTTTCCTTGGCTCTGTGCAACTTGCTTTCCCTCCAGGCACCAAAATGCATGGTGTTTCCTGTAAATATTACACTGTAGGCCTTCTGAACCTGTAAAACTGGTGCCCCCAATGCAATCTTGACCATTGTAGCAATATTGACCTTTTAGCAGGTGCTTGGCAGTTCCATAAGAAATTTTTCTTCACCAGGTGGTGATTTCTGATAGATGGATGTTTTCTGCAAAGAACAAATCTGTCATCTTTGTCACACTGAAGATTCCCCCAGCATCTTTTTGCCAACTGCAGAAATAACCTCCATGTAGGCAGAGGTTTCCTAGGTTATCTCCATCCCTTCTTACCCAGCAGTTGGTCACTCACAACAATTCCCATCCCAGATCTGACATTCCCTTGCATGAACTGGCCCATACAGTCACTGGTATCCTTCAGCCTGGAGCCACGGGTCTATTGGTAAGAAAAAATGCATTTGATTCCAGTTACTGATGTGTTTGGAGTTGGATCTGTGCTCTAAGTCAGTCTTATCTGACCCCTGGAAATGTGTGGGGTCTGCAAAGGGAGCCAACTGCATGTGGACTTTGCCAGGATTTGTTCAGGACTTGAGAGGAGTTATGGGACTGATTATTTTGGTCTGGCTCACATGCCATATGGAAAATAGCTGTTGTGGACCTGGGAAAATACCTAAAACTCTCTAAGCATTCATGAAAAGTTCCTTTCCCAGGGAAATAAAATATATTCTGGCAAGTTCAGATTTTATGGGTATTGTTTGGCTTTTGAGATCTATTTCCTGATAAAATTACTCCTTTCCAAGGCATACAGTACCTCTTCCTCAAGTCACTGCCATTACCACGGTGCGCATCATTGCCCCAAGTGACATTTATTCATGGCTTCAGGCATGTGCTTAAAGTAGAAGGATGGTTTGGAAAGGACCTGTGCCTTTATATGAAGCCATAGCCGTGTCCTGTTGCTTGGTTCTCTCATTTCACTGCAGTCCTGCATGGTTTGTCCCCATGCACAGCTCTGTCCCACACTTTTTTGCAATCCCTTGGCTGGGTGTTCCTCTTCAGCAGGAGTGTGTATCTCTCAGGGCCTTTTGCAAAGGATGCATATTTGTGCTCTGTTTTAGAGGGGGTTTCATACAAAAGGCCTCCAGGGGGTCTGGGCTTCCACTGACAAACAGTTCTCCAACATTTCATAGCGTTGGTGGGAACCTTGAGGAATCATTTCATCTTGCTTCTTGCTCCTTATACATGATCCCCAGTAGAAGAGCCATGAAACTCTGACTCATGAAAGCAGTGCCTCTGAAAATCAGGACCAGCTACCTCTGCACAGGGAGCAAATATTCTGCACTTGGAGGTTTTCAATGGGATTCTTCCTCAAAACAATTCTGAGATTCTTTTACTACAAATCTAATGCTTTGGTCATATTTTGGTGTTCCTAGGATTTTTATTTATTTTTTTTAAGCTACAACCATTTTCTTGAGATTGCTGTGCTTTATGTTACAGAGCTCTTCTAACACTAAGGAGGAGTTCATGTTCTGTGGAATAATTTCACTGCCTGGTTGCTTGTGTTATTTCTCATACTCCTCATTTTTCCTCTGATCCAGACACATAAACTGAATGCCCTCCAAGGGGGCTTTGGAGACAACAGGGATATTTAAAGATATTTAAAGGATTTACAAAGATAACTCACATTTTCTTCCCAAATAGTTGTAGCTCCAAAGTAAATAATTTGTGTTATTACCAGTTGGCTCATTATTTAAAAAGACCACTCTGCCTTTGTGTTTCGAAACAAACTGGACCTGGTGGATCATCAGATAACTAGAAACAGTTTATGCAAAGTACTGTCTGCACCTTCCTGCACATTCAGCACTGAATCAGTGGTTTGGTCCCTGAGGACCAAAGGATCTACTGAGGAAGAGTGAAGGGGTGAATCCCTTAGAAAAATTAAAATGTTGGTTGCTAAGTATAATAGTGCTGGCCTTGAACGGGGGCTCAGGCTCAGGTTTTACAGGTTATTGGGTGTCCTTTCACTATTTGCATGGCCTTTGTGATATGGAGGTCTGAAATTCACCACAGGCTGTGACTCAGCTGGAATCCTCTTACACATCATTGAGACTTTGCTTCACAGACCTAAGTCACTCTTGAAAATGACATTTAGGACTCTTAGTGCCATGGACATATCACCTAATTACCTTTAAAAATTCAAACTGTGGTGCTTTTCTTTGTTTTTGTGCTCAGGCTTCCCTCCTGTAATTGGTTCCACTAGCTAATTAAGTTCTCTGCGTAAGATATGAAGCTTCCTCAAAGCTTGTATTGGGCTCACAAATAGCAGCTGGAGTAAGTAACATTTACTGATGACTCCTCCTCTCTGCCAGAGGGGGAGATGTGTTTACTACAGTTTGGGAAGGCAGAGGAAGCCCTCCAGGAGGTGATGCCACTCAGCACTGCTCACCAAGCCTGGCTGTTCCAGCTCTGCTGAGGTAACCTTTGCTGTGGTTACCTAAGCAGGGTCCCTTGCTGTGTGCTTGCTTTGATGCTAAGACACAGTGATAATTGCAGTATTGTGAAATACTCAGCAGACTGGCTTGGCTGAGGGACATAAATCCAGGAGGGGAAATTCTGGGAGGATGAATAAATTCACAGACCAAAGGATTCCCGTATTGACATGATAGCAATAAAACTTCTTAACTCCAAGCACTGCGATCCCAAGTGAGAGGAAACCCTGGCAGTCTCTAATGTATGATGCATTCAGACCTTGCTGTTCTCCCTTTGCTTTGTGGTCAGGGTGGAGGATGGAGACGGGTGCTAACCCTCTTCCACATGAGTCAGAACATGAGCTTGTGTGGTGGCTAAACCTGTGAGATCACGGCAGGGTGCAGGGGCAGCTCGGGGTTATTCTTTCATCAGCTGGCAGATGCCATAAAGATCACACGATAAAACTATCTCAGCCTCCAGGTTAGAAGCAGACACTTTGACTCCTCGCTCTTGACTGTGCAGCAGTAACAGTGGAGACAGTCTTTTCTAATTTCCTTTTTTTACCCCTAAGAATTAGGGGGTGATTGGTGCACCCTGATGAACCTTCCAGAGTAAATACTTGACACTGAGTTTCTAAAGTCAATTGAAAACGGTAGGCAGAGAAAAATACTCAGAGAAGATACTTTTCTTAACTTGACAGCTGCTTCCCAAAGCAGAGCAGCATGGTCACAAAGTTCTCAGTTCACCTCCAGGCCTCAAGTGAGATTTAGGACTCTTTGAAACTTGTATGAACTCCTGATGAGACACAGCAAGCACCAAAAAAAAGTCACAGAGGAGATTTGAAGTGATCAGGTTATAAAGAACTGACTGTATATCACGTGGGTTTTCCAACAGCTGGTAGCAGTGTAGTTGACTTCAGAGAATCATAGAATGGTTTGGGCTGGAGGAGACCTCAAAAATGACCTGTCTCCATCACCTCTGCCATGGGCAGGGACACCTTCCACTACACCAGGTGGCTCAGGGACCCATCCAATCTGGTCTTGAACACTTCTAGGGATGGGACATCCACAGTTTCTCTGGGCAACCTGTGCCAGTGTTTCACCACTCTCACAGTAAAGGATTTCTTACTAATATGTAATTTAAACCTGCCCTCTTTTAGTGTAAAGCTATCAGCCCTTGTCCTATCACTACATGACTTTGTAAAAGGTCCCTCTCCAGTTCTCTTCCCTTTAGGTACTTTTGGGCAATGTGTAGAAAAATGAAAACCAAGTACACCTCAAAATTCTTTCTGCAGTGTATTCCAAAGCCCTTATAAGTGGGAGGAATTCAGCCTAGCTAATCCAGGGGTCTGTGCTGCCAGTTTCTATTGTAGTTGTCCCTTGTGCCTTTCAATTACAGGATTGCTGCTGCTACTCCAGCATTATATTTACAAACGTTGTAAGATGCTCTGTAGACAGTGTACTAAATAATACAATGGTAGCCAACAAACTCCTTTCCTCATAGGTTAGTGTTTTGAAACAAACAAACAAATTAACTGAAGAATTAAAAAAGAATCAGCATATTTAAAGCTTTAGCCAAGGCAACAGTCCCAAACATAGCACTTTCTTTCCCTTGCTATAGTGCAAACAAGCAATTTACAGGTCTTCTGAGAAGATACAGAGTACAGTAAATCATGTTTTGTGCATGAGATAACAATTCATACTGATGAACCATTCAAATAATGAAAAGTGACTGTGAGAACTTTTTCTGTGCTGGTGTGCCTGACTCAGGAAGCTGTGGGTGGTAGAATGAGAGATTTCTTTTAGATTTCATTCCTGTTAGGAAAAATTTTGGATGGTATTTGTGTTTGGTACCCTTGAGTGTTAGTCTAAGTATTAATAACAATCATTTTCACTCCTGTGGGAATACTGATTGATCTGTATCAGAAAAGCAATGTTCAGGCCCATGCAAGCCATTCAGGAGCACATGATAGATGTTAGTTTTCCTACGAAGAAAGTATGGGATTTTGGGCTTGAATCTGGAGGGGAATGGAAAGGGTCCTCAGAAGCTAAAGAGGTTAAAAAGAGGAGAAACAATAAAAATTGGGGGCTGCAACACCTCGCTTTTCCCATGTGCAGATCCCTCACTGTGGAGAGGGGAGCTCAAAACCAGTGTGACTGTACAGTGCTGTGACTTTGAAAACTGTCCCTGCCAGCCCTGCCCTGTGGGGTTTGCTTTGGGCTGAGTCACTACTGCAATTACAGTGGCCCTTGGACTGCTGGAGGAAGCACCTGCCACCCCCAGCCCACGCTGGCTCTGCTGAACAGAAAAGGCCACGGGGCTGGAGGGCAGGAGTCAAGGGGGAGAATATTCCCATGAAACAAGAAATAATTCTGAAATCACAAAGATCAGGAGAGAAAGCAGAGAAGAATCCAAGGGAGGAAAAAACGCTAAAATCGAGGTTTCCCCAGAGTTTAGTTCTCAAGGATCTGCTTCTCAATTTTCTTCTCATCAAAAACCTGAATGTCATATAAACTTCATGACACAAGTTCGTATTACCTGAATGTTAACCTTATTGATTTGAATGTGCTTATAAATAAATCATGAAGATGTCAGCAGGCTGGTATTTGGCTCTCATGGAGGAGTCCACAAGAAAGGAACCACCTCAGCAAGCCCAGGGCAAAAGATCTGAGGAGGTTATAATTTGATTGCCTGATCAGAGGTGCATGACAGAGGATGGATGCCAAAGACTGCTGGTTGCAAGGGATGCTTCTTTTAGCCTTCCCTGTGGAACCTGCTCGAGAGACATGTTGTAGCCCTTGATCCAAGGGGTGATAATAGTGAAATTATCTGAGTGAACTGGCTGCAAGCCAGAGTAGGAGGGGAAGGGAAAGAACCCCATTGCATTGTAAAACCTTGTGCTGGTTTTGGCTGGAATGGAGTTAATTTTCTTCCTAGTAGCTGGTACAGTGCTTTGGTTTGGGTTTAGGATGAGAAAAATGCTGAGAGCACACTGATATTTTAAGTTGTACCTCAGAAGGGTTTACTCTAGTCAAGGGCTCTGCAGCTTCTCAGCTGACTCAAACTGGCCAAGGGGATATTCCAAACCATGTGGCACCATGCTTGATATATAAGTAAAGAGGGAAAGCCAGTACAACATGGACAAATCCTGGTGCAGGCATTTGAAACAGCATCAGTGCTAAGATCTCAAAACTAAGATCTCAAGCTAAGATCTCAAACAAATGTGGAAGTTCACCTTCCCTTTTCTGCCTCAATGGAGGAAAGCTCCAGAGGAGCTCTGCAAGAAATGTTTTCTTCTGATGGAGGTTTATTAAAGAGGTGACATTGCCTGGAGTTGGATAAAAGGCTGGTTTAGACCACGGAGAATGAAAATGAAATTGAAACTAGAGACAGAGGGAAGGCTTCTTGTGGACTTTGCAGGTCGTCTTGAAAGGCAACTCTTTTGGGTTGGAAATACAAAGACACAATAGTGGCTGACTCTCAAAAGAGGGTAAGCAAGCAGCTCAGAAGAGAAAGGGGATACCTACTGGGGATGAAAAGGATGTCAGCAAAGAGAGTTTCAGAAGGGCAGTGGGACTATTTGATGGATGCTGTTTCCTTTTCTACAAGATTCCTTCCTGCAGTATAATGAGTTTGACATAAGAGATGTTTAGAAATCAGCCTTTAGCAGAGACCTGAGATTTCCAGATAATTGCAGCAGAAACAAACTCTGTGAGAGACTGCCAACACTGCAGTTATCAAGCCAAGGCTAACCCTGGTGTGAATACTGTTCCAGCAGATGCAGGGGAAGTTACACAAAGGCTGTGATTTACCCTGGCACAGTCAAAGTTCTCATTGTGCCTTATTCTGTAAATTTGAAAAAGTCTTAAGGGAGAGGAAAGAGGAAATTCCACACTTTCCTTTGCAGCTCAAGGAAATTGCCATGGCTTACCCTGAAGAAACCTGCAGCAAAGGCTTGGCTGCACTGAAATTAGTGGCAAAACTCACAGGATTTTGTGAGCTGCTGCTTCATATCTGGTGTTTTTCTTCCTGGCAATTATCATCTCTGACTTATTCTGTCACACCTTGAATCTTGCTCATGACTGCACATCTATTTCCTCCAAACTGTAAAGTGCTCTCTGTGGGCTGACATATTTATTGCAACCACCTCCTCCCTACTTTTTAGTTATTTCTCTTGTCTCCTGTTATTTTCTTTTCCTCAGAGAGGAATTACAATTGCACACTGTGCTTTTCCCCTGTTGCATGTAGGCAGGTGTTTTCCAGATGTCAATCCCCAGGTGCAGATGGTAGTTCTAGGTAGGATCTGAAACTCTAAGAAGGTGGTCCATCTGTTCTTGGAGCTGGGGTCTGACCTGAGAGGAGCCCTGACACAGCCCTGCGAGTCTTTGCACAGCGGTTGTTGCCACCTCAGAAGAGTTTTTGGAAGTGTCAGGAATGATCTAGAACCATATTCAGATTTACTCCTTGGTTTTCATCTCTACAGCTCTGTGGCCTTTGTGAGATTCGATGGACTGCAATGGCTCACCCTGAAAGCCTGTTAATCTAAACCTCATCTGAAACAAATGCATTATTTTGAAAAGGCTTGTCATTTTACATCCAGTCACTGGTGCTGGCTCTTCCTTTGCACTCAACTGTCTCATCTTGTTATGCATGCATAGGCACACTTAAGAGGTCACTTACCAAGAACTGGCATCATTTGGTTTTGCATTTGAACTACGAGGTTACATGCTCTGTTGCTCCCATAGGCTGTATTTCGTGGGTCTTGGGAGGGTTTTTGTAATAAAGTACTTCTTGCAACTATAAACTTTGTGTGCCTTACCCTCTTCCTTTTCAGAGTGCACATCCTGCAGCTGCCTGGCAATGCTGCCCTTTGCTGTGCAGCAGTCTCCTCTCTGCTCTCACTCAAGGGGAGCAGGTATCTCCCTGCTCCTTTCCTTCCTTCCCTGTTCTATTCTGCCAGGGGTTTCAGATGTGTCCCAAACTGCCCAGTTCTCCCCCATCCCATTTGACCTTTCAGGGTGCTTTTAAAGCAGGCCAGAAGACCAGCAGAACTAGGGGAGGGGAGGGGAGAAGTGGCAGACTGGAGTACTAATACCTTGCCATTGTGTGATCTGCACATCTGCAGCTGTGGCCCAGTCTGCCATTCTTTATCTCACTGTCTTGTTGGGAGGGGGACCTCACACCCATTCCAACCCCAAATCAACAGGTTTCTGCCCGTAGATTTCTCCAGCTTTTCTTACCATGTTTGAACACATCACATTCAACAGTGATGGAATTGCACAGTGCCCAACAACATCAGCTCAAACATGGGAAAATTGTTTCTGTGAGCACTTCTGCATCAGTAGCTCTCAGTCAGTCTCCACTACTTAAGGTATGCAGGGCCTTCACAGAGACCCTTTTGCTTTTAAAGCAGCAGTAAGAACTTCTGGAAGTATTAGAATAAATGCTTTGCTGTTAGTAAAGTTTTTAGAGATGGTGTGGTCTTCCTCTTGTATCCTACTACTAAACCGTCCTATATGTGTTTGCATCAAAAGTGTAGGTGAATGTTCAGGTACCAAGAATGCCATTTCATTGGCTTGTGTTAATCTTCCCTGTCTTGTGTTCTTATTTTTCCTGTGTTGTAAGCTCTGATGCTCACTTGCATTACTAAATTCACTAAAGTCATGTTTGCAGTTGATGGGTTTGCAGTCCTGCACCTTGCAGAGCTCCCCAAAAGCAGTAGGTCAATACACAGCAGTACAAAGAGATCTTTCTTATCTTTTTTATCTTTCTTCCTTATTCCAGTTCCCAAATGTACACATCAGCAAGCCCAGTGCACATTGTCTGGTATTTCCTAATAAAAAATAAGTTAAACTTATAACTGCAAATGGTCTTTACACAAAGGGGTAATGGTAGTGTCCCCTGCCATGAGACTTGGACTTTCAGAAGAACTGACCTGTAAATAAGCTCTTTTGGGATGAAGTGGCCAGAACTGAAAGCTAAGTCTGCCACTGCTGCAAGCCCCAGAGCACTGACTGTCTTTGGTGGCAGCAAGTTCAAGCTGAAGTAGTAAAAGGTTGTTCTTAAAAGCTCCAAACTTTCCACGTTATATTATTATTATGCTGTTTTAAATTGTATGTTATGTGATGGCTGGCTAGGAATTATCTGAGTTGTGAGTATGAGTTTGTCACAAAGCATCAAGTCATCTTTTGCTAGACAAGAAGGAAGTGACATAGTAGCTATCAAAAAAAACTCCCAAACCTGTCCGAGCAGCGTGTCCTTAAAAGAACCCTTTTCAAATGACAGAATTGTGGTTTGCATACGTGTGAAGAATTTCCTTTTCCTTTCCTTCCCACAGAGGTGTTCATGTTTCTGTGTGCCCAGGTTGGTTTTGTGCTGGGCTCCTCTTGTACCCAAATACCTCTGTCATCCCCAGTAACCAAGATTCAGTTTGAGAATATTTTTATTGATGTGTGTGGACCAAATCCCCTCACTCAGCATGGGATGCTAATGCAGTTCCAGGGATATGTGGCATTCCTCTGGATTTGCATCCCCGAAGTAAAGGCTGAGTCTGACTTTGAAGGTGTTCCAGGCTCCCTTCTGATGTCGGCAACTATCACGCCTGGCGAGGGTGGAACTGCCTCCTTGGTGATGAAGGCAGAAGTCACCCATTAATCCTGACTGAACACAAACCAACCCATGAAATGTGAACCCTTCAGTTAATTTTATTGAAGAAAGAAGCCATGGGCAAAGTTGAGTCTTCCTTTATGGAGCTGCTTACAGAGCAGGGCTGGGCCTGAGAATGCCATGTCTGAGTCCTGTGAACAGGAACAGCTTCTGATAAGGGGTTCTGCCAAGCAAACTCTTAAAATGCTTATGCTCTTACTCAGTGCAGACTGAAAATAGACTTAATTTTCTGCAAACATGAATAAAATCATGAAGGAGAATGAATAGGGCAGTAAAATGCTCTTAAATGTCCCAGATTTCTAATGGAGAAGATAAAAGAGTCGGTGTATATGTGTGTGGAAAGAGACCATAATTTCCTCTTTGTTCTTTCTTTTTTTATTATTATTTTTATTATTCCTGGAGGAGAGAAGAGAAGCTTGTATTATTCTATTACATTTTATGTTCTTTTCCTGGAAAATATTTTGGATATGAAATTGAAGAGGAAAAACTTCTGATGGGTTTCAAAACAACCAGCCATATACAGAAACTTGCTTTTCTGTTCCCTTTTGTAACACATCTCAAAATGAAAATGTAGGCAAATGAAAGTGAGGAGACTTTAAATGAAAACGAATTTTTAAACATTTTTCTTTGGACCTACAAAGAGAGGGGAGGCTGCTTCTGTGTGAGGAAAATGCAGCTTTTATCCTCCTTTCAATTTTGAAGGGAAAGGTCTTTGTAGCATTTACCACACAGGAGGGTTTTGTTGCCCAGAGCTGAGCACAACTGAGAAAATAGTTTTGACCTGATGCATGGAAGTAAAGTCTAGACAGAGAGCATTGAAGTGCTTAAGGGGAAACTCTGAGTAGGAACCAGTTATGACAAACTGAGCTTTTGAAGTGACAAATAGAAGCAAACATGTATAAACTTAATATCTGATAAAGTAAATGTGAGGTCTGCTGCTGACCTGAATGAAACTAGAAGGCAGGACAAACATACTGGGTGGTGGTGTGGGTTGTAGAGACACCAAGGAGGAACTGAACTGAAGAGTGATTTCTGACTATGCTTCTGAAAAGTTAGAGGTGGGAATCTGTTATTGGGATGAGGATTTGGATTGCAGAAGGGAATTATCAGGGGCAAAGTCCTATAGCCAAAGTTGCCATGTGAACCCCCACAAAACATCCTGAAGTTTTGATGATCACATTTGAGATCTGGATCTGTGTCCAGGCATTCAGGCTTTGTCTCTTCTAGCCCAGTGAAGAACCTATGGCATTGACACAAACCAGGGAAAGTTACTGAAATACTGGAGTTTCTCAGTCTAGGCAAAATAATTTCACAGATTATTTTGCTGACAAAAAGACACTTGGTAAAAGTTTCAGGGAAAACTTCTGCTGCTGGATCTACTTGATCCTAAATCTGTTTTATTCTGATTTAACCTTTAGAGTGTCTGTCTGTGTTATACTTGGACTACCTGGTGAGTAGGAACAGTTGCCACTGCTAAAATACATTATTACATAGGCTTTCTGTGTACATTCCATCATATTTAATCAGATGTGGTGTAAATCCTTGATGAAGAATTGTACAGGTGCATAGCATGATTATAGTTGGTATATGTGTAGTTGTTAACTATTATTTATCTATTTCAATTGCCTTCTGTCAGAATCAATAACATATCAATGCTCTTATGGCATCACAATCAGTTGCTGCAGAAGTGAATGAGATGTCATTTTCCACTTTTATGACCGACTAAGGATAAATAAGCTGAGTAGACTCAACACTTGGGATGAAGAAAAGCTCTTTCATGATAAGCTTGTGATCATGTGAGCATTGTGATCTGAAAATACCATTCCTAGCTGTATTTGCAGGGGACACACCACACTGGAGGTCCAAGGTGACACCAAGAGGGCTTTGGGTCTCCAGGGCACCTTCAGCCTTGTTGCTGTCACCTCCTTTTCTCTTGTTTCCTTAACTGCAGGATGCTGATGATCCTGTCATTCTGAACTTAGGCCCCAGTTAGGAAAGTGCTCTCTTCAGGCAGGATTTAAAAAGCACAGAAGCCAAAATCCAGTGATGGCAGAAAGATGAGCAAAGAGAGACTAAAGAGAGAATGTTTGTTTACCTTTAAGTAGGCACAGCAAATCAGAACTTCCTTTTCTTTCTTTCTTTCTTTAGGCTCTGGTGTTTTTGTTATTTTTTCCCTACAACATCTGAATGTTTACTAAGAAAAATAATAAATCCTCACGATCTTAATTAAAATAACAACATGGAGCATGCAGTAGATGCTCTCCCTCTCTAGTTTCTTTCAGACCACGTTTTTCCTACTGCTACATGATATAACAGCTATTTAATTTTGAACAACAATAAATTATTGAAGTTCTTGGGTTCTAATGCTTTGTCGGATATCATCTTTAAGACTATGTGGATGTGTTCTACTTGAGAATATCATTCACCTGAGTTTTTTGGTCCCTTTGCTTCTGAGGGAACTGGAGCAGCAAAGGGAGAGGTCAGCATGTGTCTGGAAGTGTTAGGTGATCCAGTGCAACACACTGTAATAATATTCTATTATGCTTGTCTGAAATAATTTCATGTCTTTTTGGGGGGGAGTGGGGGGAGCTGGGAGCAAAATAGATGTCAAGAAAAGATCTTACTTCATTTATTAGTCCAAATCAATCTGGAAGAATTAACCTAGTCCAGAAGCAGTGCTGATTGACACTTAAATGAATGCTTTGCTACTCACAGTCAATGACCATAAGAGTTAATGCATCATTTAAAGCACAGCAATAATTTAATACAACCTGTTTCCTTCTCATACTCACCCATGCTGGCTTTCAAGAGAATGACTTCATTGTGTATCACAGCACATAAACATGGCAGAAGAAAGGAGGATGGCTTTTTAGGCTTTAGCATTTTTGGTATGTTTAATTCTCTTTGGCTACAACAAAGATATTTTAGGCCTAATCCATGAAAGTAGATTCCTTGAAAGAAGAAAATGGAGGTGAAATGTGGGGCATGAGAACTACACAGGGAGCACATCTGAGAATAAATCCAAAATGGAACTTTTTCAAGGCACAACTGACCATAACAACAACACAATGTTGCCCAGTGCAAAGGAGCATGTAAACTACATGCCAAGTGCAGTGTACTGGATTAACATTCATGTTCTTGGGTTGTAGCTAGAGTCCTGTACCAGAAGTGAAGGGAGATAAGAAGGAATGACCTGGGAGACTTCTAAAAAAGCTTTTCCAAAACGGTATTACTTTTGGGCAGGTCATGGTAACAATCCATGGCAAATGATCCGATCCAACCAGAATTACAGGGCTACGGGCATGATGCAAGACATAATTTACATGCAAGGTATGAATGCTTAACAAATATATGTGATAAGACTAGATAAGAGTAGCATTAAAATATGCTTCCTTTTGAACCAAGGGGTAAATATTTATCATGTCTGACCTGTATCACTGATCTACACAGCCTGCCATATGATGTCATAGGCATGACAACACATTGGCATGAGGCATTGCTCATGAAAGTTTTCCCTTCAAGGACAGTGAAAGTGAAATTGCTCCTAAATGCAGCTGCGAGCTGCTTTTGCACCACTCTTTGGGACTGCTTGAGAGGGGTTGCCAGCAAACACATCTCCACACCTCAAAAGTGTCACTTTCTCTTTTGACTTCCTTCGCCTTCCTTTCTGTGTGATAGAGCTTTCTCAGATAAACAAAACTGAGCAATGGGATTTTGCTTTTAAAATGTTATTATTTATTTTCCTTTCTGTTACCGATTGTTACCAAGAACACTAAAAATTCACACTGGAAACGTTACAAGAAAGAGAAGACTTAAATCCCTCAAGTGCTAATAGTTCCTTCTTACATTTGTGAGGATGCATATACAGTGTAAAAATATTTTTTTAAATTTTTGTCTTATGCAATTGTTTGTGATCCTTTGCCTCCTCCCCCATTATAAACACTACGTCTGTTTCTGGCACATCTTTCCCAGTCTAAAAGGATATTTTGGAGACACAGACCATTCTCCTGAAAAACATGCAGTCCATACACATCATAAATTCTTTATTAGCCCCATTTATAAGTTTGGTTATAGTGAACAATATCATATTTGCTCTGAAGGGAAAAAAGTTTAATTATCCTTCTGTTTTGCAAGGAAAAGCTTTGTAAACCTCTTGTAATTACAGGCTGCTAACATTACATAGCACAGAAATTTGTTATTATTAGACATACAAAACACTATTTTCTGTTTATTGAAATTTCCTGAATTGTTTACCAAAGATTTGAATGCTTCTTTAAGTGTGTGTGAAGCAAAGGAAAAGAAGGATTTTGCATGCAGAGATTTCCCCTTTGAAATGTGGGAGTTGTGTATAATTACACACCAACATTAAAACTACACCTACACCTGTACAAGGCCAGGTTCAAGCCCATGGAATAAAATTCCAAGTGTGCAACCTCATGGTAAAAGCCCTTGTCAACTTCAGCAAAGCTGGAATTTTATCTTGAGGCTTTACCATCTCCTTCATGGTCAGGACCATTTCAGCTTTAAGACTCAGGGAAATATATGGTTTTTATTCCCCCTTATTTTGAATGATGGACTATAATTACAGTCCCTGTGCTCCACATTCAATTTTTCCTGTTTTGCAAAAGTGCCAAGACTTCAAAGCAGAGAAGATTCATGGGCAGGGCTTTCTACCACAGAACTGCTGAAGAAAATGCCACTTTTTGAGAGGCTGGCTTCTGAAAAGGCATTATAATACTTTCACATTTCATTCTGCATGTTGCAGTTAAAGCTCTAATCCTCCTACAAATTCCCCAAAGCATTTTTCGTGCGGGGTGGAGGGGGTTCATTCTGGAATGCTTTTTAAAATACAGATGTGTATGAAGGAGTATTTAAACTTGCATTACCCAAGCAGGAATGGGAGTTAATTTGAAAACAGAGTGTAGCATTTCAAAGCATAGAATGAGGTAAGTTTTCAGCTTACTCTTCACCCTGGAAGTTGCCATATAGATGGTCTTTCCAGATCAAAAACCTTACAATACACCCAGGATCCAGTTAAAAACTCTGCCTTGTCTGGAAGCTGATCCTGCACATCTTTCTCAAGCTGGTCATCAATGATCTAGTCCATTATAAAACCAGGCCCATGGATTTTGATGTTAAAAGAGCTAATGCTTGGTACGAGCTGCAAGTGGTTTCCAGCTCCTTTTGTTTGGGTGAGAAGGCAGTACCATGTCTGGCTCTTTGAAGGGACATGCCACAAGCACTCTGGATATTTAATGCATATCCCCACAGAGCTGAGAGTGCTTCCAAAGTCCTTGAGCAGATGGTGGAGAGCAGCCCTCCCTGCTCTGGTTAAAAGGACCCCTTTGGCCAGCTTATGGGACAAATAAATTTAGGAGCTGAGAGTGTTATACAGCTTTCTACCTGTGCCAACAGAGAGTTATATGCACTAACTGCTTTCTTTTGATGGTTTTTCAGTCTTTTAAGCAATACCAAACTTGATTGATTTTTTCCCTTGTACAGTCGTTGATGCTGAAATTCAGCAGGGTATGCAATTCTCAAACCCTGTGGTGTAGATTGAGAGGAATGTCTTTTCTGGGGAGTTGTTCAGACTCGGGCCAGTGTAAACAGGATAAGAATCTCCCTGGATGACACTGGTGGATTCAGCCTGGTTTTATGTTTGTAGAGCAGGGATTTTCTTGGAAGAAACAGGCAAAAGTGCTATTTCAAAACCTTCAACAGCAGTTAAGCTTTGGGAATACACTCCCTTCTTAGCTTTGCTATGAATATCTGCCAGAAGAAAGGATTTCTTTCTTCTGGATCCCAAGTACATTAATCTCTTAAGTGAGTGGTCAGGACAAAGTTTAAGTGTCAGATATGAGGAGTAGATTTTACTGTAATGGCTCAATATTACATGTTGTTGAGGAAGATGGGGGAGGGTTGGTTTTGGTTTTATACATTGCATCTGAAAAGTCTTGCTTCCTAAAAATCTGCAGTTCTTTTGTGACAAGGGGTGGACTTTTTTTAAAGCTTTTTTGTGTGGATATTTTGTAAATTTTAATGCTTTTTAATTTTTTACAAAGGCACTTAGGATGACAGTGACCTCAGGAGGTCTCCAGTTCAGCCTCCTTCCAGGACCAGGATTAGTGCTGAGATCAGACCAGGTTGCTCAGGGTTTTATCCAGTTGGGTCCTGAAATCCTCTAAGGACTGAGGTTGCACAACCTCTCTTGGCAACCTGAGCCACTGCCTGACTGTCCCAATGGGGAGTTTTCCCCCTTCCATCCCTGTTTCAATTTGTGGCCATTGTCTCTCTGTTGTGCACATCCCTCCTTATCTCTTCTTTTGAGGTGTTGTTGCTCAGACTATCCCTCCCTGGTGCAGAAGCCTTTGAGCTTTCTGAAGACCATCTCTTTAAGGAGTTAAAAGCTCCTTTCTGAGCACAAGAAGCTAATAACTGTGATGAATTCCTTCCAGTGGTCTTTCCCCTCCTTGGGAACAGAAAGTTGGTGACGGGGCTTCTGTGAAACACATGCACCCCAGTAATGATCTCCATGGGAGACTGATATGCACGACAGGGATTTCTACTGCACACTGTGTTTCTTGAATCCTGTTAGGGAAAGCAAAGCAAAGCATTACTTCTAAAATGATGATTAGTTGTTAAAGCCACTGTTACTTCTCAGAAATACCATGGTGCTATTAATAAGGCAAAAAGTACAGCAAAAAATGTACTTTAATTAGTTACGCAGAGGAGAACTCTTAATTCTGTAACTGCTGCCTGTGGTTTATTTTGAAGGAGCAGGAAGGCTGCCTGAAAAGAATAAAGAAGAATGAAAGTCTGAATTCCGACCTCAGTTATGCCAGCCAGCATGCAGGGCAGCTTGGATCCAAATCTGGTTTAGGAAGGACTTTAAGATTTCGCTTGTTAAATCTGTACAAAATGAATTACTGTGACAAAGGAAGAAAGCAAGCCTTGTGGTGATGGGACAATAAGGGTTTTATTCCTGTTTCTTCATAGAATTTCCTTGGTGATCTTGACATTTTTGGGCTGTGTGACTTGGTCAAGCTTGAGCGCCTGTGGGAAGGCACCAGACATGCATATGCAGGGATGCTTCTAGTAAGATTTTGAGAGAGTTTGATGATCAAACCTCCCAGCTCCCAACAGGACAGAGCCTGTGCTCCACTTTGCCTCTGAGTTTATCTGAGGTGCTGCCATCTGACCGGATGTCCCCAAGTGAGCAGCTGATGCTCACATAACCACATCTGTGCTTCACGCTTTCTTGCAGAAAAGGAGGACTGATTCTATGTCTGGTTCTGCCTTAAACCAAACAGAATCTGGGTCTCCAGTCCTGTTTGCTGTTCCCTGAATTGTTTTTTCAAGTTTTGGGATCAGTGGAAACAGCTGGTATCTGGGATGATCCCAGTCCTGAGAGGGAGACTCAATCAAGTCAAGCAATGTGAGAGAAAAATAAAAGATGACACTTCATCTTCTCAAAGAGGTCAACCTCAAATCTATTATTTTTTTTTTATGCCCTGGGCTATCAGAGGAAATCTGAGCATGATTTGAAGAGGAAGGCTGTTATAGGGAAGATCTTATCACGTGTATTGAATCAATCTGGAAAGCATTATGTATTTTTAATAGTTTTATACTGACAATGGTGGGAAGTCAGCTGGAGACAATGCCAAATTTTTATGTTTTATGTATTCTGATAATTCTTTCCCTCAGTCATGCACTGGGGTCTCTTGTGTGGTTGTGACTGCCATGTGTAGGTGCAGGCTCTGTCTTCCAACTCCTTTGAGAACCAAATATTGCTTTGAAAAACTGCTGCAGGATAAACAGCTTTTGAGCCTACACTGGAAGAAAGTGCTTATCAGTTTTGAAGGTTGTGCTACAGCATTGAGAAGGATGTGAAAAACAATGACTCCAGGGCCAGCCTGTTTTGTCATCTGGGGTGTTATGGCATCACCAATCCTTGGAACCGAAACAAGGATGAAAAGCAGAGTGCTGGAGAAAAAGGAGCTCTTCTGTTTTAAAACACACTGTGCCACGTTTTTGAGTTGTTATGCGGTAAATGTCTTTGCAGACCTTCCATCCATCTGGATTTCTTTCTAATGGGAGATAAATCTTGCTAGCAATTGTCAGAGATGCTAAAAGATAAATTAGGGGGTGATTTTCAGCACTTAGCATTACTAATCCTTTTCTGCTGTCATTGTTGTGTGTGGCTGTCACATTCTGGCCCTTCTCAGGAGAAGATAGCAATGCAAACATGCATTTGAACAAGTCTCTGCTGCAACACCATTGATTGCAGCCAGCTATTGTTCTCCTGAGTCCTGCCTCAGACAGGGAGTGAGAAGTTTCCTGGGATTTAGGTCCAGCTCTTTTTACAGGAAGCTGGGGAACAATCAGGAGGCAGCTGGATCTCTTCCCACACACGCATCCACTTTTTAAAAATTAAAACTGTGGAGAAGAGGAAGTCAAAAGAGTTTTGCTTGTTTCACTCGGCCGCTGTGCAAGGGACCATCTATAAATAACATAGTTATGTTCTTCAATACTTTGGAGACAGGGGTTTTTCTGGCATGTAGTGGAATCAAGACATTCTAAAGGGAGAAGCTGCTCATCTTCCCACTCAAAAGAAGGTGGCATCTGTGAGTTGAGGCAAGGCAGGGACAAAAGCTTGCTGCTGCCCCACCTGCCAGAAGGACAGGCTTGCATCCATCCATGACCTGTTGGAAACCACATGACTGGCAGCTCCCCACCAAGCAGATGGCTCATACTTATGCTCTTTTTGCCTTTGTGTTTCTTGTTTCCTTTCAGGATAGGAGGATGCAAGGCCCTAGTATTGATTTTTCTGTGCAGCTAAAAAGACACGAAAGCTGCTGTGCTTTTGAAGGTTTAGACTGTCGGTTTTCTTATTCCCTGTAGGTCTTCCCAAGGTCTCTCCCATCTTTTTCATCTATGCAGTTGTCTCTGCCTTCTCTAGATCCTGCCTGGTGAGTCCTTTTAGGAAGGAATAGGAAACTGAAATTCTGATCCCACTGAAGCATTTTGCTATAAAGCTCCAATTCCGTGCTTAATTCTGCATGGGCTTAATTGGCATCTGTGTTTAATTGTGCTGACACATAGTTGTACATGGCAGAGATCAGAGTTCCCAAGTGATTAGCACCAATGAAGCTGTGTTTGTGTAGTTACACCACTCTAAAATCACCAGAAAAACTTCCAGGTTTCTGGGGAATACCTCTAGGGCTGAGTGAGAAGGTGCTTCCCATTGTCTTTACTCCTACCAAAGACTGTTCCCCCTCCATTCCCATCCAGTCCTGCAAGCTGAGTTATTAGAAATTTCTAGTGGCAACTAACAAAATGCATTGTCAAATGTCAGTACCTTTATAATATTAATAGAGCCTTTAATTCCTGATCTTTTTGTTCAGAAATTTCACAGCACAAGCAGCATTATGAGGTTTTGGTCACAAATGTTAAGAGAAAGCAATTAAAAAGCAAAAAAAAAAAAACCCAGATACCCGGGTTTACCTGCTTTATTATTTTATAAACAGAACATGCACTGGATATATGCACTGTCAAATTGGTTTTCAAAAGTAAATACAATTCAAAGAAAATTGTACATAATGGTGGTATGTACATCTCTTCTTTGAATAAGAAACATTTAACTAAGTGTATGTACCTCACATTTAATCTTAACTTTTTTTTAGTGGGCCTAAATGGAGTAGTTACCATGAGATAACATAAAACTGGGATTCAGGTCCAGACCTTTTTGATGGGAAGCTCAGGATCCCCATAACAAAGGATGTTCAGTTATGATTGTAGGAGCAAAAATATAAATACTAGTTTAGAAGCTACAAGTAAACATTCTAGACAGAACGTCACCTCAGCCTGAGTAATGGGAAACAAGAAAACTGGGAAACTTAAGTGGCAGGAGCACCAAAATAAGCATTAGTGTTTAGCAGGCAACAACTGAAGAGAAGCAGCTTGGTCAACAAACCAGCCAGTAGATGCACTTTTTACCATATGGTTAAGACAAGATTGTATTATCTTATCTCTTTACCCTACATAATTGAATCATTTAATGTTAGTGATGGCACTGTTAGGTCTGGCATAAAAGAAGAGCCTGGCATGAAGATGGTGGTCCCACTATGAACCCCCTGTTCGTGCAGAGCTTCCCATCCGCAGAGTTTGTGAAAATCTCATTGCCAGTTAGGCCCTGAACTGAAGTTAAGTAAGGTTTTCAATCCTCATTGGTAAATCCCCTATAAGAGTCCTTCAGAAACCTTTTTCTTTTATATTTAGGTACTTCAGTTATTTTCTTTTGTTAACTTTTGGTTCCAGTCAGACAATATGCGTTTTCCATAAGAAGTCTGCNATGTCAGTACCTTTATAATATTAATAGAGCCTTTCATTCCTGATCTTTTTGTTCAGAAATTTCACAGCACAAGCAGCATTATGAGGTTTTGGTCACAAATGTTAAGAGAAAGCAATTAAAAAGCAAAAAAAAAAAAACCCAGATACCCGGGTTTACCTGCTTTATTATTTTATAAACAGAACATGCACTGGATATATGCACTGTCAAATTGGTTTTCAAAAGTAAATACAATTCAAAGAAAATTGTACATAATGGTGGTATGTACATCTCTTCTTTGAATAAGAAACATTTAACTAAGTGTATGTACCTCACATTTAATCTTAACTTTTTTTTAGTGGGCCTAAATGGAGTAGTTACCATGAGATAACATAAAACTGGGATTCAGGTCCAGACCTTTTTGATGGGAAGCTCAGGATCCCCATAACAAAGGATGTTCAGTTATGATTGTAGGAGCAAAAATATAAATACTAGTTTAGAAGCTACAAGTAAACATTCTAGACAGAACGTCACCTCAGCCTGAGTAATGGGAAACAAGAAAACTGGGAAACTTAAGTGGCAGGAGCACCAAAATAAGCATTAGTGTTTAGCAGGCAACAACTGAAGAGAAGCAGCTTGGTCAACAAACCAGCCAGTAGATGCACTTTTTACCATATGGTTAAGACAAGATTGTATTATCTTATCTCTTTACCCTACATAATTGAATCATTTAATGTTAGTGATGGCACTGTTAGGTCTGGCATAAAAGAAGAGCCTGGCATGAAGATGGTGGTCCCACTATGAACCCCCTGTTCATGCAGAGCTTCCCATCCACAGAGTTTGTGAAAATCTCATTGCCAGTTAGGCCCTGAACTGAAGTTAAGTAAGGTTTTCAATCCTCATTGGTAAATCCCCTATAGGAGTTCTTCAGAAACTTTTTTCTTTGATATTTAGGTACTTATTTTATTTTGTTAACTTCTGGTTCCAGTCAGACAATATGCATTTTCCATAAGAAGTCTATATTGCATCATTCTTTGCTTACTCACTGCATTGCACCTTTAATTTAGTTAAGTCAAATTGTTTTTAACTATTCCTGTTAAAACCTAGTTCTTCTAGAGGAGGGTACCTTGAACTCTCTTAATTTCCAGTTGTTTTCTGGGGTCAATGCCAGCTTCTAATACAATTAATTTCAATTTGTATTAGTTTCACTGAAGCAGCAGAA
>WBMV01007499.1:406247-487352 GCA_013396655.1 Campylorhamphus procurvoides | reverse complement strand
TGACAACAACAGACAAGCAGACTAAGCTGCAAAAGTCAGTGTGTCCCAAGCAGATCTAGAGTGGCAGCATAAAGAAGAGCTGTTTCTGGCTCGATGGGCCCATGATGCCTCAGGTCATCAGGGTAGAGATGCCACCTATAAATGGGCACAAGACCGAGGGGTGGATTTAACCATGGACACCGTCTCTCAGATTATCCATGATTGTGAAACCTGTGCTGCCATTAAACAAGCAAAGAGAGTGACATCCCTGTGGTATGGTGGACGTTGGGACAAGTATAAATATGGGGGGGCATGGCAGGTTGATTACATCACATTGCCACAGACTCACCAAGGTAAACACTATGTGCTTACCATGGTGGAAGCAACCACTGGATGGTTCGAGACTTATTCAGTGGCTCATGCAACTGCCCAGAATACTATTCTGGGTCTCGAAAAGCAAGTCCTGTGGCGACATGGCACTCCAGAACGAATTGAGCTGGATAATGGGATTCATTTCAAGAACAATCTCATTCCTACTTGGGCACAGGAGCATGGTATTGAGTGGGTATATCACATTCCATATCATGCACCAGCCGCTGGGAAGGTTGAACGATGTAATGGACTGTTAAAAACCACTTTGAAAGCATTAGGTGGGGGATCTTTTAAGAACTGGGATAAACACTTAGCCAAGGCCACCTGGCTAGTCAACACTAGAAGTTCTGTAAATCGAGCTGGCCTTGCCCAAGCAGAATCCCTCCACACTGTTGATGGAGACAAAGTTCCAGCGATCCACTTGAGAAGTATGCTAGGTAAAGCTGTTTGGCTTACTCCTCCCTTGGGCCAGGACAAACCCATTTGTGGGGTTGTTTTCGCTCAAGGGCCAGGATACACTTGTGGGTAATGAGGAAGGATGGAGAGATTCAGTGTGTGCCTCAAAGAAGTTTAATCTTGGGAAAAAACAAATCCATATTTCTGAGTTGTATATTGCAGGACACCAGTCACCAGATGAGGAAGACCTAACCAAAGCTAATGCTGGTATCCAGTGATGACCCAGACCTGTGATTCAGTCCGAAAGAAATAGAACTGTGGATGTGACCAAGAAAGACCAAAGATCCGAATTAAGCTGATGCTGATTCCCAACTACAAGTCTACAGTCTTAAAAGAACAAGGACTATATAGCATGGGATATAGACGTTACGTAAAGGAATGGTATGGAATAAGGGGTGGAGAATGAGGTGGTTTAGTTTTCTTGGTTTTGGTTTAGGAGTTCCCTAGTAAACAGGTTATAACTAAGGAAGTATTCCACACCATTCCTTCATGTAATCGGGGTATATAAGATGGGGAGTTTCCTCCCTCTCTCTCTCTCTTTCCCTTTCGTGTGGTTGGAGGACATCAGTTCTCTGCGTCAGCTCAGCTCTTATCTCTGGGAGCTGAGGCCTATCGGAGAAGCTGCTGTCCCAGCCGTACGGAGGGGAAGGACCTGCTTTCTCTTAAGGGGAGTTTGGTGAGATTTTATTGTATTAGTTACTTATTGAGCTTTTCCCTGAGTTTACGAGTGTGTGTATTTGTTTTGTTTGGTTTTACCCATTTTTGTCCCATTTCCCCCTTTTCCCTTTTGGGGTTGTTCTGGGATTTGTTCTGTAGATTCATAGTGATTGATTGTATATAATTGTAATATATGTGAATATATATATATACTTAAACTACAATTGTCTTTTTGGATACTTTTTTTCCTTCTCTCTTGGGAGTGTGTGTGTGGGGAATCTGTGTGGCTGGCAGTTTGGCTTGGCAGGGAGCCAACCCAAACCTCCACACACTTTAAAAAACTAAATCTATAAATATGGGTTAACAGATTACATGAGTATCTCAGAGATTTTGGTAAAGACTAATATTGTTTCCAGTAACAACGCATAACTGAGAATTGCATTTAGCTCACAAATTACAGGATGGTACTTTGCTGATACTACCATAAGGCTTAAATGAAAAATATATTCTGAAAGGTTTCACTTTCACAAAAAACACTTCTTCTGAGGACATGCAAAAATGGGACAAAAAGTGTTTAAAATATTAGACTGTGTTAAGGAAGTCTTTTAAGTCCATTCTTAACTGTATTTGTGGCCAGAACCATCCGCAGAATGTAGCCCTAGCTAAGAGCAGAAGGCTGCTTATATAAGAAATATACCATTCTTGTAAACAAGTAGATCACTTCTGCTACATGCACCCCACATTGTCCCAGTCTTGTCCCCACATTGTCCCAGTCTTGTATCAGCATGATAACATTTCTGTAATTCATTATATTTGCATAAGCTGATGTAATAAAGCAATACTATGAAAAGTACCCAGTATCTCCAGAAACTTTATAGTACACAAAATGATTAACCCCTCAAAAAAAATCATCTAGGTAGCAGAGCCTTCAGAAAATGCATCAGTTTCCCTAAGGCAAATACAAAAAACAAACTGAAAGTGTCTATATTAGTACCGATACTCTTAACAAAATTTTAACATCCATACTTAATAAAAATAGATCCTGAAAAAAAACCCCCAAACAATACCTACCAGCTGTGTACCTCAAGATAACAACTCCACCATAATCCAAACGAATTATAGCAGTATGTGATATTTAAGAGCTCTAGGAACCCTGTTAATAACAAGTCTCCCATCATAACTTAAAGAGGCAAATAGCCATGGGTCTGCTGAGGACCATTCAACTGCATATACGCTATCTTCGTGTTCTTCATAGGTAGCTATTACACTGTCCTGAAGGGGCTCTTTAATCCTAAAATTGAAAAAAGAAACAAAACACCAAAAAGTATAGTAAGAATTTATAAAAACACTGAATTTTAAAGGTAATATTAAGTGTCACTAACATCTAGATACATAAAATCCCATTTAAAGTATAAGAATGCAGTAGTAGGCTCTAAGGAAATATTTTATACCTTATGTTTGCATGTAGTTATGTTTTAGTAACACAGCAGAGTCAAGTCAATGTTAGAGCCACCATATGCAGGGACAATGTAGTTCTTATTCTCAACTCCATTGCATTTCCAAGTCTCTTAGAATCTCTCACTCTCTAAAGCAAGTTAAACTACTTTGTATGATCTAAATGCATTTAAACAAACATTTTTACCAACATCTTTTTTCTCATCAAGCTCTGTCCCTTCCTCTACTCCTTCACTGTTAAATGAATTCTTATAATAATATATAGTCAGATGTGTAGATAGGTAAGTTGCAGTCCCTTACAACAGTCTTTCCTGTGCTGTTATCCTGAACCCATTCTCTCCACAGTAATGGAATGGGAATGAAGGCATTACTCTGAATACTTTGATTTTTATCTTCCATTGCTAGAGTTGTATCACCACCAGATTATCATCTACTATTGCATACCTCACCTCTCCCTGCAACACCCAAGCTCCTGGTCACCTACATCACCAGACAGTCAGATCCCCTTTTGCATTGCAAATACTTAAGAACAGATTCAGGCAACTCTCTGAAGTCCAAGCCACCCAAGAGTCATTGACTGTGCTCTGCTAACCGAGCACAGCCCTTCTTCCCTCAATTCACAAAGCCAATCCCTCCTCTCAGAACACCACTACAGCAGATTATTCTGTAGCTACAGGGTAGGTGAGTTTTCAGAGGATGACCTTAGAGCTCCTCACCCACAGAGAATCGTCTGTCTGACAGGAATCAGTCAGCCCTTCAGTAGCATCCCTCCACCTCCTAGGAGCAGCCTTGTACCACAGTTGAAATCCTCCTTACAGAAGCAAAGCCAAAGAGCCTTGTGAATGCCACTCAATCATTTAAGCAGATGCTGCTACTACAGAAATGAAGTGTTGTTATTGCTGTCTTTGCCCTTTACTGCTGGTATCTGAAAGCAGCTCTACAAACACAAAGCCTATATGGTAACACAGTTCAATTGCTTGCAGGATATCCCTGCTCCACCTAGCCAGCTGTGAATCTAACATTGCAATTAAAATTCAATTGAATCTAATGAAGAAACCAAAAGCAGTATGATACTGCAGAATAGCTTCAGATATGTAGTTTCAAGGATTTTTATAATTTACTTTTGCTACATTAAAGGTCAACTAAGCAAAAAAGGCAAAACCAACATCCACCCCCTGGTTAACTGCAAAGAGCAAGCATGCTTTGAAATTCTCCTGAATATGTACTTTGATGCAAACCATCTAACAGCAGAGAGCTAACAAACACACACAGACACTTCATCTCCCGCAATGTGTTTTTCTAACTTCTTGTTAACTGACATGCCCTGTTAAGTGAAAGTTGGTCATGTCCCCAGACAGCAATGCGCTTCACGCAGTGCTCACCCACTTACCCACAACTCCATTATTCTGAAGGTTTCAGATGTCTCTCTGGATAAGCAAGGGAGTAATGCACAGTGCACATGGCTGTCAGGGGACACGACCGACTTTCAGTTAACCAGGAGTCTCAGTTAACCAAAGGTTGGATAAAAAAGAACACATAAGCTTCTAGTTTATAGTATATTTCGTATGCTCAGAACTGTTTCAGTATTTCATTTAAATAACACAGCTCATCTAATTTAATTTACAGAAGTCATAGGGGAATGAGGGCTCAGGAAAGAAACCCATAGATGAACTTCTGTTTGGCATTTCCATTTATAACTACAGCTTTTAACTGTCTTTTGTTTATACACTGAATTTCTTCTTGGGTATGAAAGCAAATTTTGTACTTTCACAGAAAAAGAATGCTATTCCACTATAAGTGCTATAAGTTCAGTTTTCACTTTTCTTTTAAATAATATAGATCAGTGATAGTATTATACATAGACTTCTTGTGCAGAAAAACAACATAGCCTTGAGACAGTTATTGAGAACCTAAGAAAATCCTTATGCCAAGTGACCACTTGGTGTAAAAGAGTTGGATACTATACAAGAAAATCAGGGAAAAAAAGTCACCTCAAAACAACAAGTGTCTCAGGAACAACACAGAATCTCCAAAAGAAACTGTCCATGAGCATCCTTTACAAACATGATGAATGAAAACAGATTAGCCTTTAAGTTACGTAATGGGTAATAAACCCATAAGAATTCTGCTAGTGAAATAAAGAGCAGAATTAATTTCATGCCTGTGAAACTGTTCTAAAAAATTTTTTAAAAAAAAAATCCAAAAGGAACAAAGCTGTTGGTGATCTTACCCAATGCTAAGATATTTCCAAGAAAACACCTAAGATTTCTCTGCAATTGGCTACATTTGTGCTTTTTTGGGTAATTCAAGAACAGGCTGGGGATGCTATTTTTAAATCTATATGAATCTAGGGTACTTCGTACTTTTCCATTTCTGAATCCCACAATTAGTTACTTATTCTTAATGAAAATTTACACATCATATACACATTTTTATTTATTAAAGAATCAGCTCAGACTCAGGATCCTAACTCCTCAGATACTACATGTAATATCGTTAGTCAAGAAATTACAGACTTAATGTCAGTGTCATTTTAAATAAGGTAACAAATACCTTTTAAATATATATAAACAGTCTACAAAAATATCATTTTCATCACAGCATATTCTAGGGGAACAAATCAACTTGTTTATCTTATGATGTTTTTACCTGTTTAGATATTTTAACTACCCTTCTGTTTCTAATCAGTAACTAAAATTTAATTTCTCCTTAATATACAGGAGGCCATTTCAGAGCCTAACATACTGATGAGTGTACTTTTTGTAATACTCTATTCATAAAGTAACGATGTTTAAAAGAATATTGCTATACTGTCATGTGCATTATTCCTATCTGAGAAACATTCCATTTCATAGTTAGCAACTCTATTTGCCTTCTTAGTTGAAATGCATAACACTGGACACAGAGGACTGGATACTGGGATAGTCAGCTATCTGTTGCAGGTTTTAGAACAGAGAGGCAAGTTCAGGACTTGCAATTGCTTCCCAGTTTGAAAAGATCAGAAACAGGAAGAACATCTGTACAGACCTGGATATGAAGTAAATTTTCTTCTGTTACTTTAACATGTATATATAATTCAGGTTGTCATCAAAACAGAGATATATTTGTTTTTACATAAAAGCTGCAGGTTATGGGTAAAAAATAGCTATGTATATATATATATAGCATGCCTCTATGTGTACAAAACAACTATGTATAGCATGTATAGCTATGCTATAAATAGTTCAGTGTACCACAGGTGTAGGTGCTTGGCCTACTGGTCCCTTTATAGAACAGTCTGTATAGATTGTATTTGATAAGCATACTTGGTAATGACTTGTTATGCCTGGAAAGCTTAGTAAGCTATTTTCTTCCTTGCCCTAAATTTTCCTGCCCCTTAAAAAACTTCTTTAGTTATTGTTTTCCCCATACTATTTTAAAGATTTTATTCTGACCAGACTAAAATACCTTTTCTTCTACATGTTCTTGTATTGCATCAACTGACAAGGTATCACACTTTTACATCACCAAGAATGCACATTTCATACTGTGAGATCTCTACCTACATCACGTAGAAATTTCAGACCTGTGCCACACAGAGAACATGGAGAGTGTTCTCTTTGTAGTCTTACTCAAATAGCACAACCCTGAGCAGCTTCTACAAAAGGAAAGGAGCTTTTATTTTAGTAGATAACTTTGAGGTTAATTGTGTTACAGCTTTGAGAAAGAAGCTTGTTCAGCCTTGGATAATTATTTTCATGTAGAGAGCTGTTATTTCCAATTACTGCTCATGCTAACAACCACTTAAGTTTGCAGTGCTTGCAATTCTGTTTTGTCACCACAATGTTCAATAAAATATGGTTTTGAGCCAGCAAAAATCATTAATTCCTTATCACAGTCAAAATTAAATCCTCTTTAATCTAAAAATCACTATGAAATAGAAGTGAATCAATAGAGCAGCAACATGTACTGCAGCATCCAAAAATGAATCCTGAAAAGCATAGCAATGGATTCCAGGATAAACCTTGTGGATGCCCTTTTCTTTTAACTTCAGGAGAAAATTGTTTCTGATCAGATTAGACAACATACTACTTGCTTCTTCACTCTTTTAAGAAAAACTGAATTCAAATATGTTTATACTTGAACACAATTTTTATAGATAGTAATTGTTCATTCATACTATTTCAAGCATTGTAATTTTTTTACCCAAGAAAGAGCTTTCTGAACCGCTTCTACAGGAAAACATCATCTTTTAAAACAGGAAAAGCATATTTTTATATAACAGGTTTCATAAATGTCCTAATATTCAAAATAAATTAAGGAAGATATACCTACTCATAAGGGTTAAAGAAAGAAACAGTACAGAAAAAACATGCGCTTTTAAAGCAGAACTGAAAAGTGCTACTGCACCAGATTTGGTCCAGCTTCTTACATATCCAACAAAATAAAGTCCTGAATCCTGGCATTCCCCAAACCAGAAACTATTTAAGCTGTTTTAATTAATTGAATCTCTTGGTTGATTCCATAGCATAAACCTATGACTTCTAGATTTCTCTAAGACATAAATGCCACAAGCAAAACGGCATACAAATTAACACTATTGACAGCTGTGTGAAAATATCCTGAAAGCCTGCCTCAGCATGTTTGGCAAATCCTGTTCAAAATTTCAACGCTGACAAATATCTCTCCTGAAGTCACAGATGCATATACAAAGGTGTTATGTTAGATCACACAGTTCATATGTATTATTGTGAAACCACACAATTTATTATTCAAAAAGCTCCAAACTACATATCAATCACAAAAAGTAAAAACCATCAACTCCTTTAGATGGAAATTTGAAGGAAGTCTCTTTCTACAGAGAAGCCAGCCACCATTTTCTCTCTGGTCCATTCTGATTGCTGAAGATGTTTCTACATATAAAATATCATTAAAAACTTCACAGTCTCAAGTGAGATACTCTGTAGTGGAAAGACTAATCCTTTACATCCCTCAGCTTTAAATATAAAATGGTGAGAAGTGCTTGTTCCGTTTGTATTAAAGGACGTTATGGCTGACATCTATGCGAAAAAGATGGAAACAAATCTTCAGAAAAACAATAAAAATTATTTCCTAACATGAATTTCTGGTACTATCTTCAAAACATAACAAAGATAAGGATAATCTGAGAACATATTGTCAACAAATTTAGCATAAGGGGGAGACAGTATACTGACCTTAGTAATCAGTTTACCTAGTGAAACAGCAGACATCTTAAGCTTCTAAGCCCCAAGGAAAGCTAAGGGAGCTGGTAGTTCATACTGCAAAATTAAAGTTTAAGGATGGCTTCCTTGCTGGGACTGATGTAAAAGCTCAAAATGTTGACCACATAAATCTTTTCATTGTTATGGATACAGAATAGGCTTTTTCTCTTGAAGAGCAAGTCCTCCATTATCAGTTGAACCTTATTAAAAAGTTCAGGCCACAGAAGTCATGAAGAACAAAAACACTGTTGCAGATGCAGCATGAACCTTACTGTAGTGCTCCTAAGATAGCAAATAGTCTTCTCATGCTGCATATCTCCAGTATACCCAACAGAAACCTACACAGTTCAAAATTCAAATATAAAGGCAAAGTAAATATGTTGCAATAACTGAAGAAAAAGAATCCTGATTGATGAGTAAAAATGGCCACACTAAACTGCAAAAACCTAGTAGCTTTTATTATTGTTAGAAAGAGCAACGTAGAATTAAAATGATTATCAGACTAGTTTAGTACAACAACATGGAGACTCACTAGCATCGGGAGTTTGGATGACCAAAGACTGAAGAAAGGATATAAGAAAGTCATCACCTCCGTTTGGAGGACAGCAGTTCCCAGAGTTCTGCAAGTGTCTTACATGGAACTGACAGACATCTTAAGGAGATTTAGAGTTCAGGCAAGTTCAGTGATGCAGGGAGGAATGAACAGTAGAGTGCAAAACCATTAAAGAAAGCAGCCAAGGAGAAGCCTGACTTAGTCGATTGCATTCATAGATGTGGAATGATTCCATATTTTAAATGTTTGAACCAAACGTGGGCATTGAATAGCACTCCCTGTGTTTAATCCAACACATTATCTTTGCTTTGGGAATGAAATCTAAATGTAGCCCAAGTTCTCACCCTCATTTCTTCTATTTTCATTTATTTTGTACACTTTTTTTCTACCACTGGATCAAGGTGCTAGAAATTAAGATAGTATAGCATTTCATTCCCCATTTCTCAGATGATTTTTTTTCCCATATTTGAACTGTGCATTAAATAATCCAGACTGAGGACTTAACCAGAATACAACACAGCTGTTCTCTGGCCACATGCCTATAGCTCTTCTCTGTGGACAACTTGATCTTTTTAGACTCCCTATTTTCAACAGAGGCTTTGGGCTTCCCAGACAGAAAGCACTAAAGCCTTCCCTTATTCAGTGCAAGAAAAACAGTTGGCATATTTCTCCTAGACACATTTCACAAAGGCAGTGCATGCACAGCTAATGTGTTTTGAAGCAAACAAAAACACTGAGAACAGATAAACTCAAGAAAATTCTAACGGAAGAAGCAAAATAGTCCAAAGATGATTCAGAAAGCAGTAAATGTCTCCGAACAGCAAATAGTCAGGGGCTAAGAAGATACCAGGGGAAGACATCTGCTTTTCTTGTTTTTATAATTTTTCCTCCTGGCTACTATGAGACATGATATGGGCAAGGGAGACCTTTGATATGATACAGGGAGGCCGCCTGCTGTTATTTTTTTATGATTGATGAGAGAAACAACAACAGCAGTTAAAAAGTAGGGAAAAGACAACAAGCTAGTTGCTCTGATCTGAATCAGTAGTTAAGAGGAACTGAAGGTAACTTGATTGCAACAAGAGACAGATCCTCATGCAACAGTCCTAGCTATAATGCTTATGAAAGCATGTTATGGTCTCCAACATGGGAGCATATAAAGTCTCAAGATGTCAACATATATGGAAAAACACTGAAAGGAGAAACCACTAAGAATAAATCCATAGGAAGAATGGAATACAGCAACTTTTAGGTTATCTTTTCATTACACACTGAACTTTACTTTAGGAAAAAAGTTATCTCCAAATAATTATTTTCCCATTTTGAATCTTAAAAACTAGGCAGTTACTGCAGCAAATCTGGCAAGAATAAATGAGTGGGTAGAGTCATGCATAGTTCTACACGGTTGAAAAGGAAGGGTTAAACTGATATAGTACTTGCTTTTGTCTCCAGCCAAGAAAGACAATAAAAATTAGGAAATTTATGCTGAAATATATTAAAAATTAATCTGAGTCTTAAAGATCTCAGGAAGGAGTCATAACTATGTAGAATAGTATTACAAGTCAACTTTTTTTAAAACATGGGCATTTTTGCCAAGTAGAAAAAAACAAGCCTTTGAAGATACAACTGGCACATACTCTTAATTTTTATATTTAATACAAGCTGTACTGTTATAAGTTATTGTATTCAGTACATGAAAAATAGATAGTCCATGCAGAAAAAGCCTTTTCCCTTCTTTCCACTTGATATTTCAACCTTCTTTTGAGTGACATTTGGTCACTCAGTCTGAAGGTGACTGGCTAGAGACACTAGTACAGACACATGCTCTTTCTCATGTATTTCAAAAAACACCCAAAAAAGAGATTCTCTTTTCCAACATTTGTGTGCTGCTTAATAGCAAATCAGATCTCCTCCAAAACCACATAGAAATGAACCCCATTATTATCATCATTGGACTGGTAAAATTTCCTAAATGTTACAACAGATAAATAGAAAACACAAAAGCATATTTTCAAACTCTCACTTAACCCAGATTATTCTATGTGCTTGACTTGATCCAGAGCTCCCTTAAAGTGAATCTTTTCACCAGTCCAGTGGGGTTTAGGACTGGTTCTGAGAGCATCACCATCCCTCCTTCCCACCAGTGAACATAGAGTGATTGTGCCAAACAGATTTAAAGAGTGTATTCCACCCAAGACTCCGAGTAAAGCAGAATCAAGTGGGAATTAGAACTACTTACCTGAAAGGTCTGTATACAAAAAGCCTAGTCAGTAAAAAAACAGCATGTAAACCACTACAATGAAATGACAAATTATAAGCATCTGCATAAAACTCAGGAAACGTCATACTTCTCTTCCTGATGCTGGTCCTCTTGGTCACTGAGTTCATCATCATCTACCATATGCCCAAATGGTTCAGAAGAAATTGATACCATATTAGACAGGATAACTCTGCTATCACTGCTTCCTGTAAGGATCAGCTGATCATGAGAATGATTGTATCTGACATTCCAGACCCTAAAAAAGTTAAAGCAGAAAGAAAAGAGACTATTCTTGGTGGGTAGTACATCAGTGTTAAACCATTTCTTTTAAGAGCAAAATTAAAAATTGATCTTTAAAATGTTCTAAGTACATACAGAAGTAACAAGCCTCATTCCAAAGACTGTTTTTTTGCCATCTTCATTTGGCTTTTAAGCTTTCATATCATCTGTTTTCACTGAGGTGTTTTTAGAATTCAACAAATAAGTTATAAAAAAAAAGAAAATAAAACACACCATTCAATGGTATCATTCCTTAAGGGTACATGCCAATTCACTGTTTAGTAAGTCAGATAAATATTTAAGTTCTAAATATAAAAATTTCCCCAAAGCAAAATATGGATTAGCATTAGCCTGTTAAACAAAAATCTCACAACATTCTTACAGTGAAGTTTAAAATAGATCCTAGAACAAAAGTAGGATCATGTTTCTCTTCAATTTTACATATCAAGTTAATATAAATGTCTTATGGTTCTTGTTTTATTCTTTTTCTTTGAATATTTTAGGAAAAAAAATTATAAATGCTACTTCTGTTAATTCACATCTTCATTCCCCTCAAAGGAGCTCGAGGGTCCAGACTTGTTTTCAAGAATTACTCCAACCCAAATTTTATAAAATATAAACAGTTCGTCTTTTCTTAACCACTGAAGTCTCTAAACATCAGACAAGAGTCCCTCCTTACTGCAGCCACAGGCCAGAGCAGAAGGCACAGGCTTTGAATGTTATCTGAGAGAATAAAATTACTCACTGGAATATTCCGACCTAAGGACTGTGAAGAGCATGAAAAAAGTGGGGCTGAATTACTGAACATTTTAAACATTTGACAACAGAAGGATGGATGGCAGCTGCATCAGAGTAGGCTCCATTTAAGAAGGCACCCTGCACCCCAGCTCCCCCATCAGCCAAGTTCTGTGCTGTGCTTCTCAAAGGTGTACCCCATCTCCCAACAAAGTTAACAAAAGTTTCTTGCCAATTAGACTAGCATTGTCTAAACTTTTAACTCACAATTACACAAGGAACACTGACATGTTGAAACTTCTCTGGGCAAAAAAAATTATTATTCACAATAGCACAAACATAGTCAGTTTCCATTGTTCCTAAACAGTAAAATAATTAGCAGAAAAAAATTATATAAGCCATCCACCCACAAAACAGCATGCAAATAATTTGTTCTACCAGTGGGAATGCTCCTCTAATGTCTTCACTGGTTCAGTGACATTTCTTGTGTCCCAGAATTTCACCTTGCAGTCATCTCCACAGCTAGCCAGGTAGTACTGTTTATTGGGATTAAAGTCCAGGTCTCGCACCAGCTGTCCGTGTGCATTTTCTATGCAATATATCTGTCTGTAAAACACATTTAAAAAATTAAATGGTCTATAAGAATCTAACTGCACTCCACTGACAGGAATCTGTTTCCCTGGAAACTTGCATAATCCCCTTAACACCTGCACACCTAGAGTTCCCATTGCTAGTGCATAGTTTAGGGAAATCCCAGCTGTTAACAACAGTGACTTGTATAGATTTCTTTGAAGCTTTGCTCTTTCCATGTTTGCATTAGGATCATCTGGAGTTAAAAAGGAAACAGTAGTTCCAGATGATTCTAGCAGAGCTCTGTAACAACTGTTATAAAGTGTCAGGCTACTAACACACAATATCTTCAGATAAGAGCTTCTCTGTTCTTAAGTAGTTATACTGATTCTCTATTTAAAAGACATCTACTCCTCCCTATACAAAAAGCTGAGATGCAAGCAATGCAAGAGCTATGAACAACAGCTTTTTATTACTGCTCTATACTGAGCTTACTTTCTTGACCTCTGGCACCTATCACTAATTTACCTGTGGCCTTTAAACTACTTAGCCACATGCATATTCACCCATTTGGACCACCTGAGAAAACATTTGTAATACTGCTAACAACCCAGCATCTCTATTCAAGCATCATGTTCCATTAGATTGCTTCCCTATCTCACCTCCTGGGATTTTTTTGGTTTTTTTGTTTCTTGTTTTCGTTTCCACAATTGCATTACCAGTTTCCTCAAAGCCACCATCTACCATCTGAAGTTCTGCTTAGTCTTGACAGTCTCCTACAATCTTCACTAGAACTTGTCAACCGTTTGTGAACTTTTTCTTTTCTTTAAAACAAAAATGTTTCTTTTCAGAAAATATACTGACTAAAACTTCCTATTTCTTGTGAAAAACCTTATATTCTTATGGTTTTCTGTCAAAATGAAGCAGTCCCTTGCTGTTAACACCTACAAAGCAAAATAGCTCCACATGGAGAAATTCAAAATATATCAAGCCTCTACTAAGCCCTACTGTGGCAGCTATGGCAATCACAAGTGAAGTTACTTCAATATCCAGCACCAAAACTCCTCTCTGAGTCTGATAGTTTAAGGATATCATTTGGGTATGCCTTTCTACCAGGTATTCTGGGAGTCAAATTCAAACTTCCAGTTAATTTCTTAGAATGTGCTTATGGGAAAACTCTTGAGTCTCAAGCATGCTTGGTACCAATGTCCACTGTGTATTCAGCTCTGCTCACCATGAAAGCCTTTATCACAACTTATCTATTATTCTGACCACTTGATCCTTTTCTTCCCCAAATATTGATGCCTTAAAATACACATTATACAGATTTTAGCACAGCTTTCTAACACTTGAGAATAAGAACTTTCACCTAATCACCCTTTGTACCAAACTTTTGAAATATTCTTTAATATTTCTCATCAAGGATTTCAACAGATGGAGATATTTTAGTAAGGTAGAGAACATCTTGTTTGTAGAAAATGTACCTAGAAAAACCTAACAGGCACATTCCTTGATAAAGCTTACTCAAAACTACTTAAAAATGACTCATAAACCTTGTAACTGGTCCAAGCAGAAGAGAAGTTGCTGACAAAGATGAGGGTGGGAAGAAGAAGAGGTCTTTTTGAGGCCGCCAAGCCAATCCAGGAGGCGTGCCTGAGGGAAGTCCCATGGGATGGATGGTTTTGGGAAACTGATGTAAACAGGTGATGCAATGTTAGATATTACACTATAAAACTATAGCACCTCTGTAATTCAGTGTGTATACTTGAGAAGTGACTCCTACGTTCCCAGCATGCTGTAAATAAAGGATGCTTTTGCTTTCTAATACTCAAAAGGCAGCATTAGAGGGTTCTTTTCCAGCCTTTTTAGGCATCAATATGAATATTCTTTTCTTCACCCTATCATCCTACCTACAGCAATAATACTTACACCAAATTTCCTATTTGTATATCATAAGACTAATGCCAGCCCACATAATTTTCTCCAGCTATTGGCTCTACCTTCTAATATTATTTTTTGTCCATATTTTTTTAAAATTTATTCTTGGAATCTGAATTTTCCTGATGAAATTCTCTCTAAATCCATTCAGCCTAGTGTTTGTCTCCCCTGCTTCACAAGCTCTTCTCTAAGACTGCTTCTTAGCCTAGTCTAGGAGTTTTTCTGCCAATCTTTCTTTCCTCCCCTTCGCTATGTCCAAATAAAGCACTCCATCCATCTCACAGCTATCATAACAACACTCTGCAGAAGTAGCTATTCTAGCTACTTCTATAGTATCTCTCCTCTCTTTGCTGGTATAGCCGTTTTCTGCCTTTGATTCCTCCCTCCCCCCTCATTTTTTGCATCTTACACTGCCCTGACTTTAGGTTCCTACTTCTAGTCTAACAAATCATTATCAAGTATTCATGTAATTATAGACATATTACAGTACAATTGCAGATGAGACTTATTCTTGCACATACTTTTCAAGCATATTGCAAACAGCTCTTCAGCATAGTTTAGTACTCAAACTGCTTAAAGACCATCTAATCTGAGCTTCACTTAAAATAAGAATTATGGGATTTGTTTCTGTTAACCAAGCTACCTCTTTCACTGAGGATCTTGTTAATATCCAGACTATCTACCTTTCATAGAAGTTACTCAGAGAACTCATTTAATACAAGATGGAGATGCTTTTTCTAATGAGACAGAGCATGAAGCAGACCTCACAATACTTAATATTTTCACTTAGAAACATAGGCTTTAATCTTTAAGGCCTGCATGTTATATGTTAAAAATAGGATGACTACAAAAACATCACAAAAAAAAGAAAATTTAATAAACCCCCTTCTCCTTTCAACTCTCCTTTGACTCTTGTACACTTCTTTTAAAAGTGTCTTTATAAACCAAAATACGCACATAAAGTTCAATTTTTATTTATTATCTTACAAAGCAAAGAACAGGATTTTCAAACCTAATGACAAACATACAAGAAGTAGTGACTTTTAATTATTGTGTTTGCATTTTTAGCTTTCCTTTCCTTAAATACACAAACCTTTTTGGCAAAAACACACAAGGTTGGCAAACACAGGGATTTATTGCTACACCTCTGAGCTGGCAGGAACCACAGAACTAAATTTAAAGTCATTCCCCTTTAAGGCAACAAAAGTTATTACCAGACATCAGTCTTCTTGGTTTAGTGATAAATTAGTATGTGCTAAAGGGATAAAGTGTATTTTAAAAAAGCTTGCGCAGGCTTTAGTAGTCATGGCAACAGATGTGCACAACATCACTCCTTTGCTTATCAAAATCACAACTGAGCAGGGGGGAAAACACCTTATTAGGTATATTCGAAGCTTTTATCTGGTTATGATTTTGATAGATTCAGTGATTTCTTAAACTAGCATGCTACAATCTTTAGTACAATACAGAACACCATTTGTTAAAATCAAAAAAGTAAAGAGTGAACTTAACCTGTGAATTGCCTTCAAAGATTGAAGTCACCTTTAAATAGGACACCATGAAGACAGTTCATCACATAGGTAGGACTCTTGTTAAATCATTTTCAAATTGAATTACAGAACAGCTTTGTTAAGGCAATCCCTATGTGTTGGAACAGACCATCTTGAGAGTAGTACACAGTTCAGTAAAACTCAGCATACAAAGTTTGAATTCAAGCTGAAGAGCAGAACAAGAGAAAACCCTTTACTAAATCGTAAATAAATCAGCTATGAAAGCACAATGACTCCTTTTATAAATTACAGGTTTGCCACTTTTCTTATCTTCAAAGAAAAAAATTGTTAGGAGCAATTGGGGAAAAAAAAAAAATCTCTCTCCAAAGGAGAATATCCTGCAGAGAATGTGACTGCAGCTTCTCATTACCTCATGCTTCGTGTATCCCATCCTCGAACAGTGGTATCATTGGCTGTTGCAATCTGTGAACAATTGTGGTGTGGACTCCATCTTCCAGAAGTAAATTTTAATTGTCCTTTCCCTTCCAAGGCTGCAGAACTAGAGAGCTAAAACAATGAAACAAAGCTGGCAATGTTTCCAAATGTAACACTAAAATGAACTTAGTTCCACTGAAGACAAAAACTGCTCAATAGCCTATTGGTCGAAGCACAATAAACTGTCAAGTCCTAGGAGAAAAAATGAAAATAATAATAATAAAAAATTAAAAGCTAGAGCTAATATTTTATCTCAGAGTAAGTTTTACAAAAGCTTAGGCAGTGTAATGTCTTCAGAAATATCAGAAGTACTGTACTACTGTATAAACTAAACCAGCTTCAGATAATTTGTTGAAACAGCAGAGAGACAATACGGGCACATTGCACAAATTTGTAGCTGCCTCAGACACACACACACATGCATTTAGCTTTGTTAACAGTCTTACAAGACTTTTTGAATGTCAAAATGCCAAATTTTATCTGTAGGAACAAAATTATGTGTCAAAAACTCTTGAATAAATGCATAGGAGTCTTTAAAAATAAAATAATATGTAAAAATATCAAGGCCCAGGTGTCCATGCCTGTTGAAATAACTGTAGATACTAGATCACAAATCTACTATCTGTGAGAACTCAAGGTTTCAGTTCCAAAACCAGGCTTCCATCTCATTGAGCAGGCATATCTGCATCTCCACAGCTAATGAAAAGAAGGTCCAAAGTAATCAACTTTAAGTTGTACATAAAGTTATCCCCCGATTCCATGTGAACATGGTGGGGGGGAAATGAAGCTGCAGATATTGCAAATTACTTTTACTTCTAATCACTTTCTGAAACTCTTTAATATCTACAGCGGGGGGAGGAAAATCAAAGTTCTTGCATTTAATCAGATATTAAATTTATACAAATCTCAAGCAGCTAGGCAGATGCATGACTTTGGTCATCTTTCACACAACTTCTACATTTCAAAATGCTTCACTACGAGGTATTTCATGAAAGCAGATTACTGTGCTGGATCTTGTTGGATTCTAATACAATATAAAATACCCTACTAAATAGTAGATTTCTCAGCAGAAATATTACACTTTGATGGATGAAAAAGACTAAAAACATACAAACTACTTAAATAAACTTTAACTGACATCAACTGAAAAATATGCTGTCAGTACAAGACTGCTAAAATCTATTTGTATATTGTGCCAATGTCCATTTATGTATTCTGCTTTTTACTATCACTGCTCTACCAAGAATAAGTTTTTCTTTAGCACTACAATTAAGAATCCAGAAATTACAACTCACATCACTGAAGCCTATGCTACCTAAATCGTGTTGTCCTCCAAAAACTTTGCTGCCTTTATTTTTTTTAAGACTGTGGAATTCTCAGTATGCAAGATCATATATTGCTCATGTGTCAATGAACAATGTAACACTGTGGCCAAACTTATTCCTTTAGAATAAATACTGCCTTTCTACAACTTGCAGATTATTAATAGAAATAAAAAACACTGCACAGGACACTGGATGCAGGATAATAAAATGTACTGCTCATTTGTGACACATACTAGGTTCCAGGCACAAGAGAATATGCATAACTTGTGCAGGTTATTTAGAATATTAAACTAAGTTTCTTTAGCATGCAATCTTGTCTATACAAAGCTCAAGTTGGGGGGATGGAAGCAAATGTTAACACTGACAGTAAGATACTACCAACAAAGAGTATCTCCTAGCAGGTATTTCCTAAATCTGTTCTTGAGATGGAAAGCATCACATATTCAAAATATGACTCAGGGAAGAGGGTTTTTGCCAATATTCCAGACATAATTTTTATAAAAGTCGAAATGGGAGGACTTAATGTAAACCATTATAAAAAGACCACATTTTTTCTCTTTTCAGTCAAAAGATTAGGGTTGAGGCCAGCACACACATACTGTGTTATTTCTTAACAGCATAGGGAAAAAATCATTCATGTTAAATGGACCAATTCATCCTCGCCTTCTCAAGCAATTCTTAAGTACTAGTAGGAATTAAGCTATATTTTCCCTTGTAGGGATGTCCAAATATATATACAGCCAAGTTCTCAATCAACTCTACATTAATTTGCATGTCTTCTATGAACCTGAAAGTAACTGCATGGATTTACAGGACAACTAAGAGATAAGGGGGGGGAAGTTTTCCTATCTAAGAAGGAATCCTTATGTAACAGAAGGAGTCTGCAAGTCTCCCGTCTGGAAATCCAAGAAATAAACTTAAAGGAAACAAAGTTGGTAGTTTGGAATCAAAAAATTCACCTTCAAAAAACCCTTAGCTTTAATTTTAATTCATACTTAAATATATAGGCAGGTAAGCAAGATCTCTTTTTATCTTGAACTCTTGCCTCCACTTCTATAAAGGCAGAAAAGTTGACTAGAAAAGAAAAGAAAAACATGAAAAAGGTGTTTAGCCATTATTCTTGCATGAACATTTGGACCAGTGTTGCCCAGAAGATGAAGACGTGCAAGTCTGAGGGCCTCATTGGATACTGAAGGAAAACAATCCATGGTATTATATACACAAAATCTAATTTACATTAAGGAAAAAAGGAAGTAATAAAGACTGAATGTCTACTTTTAGACAACAAAATTTGGTATTGCTCTTGCAGTGTGCAAGGATCACACATTGACTTGAGAAAAAAAAACTCTGGAGGAAATGTTGAACAGTGTAAAATGGTTATCAGAGTATGGATGGATTTAATTCTGTTCCTAAGTGCTTAAGTGGAACAGTGCCACTGTTCCAAAGCTGGTGATACAAAAAAATAATAAAAGGGCAGTATTACATTACATTACAGTTGCATGAGAGCAATAATTTGAAATAAATAATATTCTGAAAAAAAAAGTGCAAGGTAAAATGATCAGAATAGAACTGCGCATGTTATCCTCAATGAAAGAAGTTTTACAACAGCACAGTATCTTACTATGAAAAAAATCTATCCTAGGATATCCTAGATATCAGTCCTAGGGAAGACTACTTTCTGTGTATTCAAATGAATCAATTACTCCATCTTATTTTTGTCAACACATCAGTAAGGAATGAGATGGCTCTTTTTATCTCATAAGGGCTGACCTGGAAAGAGGAAAGGATAAGCAGTATCCTTCAAAAAACCCCAAAAGCCAATATGTATTAAACTTTGAAGAGTACAGAAATTATCCAGAAAAACCACAGGCAGCATGGAGACAGTGAACTAATTGCTCATGCTCTCTTCCAAGAAAAGCTCTATGGGGCCCTGGAGGAAGTCTGTACAACTCAGATTTAACAGGAAACCAAAGAATGTGGTTCTTCACCCAATGGACTCCTTGACAAAAGACACATGGATACACAAAGCTTACTTTCATCCAAGAACAGAACACGAAAGTACTTGGAAGAAAGATAGATTAAGGGCTACAGTAAATAGACAAACCCAAGCAGACTATTTTAAGATTGACATTAGGAAGGCCTGAATTGTCTTTCTGGCTTATTAATGACAGAAGGAGAAATGTTGATGAGGACTTTGAGTTCAATCCCTGCCACTGCAGGCAACCATGCCACATAGTCCTTTCATAACTGTTCTTGTCCCCAAGACCATTTACAACTATTTGGCTTTTCAAATAGCCTCATCATACTGGCAGCTCAGAGCTATTCTCAGAACAGCTGAGTAACAAAATCTAGTTATTTTTAAGTGCTGAGTTTCTACATAACAGCAAGAAAATATTTTTATTCCTTAAACAGCAGTTTTCTGCTTTATACTACAAAAATTAAACTAAGCTTCAAGTTCATTCCCTGAAATATATTGTTATTCCTATATACTCATGATTCATTCCAAGTTCTGTCAGCAACAATTTTCATTATTTCACTCCTACTTCTATTCTATGATTAAGGAGACCATTAAATAAAATTGATTCCAACTCTTTAAGAGCTGCTTTTTATCCTCTTTCTGATCCAGTAATTTCCCTTTTATTTTTCTTCAAACAGATTTCTTTTTCCCTTCTATAATTAATCTATGTTTATTCTAATTGCAGTAATTATGCGGTACTCTCAAAGAATTCTCCACTGAACTCCAGAAGGTATTTCCTGCCTTAAGAAAGAGTAGTTATCTTGCCAAGATAGCATCCCAGGCTTATTTCTAACATCCTCCTGTATTTGAATACATCATTTTTATCCAGATAGTCTGTGAAATCTCCCCCACAATGTATTCTGCCTTGCTTAGAACGCCACTGCCAGATAGTCTGTTGCTCTGAACTAAGACTACTCTACACCTTAATGCTGCTAAAGAATCCAGAAGGGACAAAAAATCCAGAAGGAATCCAATTATTAACTTGGATTAAAATCACCAAAACCACACCTCTATTCATCCTCTTTTAGGAAAACCAGAAAAATATCTAGATTTTAGTATCTCCATTTCATTCTATGGCATGTATCTGCCACGCCAAACATACTGCATTTTCCCCAAGGAAGAGTTCTAGTGATTTAGTGGCATCTGACCTCAAGTATGTACACAGAAATATTAACTATCATCTCTTCAGCAGACGCAACCCACACCTTTTGGATTGGCTGGGCTTCTCTTGAGTCTAGGTAATGATTATAAATGGCAAAGAACAGCTAATATAATTGCAAAAGGTAATGATGCAGTGAGCATAAGATTAGTTTCACCCCAAAAGGTAATGTCCTCAAAACAAAAATAAAGGGAATGATCAAAAGGAAAGGAGAAACTTGTTAATGCAAATATAGGCAAACATTCCTGTATTAAAATACTGTAATGAGGAAACATGTTAGCAAAAAAGCATTGAAAGGAAATAAAAACCAAACCAAAACCCCATACCGAAACAAAAAAACACCCCAAACAAACCCATGGAACTGTATAGTGAATTATGGTTAGTGAATGTTTCTTACACCTAACTGATCAGATTAATTCAGAGAATGAACATACCAATAATTTTATTTCAAAGAAGCTCTGAACATATTGGGAACCCTAAAATTCTAACTTCCATGAAACAATGCTACTTGGAAAGCACAGTCAGTTACCGAAGATGCACCAAGTAGGACTCAAGTTTGGATCAATGTAGACAAGTGGAAATTTTGGCCTATGCAAAACTTCAATGACAGATATTTTTAGTTTTTCACCTATGTTATATTTTAAACAAACTTGTTGTTAAAAATGAAAAGTCCATAAAGAGTAGCATTTGGTTTACCTCTTGTCATTAAAATGACTATTTCCTATAACACATGCCTATCCAAAAAGGAAGCAACTGAAATGTGCTGTTAAAACAGGAAGATCAGGGTTGCACCACTGTGATGGATACCTCCTTACCTCTACTACCTGATACAGATACAGTGGGACCAGATCTTTCTTTTAGTTAATGATGATGACGTTATTCAATTTGAATACAAGATTTTATAGGAAATGGGAAAAAAACCCCATATTGACATTTTTATTATCTTAATCCTAGGCTCTTGAACTATTCAGTAATAACAATATATATACACACAGAGAGGTACATTGTTACTTCACTTAGGTCTATAACGACACGTATATTTTGTAAAGACGCTCTTCCCTCAAGAATCCCTACAGAACACATGAGTTTACTAGCGCTGAGGAAAACATTAAGTGGAGATTAGTGTACAGCTACAGTGTCAGCTGCAGACTGAGCTCTGGGTGGCAGGGAATGATGGGAACCCGAGGCAAGGGGCTGGAAACAGGCACTGACCCTTTGCACTACAAAGGGCACAGGGACCTGTATTGCCTGCCAGGTGACTGGACATCCAGAGAGACAGCAGGAGAAGGTGACCAGATACTCAGACAAAGCAGGAGTCCCCAGACTTTCTCTGCATAGACTGGAAGGGTATAAAAGCCAAGTTTTCTGTGCTTGGACACACTAGCTCCAGCTGTTACTGCACCATGATTACATTACTTAAGGTCTGAGACTCTGCTCTGGGAAACCTGGGGTCGTCAGTAGGGAAAACTGGTCTGGCTGTGTGTGAGTGTGGGGCGTGCTGGGAACGAAGTGGGACCCTCAGTTCAGCAGAGCTGCCCACCAGGAAGGGGCTCCACTCCCAGCAGGGAAAATCTCTGGTGGAGGGAGTGTGACTGTGGGAGTGACTCCTGGACAGGCAGACAAGGAAGTTTCCTCAACACAAGCTACTTACTGCTTAGTGACTGTGTGCTTGAACCGAAGAGCATATTAGGTGATCAGACATCAGGTGGTTAAGAGTCACCAAAAAATGAAAAACTTTTTAATTTAATGAACAATAAGCACTACATTTCTTGTCATTGATATAATCTGTACCTGCATAGAAAGCAAATTTTTTTTTTAACTTAACATGCTCCTTTTTTTAAATGTGGCAAGACCTGATTTTTTTGCTGTAGGTGTCTGTATCAGTTTTCTAGGCTTTCTAGGCCTTCTAGGTTTTCTGGCCTACAAACACTCCTAGTACATGGTGATAATATTTACTGGATAATATATTTACTGCTGTCCCCTACCAATGTTATCTAACCAATGTGTTCTAACCAATCTGTTCTCACAGATTTCTCTCATGTTCTAAATACTATAGCAGCAAAGGATGGGATAGAGTGTTAATTTTTGGAGGAAGGTTTTGCTTATTTTTTCTTTTAAAAACAAAGTCATCTCTATAGTGGACATTGCTTATTTTTCCTCATTGCTTCCCGTAACTGTCAGTCCTATATAATCTTTTGCAAATATAAAATGGCGAAGTTTCTCAGGCTTATAAGGATTTTAGTGGGGAGTTAATCTCTTAGGAAGGAGGCAATCTTCAAAGACTTCAGGAATACACCGCAGTTGGTTCTAGTCCTGATAGTCTATGATACTGGACTTCAGCTTGTCTTCCTTTTAATTATTAGAAAGTCTACAGCAGGCATTTTAAAGACATGCTCAATGCTTTCCTCAAAGTCTCATTCAGCTGGACTCCAGTTAAGAACCTACAGACAGGTTTAAGACAAATTTGTTGCAGACAAAAATTGAACAGAATTGCAACAGTCCTAGTCGTCTCAGGATAGATTCACTTGGTTCAAGATTTTGATGTGTTTTGAGATATGTTTTCTGAGACTCAAGTTTCCATGGACTTTCACTATCAAACTTCACTTTAAAAGCAGTATATACTGACTTAGTATTGAAGCAAATATCATCTAAGAGCAACTCAAAATTGCTGGAGCAGAAGTCTGATTACGTTAAATAGTTATTTTCAGGTAAAATTTTAACCACAAATAATTCTCATTTACAGTGCACTCACATGAGATACTAGATTATTTTAGATGGAAATATAGAGAATCAGACAAATTCTAGATAAAGTCTCCTGAGAGCCTTTAAAAAAAGGCTGTAAAATCTACAAAGGTGGATAATAAGCACCTCAAAATGCTCCTATGTCAAGATGTCATCCAAGGGTTGATATATCTACTTTCATAGTCTTAGCTTCATGAGAAGAACTGGGTTTTTTTATTCAGAATTTCACATTTGGTTTTACTTGTTTCCTTCAATCAAATAGAAGAGCAAAACAAATGTCACAGGTTTAATCCCCTTAGTTCCTTTATCACTTACGTTGCTTTCTAGAGTCCCTTTCTGCCATCAATATTTGATGCAGCATGGGCATATTTTAAAAGGAGCAATAAAAGAATTCCACATAAGGAACACTACTAGGAATACTGAAAGGATCAGCAAGAGGAATACTGCTTTGAGGACAGAAATATGGATTTCCAAAAATCATGCTGAAATTAGATAATTTGGTGAAGTCTACTCCCCCACAAAATTAGGCAGATCCTAATGCTAACAATGGAAGGGAAAAGAAAATGTAAATCATAGTTATACACACAAATATTTGTGTGATGACGAGGTTCGTTTCGAGAAAAGGAGTAGTATAACAAAGACACAAATATATACATTTTGTATACATGTATACAAAATTCTAGTAGATAAATCCCACACAAAATACAATGAGGTATAAAAAAGAAATTTGGAATTCATTACAAGATTGCCACACAGAGAAACTGATAGCACACTAGGAAGTGTCCCAAAGGAAATAATATAGAATCACAGAATGGTTTAGGTTTGAAGGCGGCCTCCAAGAATACTTAAGTTTCAATCCCCTGCCATGGGCAGAGACATTTGAGAGAGGTTAGGATTAGGAAGAAAACTGAGACAGTTACAAGAAAGTGGCTGGAACAGTGAGAATACTAATAAAAATTCAAAAGAATTCCAGCAAGAGAAGACAGAACTGCCCTAAGAGTGAAAGCAAGAGAGGGGGAAAACACTACGCTGTCTAGCAGTTCCAGTACTTCGTAGTATATGTAGTATACTACATGTAGTATAGCATGAAGCAGTACCACCCCCAAAGTGGGTTTTCAACATTCCAAAAGAGTTTGTGTATTATGCAGATATTAGAAAGGAAATACTGACTTAAATGCCGGTGTAATGCAGTGGATACAATGCCACAGACAAGCTCCTGGACGCAAGGTGTTAGAAACTCTCAACATCAATTTGATAAAAACAAACACTAATTTGAAGAAGCCTTGGAAGACAATGTAACATCAATTGAAGTTGCAGGTGGAAAAAAAAGCTTAAGTTTTCTCATCTAGTGGAGGAACCCAAAGGGCTTAATTACAAACATAAAGGATAAAACTGCATTACATTACATTGATACTATGTGAAATCTAGCAAAATAATGACTCAAGGTATCATCTATTTGCACAGAGTCAGATGGTACCAACAGGGAAGAGTTTATGGACACAAAAAATCTGATGCTGCAGCATTCCAGAAAAAAATTAACCCTGATCTGAGGGCTAAATCTACAAGTGGCAATAGATCAACTGAATAATAATGTCCCTGACATAATCAGTTTCCATTTTCAAGCACAGACACTGACCTAAATGGCTCTATACAGAAACATTCATGTCCCTGACAATAACAGATTTTTGCTACATGTTCCTGAATAAGAAGGTTTTAACAATAACTGAAATAATATGAATAAACAGTATAGTACTAAATTAAACTAATACTAACAATTCAAAGCAGCACATAACAAACAGAAACTTATATTATGCCTATACATACAAGGGTTGTAAATTAAATCAAGGGCTGCATGGCATTAACCAACATCTGAATTCAATAACCTTTGGCTTTACTGATCACCAATTTTTACCTTGCACACACTCAGCAAATGAGCATTGCTTTATTTTAGATTACCCACTGTAAAACCAGTAGGAACTCTAGAACAAGGAAAATATTTACCCACTAGCAACAACTACAAAATACTACTCTTGAACACTCATATGCAAGACAACTGATAGAATATTCATTTCCCCCATCTACATTAAAGGCAACAAAATATTTCTGACGGAAGTTAAAAATATCAGCAAATTCTAGGTTAATGAATGTTGTTGTTTACCCTATGTTCAAGATGGTCATATTCTGTTAAAAGAAAATTTCTTACCACAGCTTTGGCTGAACTTTCCTGCAAATCCCACAATAATATGTTGTTATCAGCCAGTGAAATAATCTTTTTACCGTCTCCCATTGGTTCCCACATAACACTGTAAAACAGAAACACAAAAATAAATAACCCAACATTAAAATCAATCAGAATTTGAACTAGAAAGACATTTTAATTCTGTGGATCTAATCTATTCCAAAATATATTAAACCATATTCCCCCTCTAGTTTCCCTGAGCTGAAATCCATCCCATATTTTAAATGCAAAATCTGCCATTAACTAGCAACTTGTAGCAGTCATTCTGCATACACACACAGAGAAACAACCTTGACATTCACTAACTTTTGAATGCTTTAGCCTGAAACCTAAAGTTCTTGATATGTAATGTTATGCATCAGTTTTGAAGGTGCACCCCAAATCATAAGCCGTCGAGTTTTGATGCAAACCTCTTCCAGTTCAGCAGCTCATCATGACCTAACAGATACTTTTAACCTGTGATTAACACAAAAGAATGCAAGGAGTCAATACTCCTCTCTACTTCTGCCTATGAGAAGCAGCATATTTAAGCCAGTTGGTATGGACAGCACAGCTAAGTATATGCACTAAAATAAATTTGCCAGAGGTAACAGTAAGATTAAAAGAATAATACTTGTCATTTAATGTGAAGAGGCTTCCACACTCAACACTTTGGTAACAAAGTTGTGCAATCTCACAATCATTTTACAGTAACAATATACCTGAGGTAAAGATCAAAACTTTAGTATCAACAGGTTAGTAGAGAAACTTCTTCCCATCTCTCAACTAAAGGTATTGAAAGGTATTTGATATGCTGTTCTCATCTTCAGTGCATATTTGAAGGAACACCTCCTGAAGTTTGTCAAAAGTCCATGACTAGACACAAGTTTTCTAGTCTGTTTTGCTTTTCACATGAATCAATGCAGTATACGGATGAAATAGATGAAAGAAGCTTGCACAAATAGATGCAGCCTTGAGCAAGTGAGCCTAACATTAGGCAGCCACCTTCTTAACTGCTCTGCACACTATGCATGCTTCTATTTTATCCCATATTTTGCATTACTCCTAAAATGGTAGATACAACTTGGCTGCCTCAGATCTAAAGTGATGGAGCTCCATACAGTCTTATGGCATAAAACACAAGGAGGGTGAATAGGAAGTGGCAGGTAGCAGAAAAAAGTGGCAGTGTCATTTTTTCACACCCTAAGTAAAACACATTCTCAGATGATAGCTTCTTCTCAATTTCCTCTTGCTCCTTCTGTAAACAATTTCATTGCTTTTTACTCTGCACTTTTCGTAAAACAGTAGGCAGATGACTGGACTTGTTTGCTGTTACAGAGAAGACAGACTATGCAGAGAAAATAGAACTATGTCAAGAAGAAAATTAACACTAAGTGAACAAAAAAGCTGGAACTAAAAGGCTTCGTTGGCTGACTCCTCACCCACTGAACTCTTTCATAAGGCAACACAGCAGATTGAAGAACGGACTAGCTTCTGCGTCTATCTTCTGCTGGAACCATGACCTGCATCCTTATTATGTTGTCCATTCACGGAAATTATTTACTTTATACAAGTCCATTTGTACCGATTTATGTATTAACAAAATCACTCTGTTTAGCACATTAAGCTACCGTCATGTTTTTAAATGTATTTTAACAAGAACAAGGAACAATTCTATGATTGGCTTTAAATTGGGCTGTTTTGCCTGTAGTACTGTCAATTTTATTTAACAATAAACACTTGAAAAGTTGGAAACTTGGAAAAAACTTACAAGCAATTGAAAATGAGTGTTGATAATAAAAATGATGAGATGCAGTTTCAATTACATGTTCATCCACATTTTGCCCATGAAAATGAGAAGCAACCAACTGGCACTGCCACATATATTTCAGAATTTTATGTGGTTGTGCTGCACAGATATATCAAATAGAGCCTTAAAATAGATGAAAATACTTTATGAACACATATAACAGGATAAAAAAAAATAATGCACTATAACCTGCACGTGATCACAGCTAATCTGCCACAATCCCATTTTCCTATCTGAAATTAAAAGACATTGGGATTATCACATAGCGTAATGGGTCACTAAGAAATCTTAAAGTTGATTCCGGTCACATTTAAGTCCATCATTTTACTTGCATATTGTTGAAAATACAACTGGCATTTGGTGTTGATATATGTGGATATATTTTTAACTATAGACAATGAAATCGGGTTTGACCAATTAACTCTAAGTGCTCTTCCAGTCAGAGATCAGTATTTTTCATGCCTGTTGATGTATGTGCACCCTTCCCCCACTGATCACTGAACTTTAGGTTCTAAAAGCTAGACTGGAAACAATTTCTTTGATGTTGTAAATGGTAGGAAGAAATTTCATATCTTTGAGTGTCACTGAGCTTCAAGGTGAAAGAATTTCTATAGCTGAATACAGCATGCTAATTAGAGCCAGTTATAACCCAGCTGATGTACTTTGGAATGAAAAAAGTCTCTCCACATTCACTCTATCATTGAGAGATGCCCATTTTATTCCACTTTAATTTTTATGTTATGAAAGTTCACTGTTTTATGGGTGTGGCCATAGTGATCATCCAGATTTTATAATCTTAAGCAAAGATTTCTCAAACCACCCTTTGTAACACATTCAGTGTATTCTGTACTCGTGACAATGTTAAACAAGAGACACCATGGAGAAGGAGAGGGATGAGAAATACTGGGGAATAAAAAGAACAAATTACCTTTGAAGCCAAATACAAATTTTAGAAGAAGTGAAGCTTTCATTTAGAACAGTTTTCAACCCAGCAGAGGTGGTGATAATGTCTAAAAAGAAAACTAGATAAACCAGGCAATACCATTTTCCAGAGTGTGCCAACAGTTGCTGATGCTTACAGTTTTCAGCAATGGACAAGATAATTGTCAATTCACAGCTGCCACTCGGAAACTCAGCATCAACTTCAGGGCTGCTCTTTAGGTAATCTATAAACAGCAGACAAGCAATTATATATGTTGCGTTTTACCCTATTTTGTTATCATCTGACTCACAATGCTTCAAATCAGCTTCTAGCTAGTAGTTTTTCATATTAAAAAGGTATCCTACAGAGAACGTTTTTCTAGCAAGGAATTAAGAGAATTTAAAATATTCACTCAAATGCACACATGAAAGGACTCTATTATCTGTGTTTTATGCCAAAAAGATAGTTAACACCTTCATTAATAAATGTACTGAGCTTTTTCAAATGAACAACTCAAAGTCCTCAAATTATGGACTAAAGAAGAAAAAAGCAACATCCAAAACACTTTCATAAGAGGTGAACTGCAGTCAGCCACAAGTGTTGGACAAAGCAAGTATTAACTACTCAACTGTAATTACAGAAGCGACAAGCATTTATTTCTACAAATGAAAAAAAATTGCTAGACTGAAAACTCTCATGCATGGCAAAACAGAAAACACACCCACACACTGGTAACCCAGCAGATCACCCTGCAGTCTCAGTGTAGACCATCAGAAAAATTGATGTATCATGAACCCAAATATCCTGCCTTTTTGGCACTACAATGATTCCAATTTAAAGGTGACTTTTGCTTTTCAGGTGATCAGAACATTATTCTAAGAAGGAGGAGATCAGACCAAGGACAACCTGAAACCCACTATTCTTATTCCCTACCCATGTGCTCTACAAAGCAGCCACATTTCTGAACGAAATCAGTTCTGGCTATTTTGCAGTTATTAAAGTCCATACTACAGGAAGCACAAGTTACACTTTGTCTCAAAATTCTCAGCCATTGAGATCTAATTTGGAGTACAACTTCTCAAGACACAGTAAAACAAGAACCACAGTTTCCGAAAGAACTGTAAGATAAAGTGAACTTTCTAGCTACAAAGCTGCTGAGAAATGAGAAATAAAGTTAAGGATTATTTTGGACAATACGTCTAGAGACAGCTGGGCTTTATTCTGGCTCAAACTATTTTTACATTCAGAAAAATAAAATGGCTTTACAAAAAACCACAAGTGAATTCCAAGGAGAAGATGACACAAAAAGTACTTACCTCTAAAATAATTTTTTCCTTATCATACTAGAGTATTGACAACACCATAATGTTTTTTTTGAGAAATCATAAAGCATAACAGTAAATAAAAAAGTGCCACCCTTGATATTTATATTTATTTTGCTGCATCTCCTTGCCTACTGCAGCTGTAATTAAACATGTTTCTAGCTCATGGATAAGGTTGATTCTTTCTTCTGTGCTCAGAGAATACATATGAAAAAAACCAAAAAACCCATGACTAGCACTAATTAGAATCCAAGCTACAAAGTAGTTTTGTACTGTTATCTTAAGTTCCTCACATTCATCTGGTATCATAGACAGGTCCTGACAGTAGATTAACAATATTATGAGACTTATTTTGCCTGCTTGTTGTCATATGTATTTATTCAAGACAGATTAGGAACATTAGTTCATCTTTCCAGAAAAAAATCTGCTTTCAAAAGACATAAAAGATATACTAGATTTTTTTTAGGACACTGCGTTCTCCTCTAAGGTCTGCCTCTTATTAACATACTCAGCACATTAGATATCCTGGATTTCTGCTTAACTTCATAACTGATGATATAGACTGTTCTTGAGCTTGGAGGAGGTGATCCTTAAATATAAATCAGCTTCCTTGGATCCTTCTTTTCTCTAGGGTACCTATCACATGGAACTTACTGAAGAAGATCCCTGAAGAGGCCCAAGTCTGTTCTCCTGAAGTCAAGGGTTGTGAACTTGGGTTCTCCCCTGCTCCCTCCTAGCAAGAACCTGAACTCCACCAGTTCATGGTAGTTGCAGCCAATGCTGGCTTTGACCTTCACATCCACAACCAGCTGTTCCTTCTTTATGAGATCCAGAGCAGTATCTCTCCTCATCAGCTCCTCTGTCAATCACATCAGGAAGGCACCAATGTTTTCCAGGAACGCCCTGCTGTATTGTCCCTCCATCACATACCAGATTAAAGTCCCCCACCTGGACATGGTCAAGCAAATATAAGGCTACTTCTGGCTGTCTACAGAAAGCCTCATCCAATTTTTCTTCCTAATGAGGAAGCCTACAGCAGGCAGCCATTCCTGTGTCAACTATAGTGACCTGCTCTTCAATCCTTATTTACAAGCTATCATTTGGGTCATCCATTCATCCACAGATAGAGCTCCATGAATTCCAACAGCTCTCACAGAGACAGCAAATCTCATCATCTCAGCCTGTCCTTCCTAAAAAGCCTCAGGAGTCTTCTCACTTTTATTTGCAGCTGTTTTGTCTGTCCAATATGAGAAACTGACAAATTATCACATTCAGACAGCACATTTCCTAGTATTTTAAATGCTGTTAAATAACAGTTACGACAATATCAGGGTACAAGAAAAGAGGATGAGCCTTCCCTTGTTCTGGTGATTTCCATTAGGCTAGAAGTTAAAGCACTAGTTTGGTGTGACCACAGCAATACTATTAAAGACTAATGTGCTTTCAATTAAGATAAAAAATGTACTGTCACAGGATACTTTCTGTAACTTCTCTACTATATTTAAGCTAGCTTACCAGCAGATCTCCTCCTTTTTTGTTGTTATGTTTTTTTCTTTTTCTTCTGGGTTTGTTTTGATGATTTTGCGTTTTGGTTTGTTTTTTCCAATGAAACCTAGGAGGGTCTTCTATTCTCCTTTATTGTCTTTTCAGGGGGGTGAAAAATGGGGAAGTGTGTGTGGGTACATACTTTAAAAAGTTATACACTGTTTCTGACATTTTATGAAACATCAAATTCCATCTAGAGAATACAATAGATTAATAACGTTAGCATTTCCTCAAAGTAATGAATATTGGATTACTTACAACAAAAATACATAGATGACAAACATCCACCAATAATACTCTAAGGCAAATATACAAAACCCTTTATCATGTTTCATCCGTGCCTTTCCATACTGTTTAAGTGCTAAATACACATAGGACAGCTCTTGCAGAAGTTTTGCTAAGTTTCTATCATGCTACCTCAGTGAATATTTTACAGTGCTATTTTAATTATCCTACTGTTACCAATGCCTGAAATACCTTAGGACTCAATGACTATTTTAAAGCATTTTGGAACTTCTTTTTTCGATATGCAAGTGTTTCAGGAGAACTCCATGGGAGAATGTGTGCTGAGACAGCAGAATGCATTATAGCTGTAGGGTTTCTTTGATAACATCTACGATAAGAAAAGGCCTAGACTATATGCAGTTAAATTACTGTAGGAATGTAATGTTTTGACAGTATAGTTTATGGTACCTGTTGAACTCCATAACCCATGCCAGAAAAAAGCACTTTATTAAGCATAAAACTGTGTATCTGATTGGAGGATTTGCACATACTATTACAAAGACAAATCTATTTAACAGTGTTTCAGGAAAAGTTCACAGAGGAGTTGAAATCTACTTATTAATATGAAAAAGACTCAATGAAAACATATTTTGGACTAGAAATGTGACCAAAAAGTCAAGAAAGAACAGTTTCAAAGAGTATGTATAGTTTAAAGATCTGACTATTTAAAGTTGTTTTTACCTTGTCTCTTAACACTAACAGAAAAATCGCTTCAAAGCAAGGAGTACCACATTTCACATAAGCAGATATTAACTGATTAGTCACCCAGAGCTAACCACTAATATACAATGAACAGCACAGATAGAAGAAAAGGACACCCAGAACATATATGGGTTTCTTCAAAGAAATTGGAAGGGCATGGGAAAACTGTGTGTACAGCAACAATTCGTTTTCAAAGCAGGTGGACACAAGTCACATAACCTCTATCATTCTACAATATGAAGCTCACAGAGCAGCTGCTACCGCAGATACCATTTCCATTCTGTTGCTTGAATAGGGCTTAAAAGAACCCAAAGTGACTGTTATGCATATGTGACATCTCAGGAAAGAAACATAACTGTTTTGTCTGTCAAAGATCAGTAAGGTGGTCAGCCTCAGAAAAGTACTGTGAAGATCTGGCAGGAAAGTGCACAGAGAGCTGTCAGGTAAAAGTCCTGCCCAGCCTCTGGAGGCCACAAGATGCCAAGTTTTTCTATGTACTAATAAACAAAGTTATTTGTGAAAGAGCTGGAGTGGGGAAAAGCAATCTCTGCAGACTCATTTTAGAGGAGACATAACTATTTTCAAGAGGGACTATTTGAGCATTTTTATATGGGATTTTTCAAAAGATGGCAATAAGGGTATAGCATATCCTTACTCATTTGTTGCTGTTTGCAACAAACTGCATGGTTGGTCAGGGAATAAAACCCAACAAACCAGAATATTCCTCTGTTTCTCCATAATTTGAAACATTCTTAAAAAGAAAATTATGACTGCCTAGGATCTGCATTGATACTTGAGGAAAATCACCACTCCTCCCTCCTGTGCAGAAGAGCAGCAAACCTAAGAGTAATAAAAGTTTACACAGACCTGGCACATGTGTACCTTCTGATACCTCTGATCCAGCAGCTGTGCATTCTGGGTGAATTTGAGGTGAAGAGACTGCAAGAAGCCACTGGGACAGTAGCTAGTGTGGTGTCACTGACCTACCTCTCCGTGGCCACTGCCCAAGACGGAGCACTGGGATGGATGGGCTATGTGAGGCTGCAGGGCTTTCCTTGAGGTCTTGCATACATTTTACCAAACAGATGCACTTAATCACCAATGTGCAAGGATCATTTTTTTCCATTCAGTAGACAAAAGATACTTCAAAGCCCTGAACTTTGAACTACCATGTAAGCAAATGTCAACAATATTGCTACATCTACAGTCATCCCAAAGTATTGTGCTAGGAAAGAATTCTACTCAGAGGAGTAGAATTTTGAATAATAAATACCTAGTGGCGTTTTGGAGAGCAAATTGGAGTCTGACACCAAGAAAACATGGACACTTGTTCAAAGTCAGTTTGCCATGAACATCTAAAATTCTCTTACATAGCTTTTTCCACAACTTTTTTTAGCATTCCCCACTAATATTTAAAGCAATTCAATAAGAGCTGAAAATAAAACCATCCAGTATCTATTTAACCTGCAAAATCAGTTGATGCAGACTTCAACCCTCACATTTTAGTGCTAAGAATAGCTAAAGTGACATTATAAAAAGAAAAAAAAATCTCTACGTTTAAAAATAGATAAATTTTCTTTCAGTGGGGAAAAATCTCAACTAATTTGGCAGTAAAACTAGGGAACACAACAGCATGGTGAGAATAGAAAAGAAAAAATACATTCAAGTAGAGAAGGAGAAAATACCACTCTACGAGCCCATTACTTTTTACTTGTAGAGTAACAAAATTTCTGCACTGTTTTCTGTACTGTGATTTATGAATTGAAACCAGACACAAACAGCTGCAAAGATTCGATCAAAACTACTTGTCATTTTAAGCATATGAAATCTATTGAAATTATCAGAAGTGGTCATAAGCATATAAAATCAGAGAATATTCTGAGTTGGAAGGGACCCACAGTCGGATCATCAATTTCAATCCCTAAGAGAATGGTCCGCATGGGGACCAAACTCACAACTTTGGCATTATTAGCACCATGCTCTAACCAACCAAGCTAATCTCCGAAAGTTAACCGAATATATACAGTAAGCTTACATAAATGAATAAATATTTTTAGGATTTGCTTCAATGTCAGATTTTACCTTCATTAAGTTTTCCTTGGCTTTACAAGACTAGAGTCAAATAAATTCTAATAAAAAATTAACATAATAAACTGGGCACATAACACAATGTTTTATTATTTCAGTATCCAATTAATGGATTGCATTTTTTCCCTAGTAAATGTGATTATGCTGAACAGCTTAAAGTTTTACAGTTGCACAATTCTAAGCACTCAAAATTACCAAAAACATTCATGGGAGCGAAAAAGAGAATGAGTGTTATAAATTACTCTGCTGGATCCAGACATATTTGAGAGGATGATAAAAGGGAGAAAATGAGAGAAAATGTGAGAAAGACAATGAATGGTTGAGCACTGAACATTTGGATTTATATATAATACACGGATTTATTTACAATAAAGAATAATCAAAGATGCAAGAGAGCAAAATCCTGTGAATAATTCAGGATCACACAGAATTAAGAACAGAGCAGGGAGTGAAGTAGAACATATGATACAGTTTAAATTTTTATCATTTTAGAAAGAATCAAAATATAAACGGTATTATCAGTGCTGATAAGCAGCTGTTACAGTACGCTTCCAGTGAAAACACTTGTCATGTAGTAAGTTTGTCAAAAAAAACCCCAACTTTCTCTATACTTCACAGTTGTAATATCAGAAGTGGCTGATATAAGTACGTGGAATAAGACAAGTGTGGAAGAATTATTCTAAAATGCTGACAGTTTCAGATAGCTCTGAAATTTTGTGCATTATGTGAAGACACAATTCATATCTGCTGGGGAGCTGTTACAAAAAAAGCCTAAAAAACCCCAGAGTTCAGTTTATTCATCAGCATGTGCAACTGACAGTCCTGACACTCTAAAAGAAACCTCTATATGAGTATCAGAGGGATCTTCAGCCACATAATTATATTTCTGATACTGGGACATGCAAAGTGTTAAAGTAAGATTAAAAAAGTTATGGCTGCATTTATTACATGTCTTCACTATAAAACATATAACAGGTACTCAGCTATATATTCATGACAAAATGATCCTTCTCAAAGCAGTGTTACTTTTAAGTTTATATTCATTAGGTACAAAACATTAAATTGTTCTGAATTCTTTTTAATGAAACACTAAGCCAGAATTTTATCATATATGTCCTAATACCCAATAGAGGGCATAGAAGAAAAAATGTCACCAACACCATGACAGGAAACAGAAGTGCTACCAGAATACCATGTGAAAGTGCCAGAGCTATTCAAAACACCATTTTCACTTTACATTAGAGTTTCAGATTCTCTTACTTCTTTTATTTTTTACCTGAAAATGTTTTGGGGTGGCTCATTGCTTGTGGGGTTTTGGGTTTAATATTATTTAAAGGCCAAAAGGAGTAAGTAAAACACTTCCGGACTGCACTCATCTGTCTTCACGGCAATTACAAATGTGCTTAACTTCGATCAGGTGACGGGGTGCATTAATGGAATGAACATGTGGAAACTGAAAGAATAAAATTTTATGTACAGTACCTTATTTATCTTAAATTGAATAAACTTCTACTCAAGTTTAAAGGACTATTACGGCAAATTTGTACTTCTGTAGAAAGCCAGCCTTAATGAGGTTGCTCTGTACTGTGCAATCAGACAGCTAAGGAAGAGACAGTACTTCTCAGTACTCTATTTGGAGAGCTTCAATGAAATACCAAATAAAATCTACGTACTTAAGGTCTGTGGGAATAGCTCATTCTAGTACTGTTCTCCTTCATGAATTAAAAGTTGTAGTTTAATATTTTAGTGATAACCATCCCAGACTTCCTGAAACATCTGTGACTTTAAAAAATTTATAATTTCTGTTCCTCTCTAAGTTCTTTTAGATGTGACAACATTTTACATGCTCATATTTAGAATTGACTGAGTGGGACACATGGATAGGAAAAAAAAACCAAAACCAATTTCAGCTGGTTGAGAAGCTTAATGAAGTCACCTATCATTATCCTTAACATATTCATCCCTTTTTAAATTTTAGCAGCTGACTACTGCTTTCTATGTAAAACATTAATTCTTCACCTTTCAGGCTTCCATTTTTATTGTCTCTGTAATCTCTATTTTCCCTTTACCACTCTATTCCATTGTCCATCTAACACTTCCCCCTTATTTATTTTCCTTTTATTTTATTCCAAAATTTGTCTTTGGACCACCATCCACCATCCAACTTGCTTCACTTGTTCCCTTCTCCTTCAAAGTACACAACTTACTACTGGGCAGAACCTACTCTTTTTTTATACCTGCCACATCTGGAAAGCAAAAAGTAGGATGTTAAGGAGATACAGGCAAACTTCCAGCAGATATGAGAGCAGAAACTCCCTGCTGTGTTCCGAATTCAAGATCCCAGAGATGACACTCTTATGGCCTGTAGTATCCTCCTTCTCCAAGGACCATCCTGTCAAGTGTACTACCAAATCAGTTTCCTCCAAAACCGAGGAAGAACAGTAAGTTACTGTCTTCAGGGTTTTAACAGAAAGAGTTCTAGGGATTCCTCCAAGCTGTGCTCAGAGGAGTAATGAAAATCTCATTAACTGCTGTCCCATTCCCTTGGCCTTGCCTATGCAGACTGTACCTTGGACCGCTCCTTGCAAGATACCCAATGGAAAATTCTTTTAACTGAATCTTAAAACATTGCATAGAGTAACATACCCACTGTTATGTGTATTTAACACCATATGAATACATATTTTTATCTAGGGAAGGAATTAACTGATTAGGCTTTTTTTGTTGTTAAACACACAAATTTCCATGTATATCTGGGGTTTTTCACTCAAAGTAATTCACTCAGGAATTTTGCACTTGAAATATTTGCACTTTGGCTTATATGAGGAATAGTAGGCAGAGGATGAAAAAATATAGATCTTAAGCTTGTACCAAACAGAGAAATTAGCTTGCCTATTTAGTTTGCCTAATTTAAGCATCGGCTTAATTTTCTGACCTCTCTTTATGCCATACAAAAATTTGAGCAAAAATTCAGATTAAGTCCCAAATTCAAAGCTTAGAGGCAGTAAATAATCTCAGTAACTGAAAATGAATTGTTGTGGTTCATTTTTAAACACAGTAACTCATGCAACCCAGATAAATTGAAACTGTAAAAAAGCAAATTTCTTTTTCACTGGCCTGTAATGTCTTGGGGATCAGATTTTTGCCAAAAGTGTTATCAAGACTAGAAAATTATTTCAGTAGATCTTAGGAAAGAAGAGCACAGGACTCAACCACATGTAAGCAAAGGTTAGGATTTTAGTCACAATCAACTCAAAATGCTCTTTTGGTCTTAGTTCACAAAAGAGAACTAGTATTAGATATGTCCCTGCTAGTTTTTAATAAGAAATTTCAGACATTTGAGCACATCATTCCAATAAAGGAGATGAGATAAAGGTAAAGAAACACAGTATCAGTTCTTAACATCAGTAAAGAGCTGAACAAAAACTAACACCTGACACACCAGACCTGGAAAAAAAAAATCCCTCTTGTGTTTCATAGTGCACAATACTAGAAACAGAAAAATCTGTGAGGTAATTTTTCAACTATAAGGCTTTCTTAATTAAAGAGAAAAACAATGCAAGAAGATAAACCTTAAAGAAAATACGTTAAGAAAAATAGCAGAGCAGGGAAAACAAACAAAACTACAAGTGAATAAAGCCCTGAGGCAGGTGGTAGCTGCCAGAGTACATAACCAGTTGCATTTTCAAGATAGTTTTGCTTTTTTCTCCCCCTCTTAATTACAGTCAAATCTCAATTACTCATGATCTGTGATCAGATTCATTAATATCATGAGGCATCTATGCTATGGATGACAAGACACACAAAATACCTTCCCAAGAGCTGCTGACTGGAATCAGTGTCACAAAGGCAGAGACCCAACATTACACCCTGCATCTTTAAGCTGTACTGTCAACTCTGCTACTCTTCTGGGCCCAGCACAAAGATATGACAAAAGACCTGTCTTTTATCTCTTTTTCTTTTTTTTTTAGCAGGCATTCTGACTAATAATATTCAAAATTAACTTCATTTTTTTAAGTCTGTATCAAATCATTAGCGGTCGTGGTACACTTTAATCCACAGGGTGCAGTTAAGCAACCTCTTTGAAGTGCGCATGGTCACAGGCTCAGTGTTCAGCCTGTGCCGAGTAAAATTTAAAGGGTACACTCTAACGGCAAGGCAAACAAGAGAGTCAGAATAAGCACTGCCCCTCCTGCTGCCAGCATGTGATGCCAGACCACCATTCAGAAAGCCTATATTTTAGACAAAAGTATTCTATACAATACACTTTTGAATGCACTGATATGTCCTATCCTGTCCAAGAACTACCTATGTAAATATTACCTTCTATTTACATTTTTTTTCACTTGAAATTCAAGATACGAGGGTCAAACTAGAAATCTGGGTCTAGAAAGAGATGCTTAAAACTTCTGATATGCCCTGCGTCTGCTCAGGAGCATGTCATATACACATCTATTAAGCAATGAACTTGCAAATACACAATGGACAAATTTAACTTTCTTTTATGTAACAGAAAGAAAAGGGAAACAAACCCCTGTGATTACCCCTGCCGTACTACAGCTCTCCTTGTGTTGTCTTAGGCAACAGAGCAGTTACACAGGCTCCATGTAATATAATGAATTCTTATCCTTAACAAATTACTCACACACCAAATCAGTTGAGTAAAGACTAAAAAAGGAAGACTTAAGTGTAACATCAAATTTATATTCCATAAAAAGATTAAAATGCTAAGTATTTTACCTTTGTCCGGAAAAGGTTTTATATGGGGGCAGGTGGGGAAAAACACATTGAAACACTTCATAGGCTGTTACTCCATATGTGTTTGCAGGACTATAATAAATGTTTTTAATCTATGAAACATCTGGGACTAAAAATCCAATTTGTACCATTTTTCTAAAGATGGAAGAGTTTTAAAGTGTATAGCATAGCTTCTATAAAATAAATCTGCACAAAACTAACGGTGTGGGTCTATCCTTTAGGCTTTTTCTAGGAGTATAAAATATGCAGAATCCTACCAGGCCATATTGCCATAGGCTGTGTTGTCAAGGTGACAGAGTAGCTCCAGGGTTTGAGTGTTGCTTGATGAATCATCAGGGGATTCATGACTGCCTGATTCCAATTCCTTCGGCATCCTCCAAACTGCAGCACATGTCATGACTTTCGTGTCTGAAGCTAAGCAACAGAGAGTAATGTCAACAGATCATTGTATGGGAGACGTATTTTGTATACACTGCATCAACATTTACACAAATCTATAAGCAATGCACATCTGCTGTTTAAAATATTTAAAAATATTATACCAAGATGAATTCAATGAACATAGAACGTGGCTACAGACGCAGACCTCAAGTTAGTAGTCAAGTTGCTGCAAAACTCATAATTAGCACACATTTATTGTGCTTCACCCTGAATAAAGGCAAAATTAAGTGCTCATGAAAACTCTTTGGGAGGCAGTTTTTCAAGCTTCATTCCCCATACTGCTGTTAATGAAAATGACCCACAAGCTATATTGCACAATTCCGTAACAGTAAGGATGTAGAGATCATTTAAACATTTTCCTTTCAAGGGCTATCTTCAGTTCAGAGCATTATCTCATCCTTTACCAGCAGTAACTGTTTATTGCAAAATTAGGTTTTCCATGGAAATACATGCCCCTAATCTTAGCCAATAAAAACAGCTCCAAAACACAAACTGAACTTACATGCAGATAAAAAAATATTACAATTTATAAAGAACAAGGAGACAATAGATTGCGGAGAATATACCATATGGTCTACGCACATATGGCATTGCCCATCACCCTAGACAGCACTTTGTAGCAGTGCAGAATGGGAGGAGACCACAGCAGCACTGCATATGTTCCTGCTGTTCCAGCCACGGGTCCGGCGTTCACCTAAGGCAAACAGGTCGGGATGATCCTCTACAGCAGGGACAAAGAAACCAGCCACAGCTACACTAGGTAAAAGCAGGGTGAGCCACTGCCTGCTAGAGAATGTGTTAAACGAGAAGTCCAGAGGGTAAGTAGCAACAAAAACATGTTTTCTGTTCTGAGGTCATTTCACATGCCTCTTTCTCAGAGTTCTACATCAAAGACATTCAAGTCAAGAATGTCTGATTACAGAGCCATGAGCAAATGTGACCAATTTCCATCAGTGGAAAGGAAAACAGGAACAATTTTAATGAGAGTGTTTTCAAGAGGAAGGAAGGTGACTGAAAAGGTCTTCCTAGCATAAAATGGCACTACAACAGGGAAAATGTGTCTATTATAAAGGTCACTCATTGGGGTATTTTATGTGGAAAAAACGCACCCAAACAACACAGAATAGTACAAAAGGCAATTGATACATAGCAAATAGTCCCAAATGCAAGAATGTAGATATGTTTAAAAAGCAGGCATATGAAATAAAGAATAAAAAAAAGATAGGTCAAACTTGTGAGAAGGAAACAGAGGAGGGGGAGGACTTCATATGAATTCAAAACACACAAGCACCAGGTATTTGATAGATCAAACTGAATATAAAATATATGTATGATGCACACAACTATTCTACAGTAATTTGGATATACAAGTTGAATACAGCATCGAGAGACCATGCATCTAAAGATGACGGATAATCCCTTATTTACTAACACTTAATTGAACCTTTATAACTGAGCATGGTAACTAAGCAGCTATTTTCAAATAATTTCTGGCACATCATTTACTCTAAATCCATGTGCCACTGAGGAAGAGGAGGGAGCAGCAGCAGATGGCTACTTTTCCTTAGCAAAGGGCAAATCCATGCTGTGTAAGCCATACAAGTAATAAATAACCTAAACTCAAAGCGCAATATAGTTAAAGAAGGTGAGATTTGCCAAATGTTTCACCTCAATATGTGACAGAACATTAACGGACACTGCAGAGAAGTTCATGGTAGATTATAATTGCCAAAAGGTCTGCACGACGCGTATAGAGCATTAGCTTTTCCACTACCATTAAGACCTATGCAGAGAAACACAAAAGCAAACAAACTACACGTTCCTCAAGCCATCTTTCCTCACAGCACCATAAGTCTTAAGACTGCCTTAAAATGTCATGAAGAAATTTACTATTCAGGAAACTGAAATGTTAGGACAAAATAGCCTAGAGAACACACTTTTAAGTACTCTGATAGGTCCTATCTTCTCCAAGAACCACCTAATAAATACTACCTTCCATTTACCCTTTTTGTTTTTAGTTGAAATTTAACCTACAAGCCTCCAACTACTAAGCAGTGGCTAGAAACAGATCCTTAATACTTAATAGTACAATGCATGACATAACTGAAAATCAAGAAATCAAGAATTAGCCATCACTTCTAAACTGTTGGGGTTTTGGGGGGTTTTGTTGGGTTTTGTGGGGTTTTGTTTGGTTTTGGGGTTTTTTTTATGAGATGGATAACGAATAGAAATTTTTATGCAGTCAGATTTTTAAAAGACTTGAAACTGACTCTAAATATTTTTCCCTTTTGATATAATTTTAAATTACTCTTACTAGAATATATCTAAGTGTGAGATTATGATGGATACCTTATACGCAGCAGGTGTCTAAATACAGAAACTGAAGAGGCCCTTTCCATCCCAGGTATGGCATTTACAGCAATACCTGGCATTGACGTTGCATTATCCTTGTTCAGTTTCAATTCAGACCTGTAATTTCATTTACAAAAAATCCACTGCATTATTCCACATATTTCTTCTTAACACCCTTATAATTATGAAACCACCCTTGAAACTTGCACAATGACCTCCTACTCCATACTTTTTCTGACAAATTACAGCAGACCACATTCTCACAGCTTCTGCTTTTCCTGCTGGTAAATGGTCAGCTAGTCCCAAAATTATGTCACACAACATGGTACTTGGCAAAACACAGAGTGAGTGTATTAACATTTCTCTGCCCTGTATCTATTTAGGAAGCGGTGGGAACATGCCATATACACACAGCCATAAAACAATGCAGTTGCAAATACACAATGGACAAATTTAACTTTCTTTTGAATAACAGAAAGGAAATGGAAACAAGCCCCTGTAATAACCTCTGCAGTACTGCAGCTCTCCTTATCTTGTCTTGAGCAACAGATTAGTTACACAGGCACCATATAATATAATGAATTCTTATCCTTAACAAAGAATAAATTACTGGCACTTATGCCAAATCAGTCAAGCAAAGACTGAAGTACAAAGACTGAAGTGCGCAACTTAATTTATATTCCATAAAAAGATTGAAATGCTAAGTATTATACCTTTGTGAAACAAAGGTTTTAGGTGGGTAGAAACATCTTCTTCAGCCATCTTTCCTCTTAACACAGCCCCACAATCTTAAGACACCCTTGAAATGACATTTTAACTTCTTAAAACTGGAACATTAGCTTCTTGTGCAATCAGATTTCCAGACTGAAAACCCTAAAACAACTAAACAAGCACTGTTCTGAAGACTGAGGGAGGCCAATGTACATGCATAAGTCTACGTATATGTATCTACAGAAATCTGAAAGTTGATGTGACCAAGGCTCCTGTAGCACTTCAGTGAAAATGGAAGCACAGGTCAACGCAGAATTTCACATGCAGAATTTTGTACCACTGCATGCCTGTTTCACTTCACTGGGACTAGTGGTGAAGGATAAAATTAATTGCGCATCAGGAAGTGATAACATTAAAAGCCAACATATACAAGACATTGACAGACAAACATAATTGTCTGGTTTTAGCAGAGTTTGATGATGCTTAAGGAAAGTGACAGACCACTTTCCTGGTTGAATGTTGAATGACCATCCATCTTGAACAACTGTATGCGCATCGCAAATATCCCGACTGTAATTTTAAAACTTAGCACAAATTCTGGAATTAGATACATGGCAGAAATCTGTAGAACAAAGACTTCATTGATAGCACTACTAATTTATCCTCTGACTTTTTTATATACTTATCTACAGCTCTGACACTTTATTAATTCCCAGATGTGTGAAACAGAAATGGAATTGCCACAGCCACCCATAGAAGTAATTTGAGATATGGCTGGCCTTAAGGAAGGTTTAATTTCCCTTATACAAGGAACTTGTAAAAAGATACCATTTTCTCCCTTGTAAGAGAGGGCAAATGTAAGCGCTGAGTGAAAATGTCACTCCTATGACAGATGAAGTAGTTTTTTCTAGTTCACAATTTCTCTTTATCAATTAAAAAGTGTGTTCCTGTAGGTTTGCAGTCAAAGACACGAACAGTAACTCTCACTACATTGAAATCAAAGTCTCACAACAAACTTCTCGTGGCTATATGACAAGCTCACTAACAGTATGCAGTATTTGTGGCATTTCCCATATAGCCTTATTTCCCAAGTGATCACATTAAAATTTGAAGATCCAATGTTACTAGTTAATTTTGCTACCACCTCTGTAGTGCCACTTCTTATCTAGAATGCCTACAGGCAAAAAGAAAATCCAGGTTTCCTTGTACTTTACTATATTCATATCACACTACTGCACATATGCATACAAAATGACAAGGTTTTTATCTATCAGCTCTCATATTATTTCTTAAAAATGTTGAGACCAATATGAAAGTAATAGTTAAGTGACAATGCCAGTTATTCTGTAAAAGAAAGAAAAAAAGATAAACAGTGTCTCTACATCATGCTACTATGCCTCCCTTAGAACTATTTACATTGTTGGAAACCATTTTTGTATCCCCACTTCATATTGAAACCAGAATTTTTAATTATGCCACAGCACCCATGCAAAAGAGAAAAGATAAGGTTAAGCTAGATTCTGCTGCAGTCTTATCACTGAGTGTATCTGGAAAATGTTATTGGGTTAAACTAAGTACTACTGAATTTTCAAAGAGAATTAGTCAAACATTTGCAGATAGTGTCCCATGGTATTTCTCAAGCATTGTTCACATAAAATAATCCAAGAATGAGACAATGAACTGCTGACACATTTGTCACATTTGTCCCTCCTCATTCCAGAGGAAATCTCTTATCTAACTGATCATGCAACTTCAGTATACCTTTTTCTAGGTATAGCTAAGAATGGAGCTACATGTACTGTTCCAATGGCAACAATCCCCTGTTAAGCACCGTTTCCACAAATCCATCAATACTATCTCCTGGGCAGAAGATACCATCTACCTATCTCTGTTGAAATGAACCAGGCTAACAAACAAGCAAAACAGAATTTAAAGAATAAAGTAATTCCACACTTTGAAAGTATTGAAATAGGAACCAATTACATATCGTGCTGGTAGCAATAAGGGTACAGTAATCAACTATAGAAAACCAACTTTAGTGAGTTCAGCCAAAGCTTAAGAGAGATAATCATGGCTACAGACCATGAAGCTCTCTTTAGATGCCTACTTTACAAGTCGAGCAAGTGATAAAACCCTCTGCATGTAGAGTGTACAATTTGCAAAGGGTCACAACTTGGTCAAATCAATACCAATTTTCACTTCAGCACTCAAAAGGACTTCTCAATGAGGGCTATTTCCATGACAATTTTCAGCTTTCCACTACCAGCTGGTTCCAATACAGGAAAAAAAAGTAAAAGCTGTAAACCAGTGGAACATCCTGTTGGTCTTCCTCCAAACACTGTTCCCCCCCTTGGAAAATTGCTCAAACTAAAAGTAACAGCCTGGGAAAAAGATATCTGCCTGAAAGGTAAACATAACAAAGTTACTACTGGGAGTTCCAAAAAAAAAAAAAAAACAAAACCAAAAAACCACACTTGCAACTTTAACTACAAGTACTGGTTACTCCTTTATAGAGTTACATTGCACACAACCTATCAATCAATGCGCTGCACTGCTGCTGGAATGCACAGGCCAGCAGACATTCCAACACGCCTATACAATCATTTCAAGACTAGATGCAAAATGAAAAAAAACGCGTATAAAACACAGACTGCTGATTCCAGCTTCAGTGAGTTCCAAAAAAAAAAAATCATTCTTGCCATTGGGGAAAATTACAATTTTTTATGAATTTGTAGGTTTTCTTAAGCCAGAAGAGATGGTCTGTGCACTTCACACAACCCTTGACTTGGTATAAGTAATTTCTACAGTTGAAGACTTATATAATAAAATAAGGGAGCTCTGTCATGTTTCCAGATTTAGAGAGAAGAATTTAAAATTTTAGGCAATTGAGAATTGCTATAAAGATTCCTTCAGAAAATGCCACAGACTACAAAGCTACAAAGAATACAACTGAACATCAGGTGTCAAAAATTTTTTCATACAGACTTAATTTATCTTCTCTAAAAACAGCTCTGAAAAGGACTTATCATGCAACATGGTAAGTAAACATTCTAAGAAGTCAATTGATATCTGGACAACTGATGCAATAAATCAGAATAGATGAACAAGACAGTCTAGTTTGTCATCATAGAGAGTAAGCGTTCTCAGACGTCTTTTTTTCATATTATTATTAAGAAGAAGAAAATGTCATACTTATTAGTTTGGAACTGTGATTTTCCAAATGAAAACAACCAGGCAATTTTCATTTTCTCCTGGTTTATTGAAATGCTCCCTCCTCAAGCATGTTTTTTGTAAGGAAGGTAGAGAAAGAAGCTATTCTACTTAAATGTTTAGTGTTTTGAGTTTTAACAACAAAAAAAAATCAACAAAAAAGCCCAGAAAAAAGCCCAAAAGGCAAAAAAGCCCACCTCTGCTTTGAAGACACTTTCTTCAAGTATTACTAAAACAAGTATGAAATATGAAAAATCCTAAAAGAATATATGGTATATAAAACCCCAACCCTCAAAAGAACTGTGGATACTAACCAATACCACACAGTTTCAGCAAACTAGAGGTCTGAATACATGCAGAAGCACACCAACTCTGTTTGCCTTCCTCTTTCAGCTGTGGATTGACACACACTCAGAACTTGCTAAAAGTCAGTACTATTGCTTATCCATGTTCTGCCTACCAACGCTTCACTCACTGGAGTCACTTCTCCAAAAGTGAAGCTATTATCATTTGCAGACAGTAAATGGACACATTAGAAAAAAAATAAAGGAGAAACTTATTTTAGGACTGGTTAAAAACAGTATCAATCTTTGTTATTTGATAAAAAAGTTCAAAACGGTATTTTAATGAATTAACCCCATTCTTAAGCAAACTGTTAAGTTGGTGTTGCCATAATATAGAGAAGTGTAAGAATGGAGTAAATGGACATACAAGAAGCACTACCACTGGGCCTCCCCACACCCCTATCCAACATACTCCAGTGCATCTTGATCCCACAGATGTCCACATCGGCCAACCTTACAGTTCACCTTTCATTCTTCTAGCACCACTTGCTGAGTAAAACCCACCATGTCACTGCAGTCCTGACCTGTCAGAAGCTTACAGCAGACAAGATCTAGGTCTGCTTATTCCTCCATAACACCATTTTACAAATCTTTGTGTTCAATCATTGTTTTTCCTTCTACCAAAATTCAAGCCAGTTACTGCTAGTCTCCCATTCTCTTTTTGAATAATGGCAAGAGGCATTTTATACATACACTAGTAATTTAGTATTTTAAAAGTAATTCTCTATCATCAATAGCTATACACATCTGATTGTAGTATCTACAGGAACAATGTTTTCATTTTACTTTCTGCTGTCATTCTACTTCATTCCCCTGTGTTTAACCTTGAAACCTGAATGACAATACTGCCTACATCACTGCCTGCAGACATTCACACTGAAGCTAGAGGAGCTGAAGTATCAGTGCCTGACAGGGTTTGCTCTTTGATCAGCTCAGGTGGTGCAAAGCCAGCTGGCTGCAGTTATTCCGTTGCCCAGGGAACAACAACTGAAGTGTATTCTTCCTAAATCTGCACAGGAGGCCCTTCTGCAGCATTGCCACAGCAGCTCGTGCTGTGCAAGGCTGAAGTGGTGAAGCTGCTATAGCTACAGCCCAGCTGGTGCCCATTAATGCTCTGGGTATGACAGGAGCAAGCTCACGTTCAAAACCCTCCTTCTTTCTATTGACAAACAGTTATCACTCTTCCTTATAAATCTACATAAGCATCCTTCTCTGACTTTAATAAAATGAAGAAACAAAAAGCAAATTACTCCAATATGCATAACCTTGTAGCCTTTTCAGCCAATTCATAAAAAGATAAACTGTATTCTATTTATTCGACAATATGTCCTTCACAGGCAAAACGAAACAATGCATCATGGTTTTCCTGGGTTAGCAATTTCACCTTTTGTTGTAAAAGCCTGTATAGTCTTTGATTTTATATTTTTCTAAAATATATGGGGTGAGATATTTGTAGGAATAAAGAGCTATAGGCAGTTTAACTTTTCTTTCCATTACTTACATGCACTTTTACGTGCTAAAAGGCAGCCTTTGATTTAAAAAAAAAAACAAAAACAAAAAACAATCCCCCCCCAACAACATAGAAACATAGCAGTTCACTTTTTATTCTGATAGAAGTATGTTTTCATTAGAGATGAAAGTAGAAATTATTAGTAGAAACCCAGTAACATGCAGCAGTCCACATACATTTATCACAGGACATCTCTGGTACTTGGCAGTTACCTCATTACTCCAGCCTGTGGAAAGCACTGCATAAGCTGCAGCCTTCTTGTTATCATGCAGACCACAGGTAACCATAAATTCACATTTACTGCACACCAATACAACACAGATACACATTTATGTCTCTAGATAACAGCCTCCCATGCTTGCACTGTATATACAGAAATCTAAAGGATTTTAAAAACCTCCCCTGTTACACACTAACACAGAATAATCTAAAAGCACGCAAAGGTGCAGGGTATGACATGGAGAGACGCGTAAACCTGTCATTTCCTATGGAACAACAGGAGACAGGATGTGTAGAAAGCAGGCAGTCCAATTGGAAAAGGCATAAATGGCACTTTTGTATACTTTAATGCTTCTTATGCTATCCCAAGATGATTTGAGACAATGCTCAAGCACAGGCCTTTTTCCATTACATACCCTGCAGATATACATCTATTTGAGGGAGTTCAAAATTTATTGAATGCACTTCTGGAACTCTGCCATACAGGAACAACGCAAGCAAAGAACTGCAACCACTGCTATAGTGATAAGCTGGACTCTGCTCTTCAGACAGAATTTGGCTACAACACTGTAAAGGTTGCTCAGCAGCACAAATAGGCATATTTTCTTTCTGACATTTTACATGACCAGATCTCATAACTCACAACAATGACTTATGGCTTGTTTAATACTTCAGATATATCTACGTATTTTAATAAAGTAGAAAAGAATGGAGAAATCAGCACTACATGCTTTTGTTTGTTTGCAATGATCTTTCTGTTATTGTTACTACCAGCACACCATAATGCAACAGTGGGAGCCATACAAGCAGCAAGGTATTGGTCGGCCATATAAAAGTAATTTGTGAGATTTGTCTCTGTGCTGAGGAGAGCTCCACAATACCCCAATAAAAGTTAGTGAACCATATTTACATGTTGGCTTCCATCATCACTAAGATGATTAAAGCTGAACAGCATTTTCCGCAATGATACTTTTACACGTACAAAAGGAGTCTCATGGAGGCAACTCACTTTCATCACCAACAAAGCCATGGCAGTAAAGTCAGGTGAAATGACACCAATGCACCAAAGTTCCCACTTATGTTTCATAAGGTATTAAAACACTATACTCCTTAACAAGTTAATGGGAACTGCAGATCACTTACCCACCATTGAATCAGGCACCTTAATAGACAGATGCATATCCAAGGTTTTAACATTAAGTATCCTCATTCTAGTCCACAGAAGTTCCAAAGACAAATAGAATGGCAGCTAATAGAAACTCATCTCAGGCAAGACAAATGCCACTACATCCAACATGAGCAGTTTACCTGGCTGCCTCAAGCCTGATGGACCAAGTTCTAAACACTAGCTTGATTTGAAAAGTATGACCCCTCACACCAGTCTTTTGCAGACTCCCCTTGGTACTTTCTCTTAACAAGAAACCCCAGATGTGTGGCTACTACCAACACACACAAACTGTCTGCCAGCAATAATTTGGGATTCAAAGCTTAGATCTCAGAATCATAATCTGCTTGTGTCTTCACATTAATTTGTATCTTTACATTAGCCAGTTTGGGTAGCAAGATTCCAGATGTCCTCACACATGAAGCAAAAGTAATTCATGGAAGAATATAATTATGAACAACTCTTAGCTAGATACACTGTTTTAAGATAGATTCAATTCATTAAGTCAGTTACAATGCTACAATTAAAAAAACCCTGCATGTTATTTTTACTAATACAAGAAAAAAGGTAACTTGTTATTTAGGAGAGGTCTTTTCTATCCTCAGATTCAGAGATCCCAGGTGTCTAAGACCGGTGGGAAAGTCTAATGCAACAAAGACTCACCTTCCATAGAAGAGCATCAAGTTAGGGAATATTTAAACAGATGGGACTGTAGTAACACATGCACAAGAGCTGAGTAATGACCAATGTATTTATGAGACCAGTTTCAATGACCTTTGAAAGATCATGGTGATGGAGAGAGGTTCCTAAGGACTTTGAGAAAGTAAATGGCCCTCCTATATTTAAGATAGGCAAGAAGAAGGATCCGTACACTAAGCAGCCTCCCCTCAGTTCCCTGGAAGGTGACAGATTAAGTGAACCTGAAAAAAACACTTCCCAACATAAGAGGACTGGGAATACTCAGTACAGATTTATGAAGAGGACATCATGCCTGATGAATGCGATTGCATTCTGCAATAAAAATCCAATTAAAAATACAGGCTTGGTAAAACTGGAGAGAGTAGTTGATATGATTTACCTTTAATAAGCCTTTGGTACAATCTCCCATACCATCCTCACAGACAAGCTGAAGAACATGAGGACAATGTGTTGGGATAAAAAACAGTTGACCTACCATTTCCAAAGGGTTTTGATCAGTGACATGAAATTCATCTGGAGGCCAGTCACTACTGGTGTATCCTAGGGCTAACAGTGGGGCCAGTACTGTTTGGCATGTTCATTAAGAACCTCAGTGAACATCAGAGAGACAGCAAAAGGCTGGAGAAACAGACCAATTACCAACAGGAATCTCAAAGTTCAACAGTGCTCTGCAGAAAGGGCCCTGGAGGTCCTGGTGGCAGCAATTAGAGCATGACGAACAGTGGGAAAATGCTGTTAGTCTACTAGACAGCACATGTACCCACAATGGATAAAATAAAATTATGCTGAGTTGCAAAATAATCTTCACAATACCAGAAAAGGCACATAAACATTACCACCAAATTCTCATACTCCCTGTGGCTCTGTCACTCAAGTATCTGCAGCAGCAGAATTGTCTGCAGTGGTTCTTAAGTTTTATGCATGATGGTAAGAAATGTTGATACCTGTTTGATTACACATTAAATCAATATAATAAGTTTCCTATTAGAAAACATAAGAGAATTAACGTTGAAAAGTAATACCTAAAATTCAGAAGTAAAAAGTTCAAATTATAATAATCCTTGAAACATTTTAATGCAGTTTCATATGAGGACTTGGAGACAGACAGAATATGCTACAGATTTGACATCATCAGATAACTAGATTGACTCCAGATTTGCTACTTTAGGGAAAAAATATCAATAAGCTCAATATTTAAGATATGGCTAGTCCTTGAATTGTGACATTGACATAAGTCAGCAAGAGAAAAAAAATAAAGAAGAAAGAAAGAAGAAAAAGAATTGTTAATATTCTCTTAAAGAGTATCAAGCAAGATAACACTCCTTCAGCCTTTTAAGCTTTCTAAGAAAGATGGACTATGTGGAAGCTAAAGCAGGCTCACTCTCCATGGTAGAAAGAAGGCCTCAGAAAATGGAATGCAAAAAATAGATTACAAAACATCTTAATATTTACTGGAAGGAACTTGCACAGTATACTTGGTTTCACTTACATGAGTCTGGAAGAATTCTGAAGTCTAATACAAACCAGAAAAAAGCAAGTCTCTAACTCTGACCTAATTTAGCAAACGAGTTGACGAGAATGCCTAAACACTAAGACTTTATGTGTATCTGCAAAACATTATTTACTGCAACAATAGCATTGACTGGAGATGGCAAGAGAACACATTTTCTTTCACTTTATTAAAGTGGTTCAGTTCTGTCGGAGAACACTGGCTCAAAGGCTGCCAAAACAATCAGGCAGAAATGGACAACTACATCAAAACTCAGAAATTCATGTTTTAAAAGATGTTTTGTGGTATAGTTAGTGATTTATTGTATTAGCTAGCTAGTCATTCCCTTTGAATTTGTATGCTGTATTCTGATTGGTTGCAGTTACCCGGTTACCGGTTTCCCATAGGCTGTATAGTCCCTATTTCCCATTGGCTGGCTGGTGATGCAATCCCAGCGTCATCATGTGAGGCTGGCCACGCCCCGACTGTATTCCCCTCCTTCCCTATAAGCCCTTCCCCTCCTTGCTGCGTTCCGCCCCCAAACTCCTCCCACTTTCCAAGCTCCTCCCTGAACCTATATAAGTCCCGTGTTCCCATGAATAAACCAGTTCTAGCCCTCATCCCACCATCGGCTGGGACCGTCTCCTTTCTTTCCTTCCTTCCGGCACGCGGCACAGTTCAATATTTGAAAATCAAGTTTAACAGCTATTTGATAATAGAGACAGAAAACCACTTCTTTTGTTTTAAGCTAAAAAAAAAATAAAAAAAACAAAAAAGAGGGAGGAGAATGAAACCTTCTAACACTGAAGCATAGAGCAGGCTGAAAATTCAAGAGATTATTTTCCAGCAACAGTTCTAATTCAAAAGCATTTTATTCCCTTTCTGTATTTAAAGCACTCTTTTCAATATCATGACCATCCTGCAAATACTTGCATTCCAGTCATTTTCTTTCCTACTTCTTCTTTCTGACATTAGTTATATTTTATTTCCTACCACAAATGTTACAATTATCTTGATAATCACTGTAGAATAGAGATGAAATCCTAAACCAACAGATAACAAGAACCTGTGTTTCAAGTTAATTATATTACATATGGTCACCCAGTTCTTATACTTTTCACTATGTATCTGCTGTTACACACTGGCTGAGACACTACTGAGCTTGACTCCTATAACAGTCTCACATTTGAATAAGATTATTGCACAGAATATGATACAACAGCTACATTACCTGTCATTTGGACAGAACTCACTACACAGCTATGCACAGAGGCCTTCAAAGTTGAACAGCAATTAATATGATACAATTTCCCAGGCTGCTTACCAATTGTTTAGTAATTTTTTTAAATCACGTGGATCGGATAGTCAACCATTTCACTTAAAACCTTACTGAAAGTTACTTATAAAGGAAATCCACAAACTACACGTAACAGTTAAAATTCCTAGAAAAAAACAGGTGCAAGCTACAAAGAACATTAGAAGAACACCATGAGCCATTTATTTTTTTCCCCTCAAACTATGGGAATAAACTTTCTCCTGTACATCCTGCCACTACTGTGAGAATATTTACTACTGCACTGGGGAATACTTAAAGATGCATTCACCTTCCCTCCCCATTTTAATGACTGTAGCACATCCCATGGCTCTGCCAATGATTTCCCAACACAGAGTGTTTCCATTACAGCAACAGAAAAGTGTCACCTGCTGTCTTCAATACTAAGCAGTTAAAGCATCACCGGCAGCATTATTTCCAGCACCCTTACTGACAAATTTTCTCTGCAGAAGGGTACCAGACAGCCATAAATCATAGCAGATTTAATGTTTTGAAATAACAGACTTTTAAGTGCAAATTTTATCTTACTTTTCCACAAAATTAAACTCCAGTTTTGTGTTTGCATGCATATATGCCCTGGATCTACAAATCCAAGGTTTTTACATTGATTCTTCATAATCGCTGCACTATGGCACCTATCTTTTTGGAAAAATAAAACTGGAAAATGAGATGCTTGCACACACATGCCTGCCTGTTTATGGAAAGCTGCAGACAACAGCCTTCTCCATTTGCACTTCCTTTTGCCCTCTGGTGGCTTTTTATGTCCCTACACATAATGGAAGCTCAGACCCTCTTTAAGAGTTTAAAAATACGTTTACTCTAGGAAAACAAATCTGTTTCCCCATATATTTCCATGGATTTGAAAAAGAAATTGAATTCTTAAGGGAAGAAAGGGAAAGCACAAACACAGGAGATGACAGCAACATAGACAATTATTATTATACTTAATAGAGATTCTGCTTTTAAATGTAGTTTTTCCTCTTCCTAGTGAATGGACTTCATGTAGTTTTATCCCATGGATTTAACTCTAAGATTTACATGAAAGACTAAAGTTAAAACCAGAGGAGGCATTCCACTGTAAGCTCCTCAAACAGCATTATTAGTGTCACAGTGTCAACACCTAGTCTTACAGAGCTGACACACCACATTCAGGTAATTCTACTGCATGCCAAAGGTGAGAACAACTGAAGTACTCAAAGAACCTTGATGGTCAAAAAAATAAAAGATGAGCTTCTCTGTTTACCAAAGTTTGTTGATGCACGTAGAGAAAAATAATTTAAGCCATCCCAACTTGATGTTGCACACTGAGCTGGTAGTTACAACTCAGAAAAAAGGCTCTTTGTATCTAGACTGACAGTTCTTTGAGCCTCATGTGCAGCAGTAGCTATGGAAGTCAGCAAAGCGCTGGGTATCCTTAAAAAGGTCACTGAGGACAAAATAGAAGTGATTGTTTCAGACCCCCATAAAAACTTGATATACTCATTTCTCAAATAGTGCAATTCTAGGCTATGCATCTAAAGAAGGACATAGCAGAGTTGGAGAAGGGTGACATAAATTAAGACCACAAAGCAATTGCTGTATCAGATGTTCAACAGGTGAGGACTATTTAATTTGGAAGGAAAACACCTTGGGAAGAACATTATCTAAGTTTACAAAAACAGAAAAGCGGGGGAAGGTGAAAGTATTGTTATTACAGGCCAAATCTTGCAATCTTGGAACTGACACTAACTGGAATATTACAAATCTTAAAAGATGCAGAGTTTGGCCAGTGAGTAGCCAACTGGAAACTGATGGTACAAAAGTTTGTGGCAGAAGGCAGTCTCAAACAGATTAGAGACTCATCTATAGTTCTGTTTATGCTGTTCTGCGTATCGCCTGGTACTGCTGTAGGAATCACAACACTGATACAGATGAACCAATCCCTGGTCTGATCAACACCCTGGCTCTACTCCATTTGGAAGGAAAACTTAGGGATAGTTCTTACATACCTACAAGGTTAACTCTTGCACTAACAGCAGCCAGAAGGTAAAATGACTTGCTTCACCTCACCCATCTGTTCCATAACAAAAACAGTTCACACTAACAAATGAGATCATTGTGTCATTCCTTATTTTTCCCCCAGCTCTGTCAGTTTTCCACTAGAACTGTTAGTTATGTCCAAGAAAATTTAATTCTGCACACTCAAAAGTTATTCTGATAATCAAACAGGATAAGTAGGTTCCCCTTCCTCCTGACCTATTTTGGAGATAAACAGGAATGATATCTGAGGAGTTCTTCCTCTGTTCATAAAGCAGTGGGCATTTAAACAGTTTACAGCTTATTTTCCTGTTCATACAGGGTTTTTTGTTGTTTGGGTTTTTTTAACACATTGTTGAAGTATTTCCTTCATAAACTACTTTTCACCACCTTACAGTATCTAAAGAGGCCTATAAAAGAGCTGGAGAGGGACACTGTATAACGGCATGTGGTGATACGGACAAGGGGCAATGGCCTCAAACTGAAAAAGGACATGTTTAGATTAGATATTAGAAAGAAATTCTTTGCTGTGAGGGTGGAGAGGCTCTAGAACAGGTTGCCCAAAAAAGTAGCAGAAGTGTTAAAGGCCACGTGATATGGGGCTTTGAGAAACATGATCTAGTGGAAGGTGTCCTTGCCCGTGGCAGGAAGGGTGGAACTAGATGACCTTTCAAATGTTTTTAAGACTGCCACCTTACTAAAAAAAAAAAAATAGAAATTCCATGCAAAACAAATATACATTTTTCTTTTCAGCCTTGCACTTCCATATGTTGTTGCACATAGCATGTCTCTCATGCTCTTTTCCCATAGGAATTTTTAAGAAGAAAATCCTAAGAGCAGTAACTGATGAGCAAAGTTCTTGAAGCAGCACAGCATAAAGAATTGCGACAAATTTCCTTCCTGCAAATTACCTGTAAGTTTTTAAATTGTCCTTAGTAAGACCATATTCACACATTAAGGATGATGGAAGTACCAGACACCAATGACATTAGGATCTTTCCTCAGGACTCCCTATGGTCTCAATGACATCAAAAAAGAACAATTTCTCTCAAAGTTCTAGTGAAGATCATTCAGTGATGAAAAGCATGAGTGAAAAAAAAATGTAAAGCAACTCCTGAAACAATTCCTTAGCATATCCTTGTATGATAGTATATTCTGTGTGACTTATGTTTAACTATTCCCTTTCAATTAGTGAAAACACGAACATTTGTTCAACCTCAACTCGGAACCTCTCTATAAACTCAGAAATCACCATGCTGGCAGACAACTCTGATCCATGATCTGATTCAGCATCGGGTAACTGAAAGCGTCTAGAAAAAAAAAAAGTACCCTCTTCAGAAGCAAGAGCTAGTATTAATTAGCCAAGTATGACGGTTAGAATTTATTTTGCCTGAATGAACGTGTGCATCTAATACCCCGTAACTAAACATTCCCTTCAAACTGGGAAGGATGAAGCTTTCAATTTAATTCATCAACATTCTTTAACACATAGCTGCACAATACTTTGTGATCCTAATCACAACACAACTACCCCATAGCTCAAGACATTGTATAAATGCTGCACAAAAAAGGATAAATGTAAAGTGTTGTCTCTAGAAGGATGAAATTTGCTCTAAAATGATTACTCTGTTTTGTGGAATAAGCTGCACAGAAGCGCCATATCACTGAGATTAGGAGAAAAGAAATTCTTCAGCAGATGTACATACCTTAATCTATTTCATATACATCTTTATCATGTCTTTTGTCTAATTTCTGAAGTACTTGTGTGTTTCCCAGCAATACCTTCCCCAAAATAAACAATCTCTGTGTGTTACAGAAGTCTGCAATGGAAAACCATGACAGGCATTTTAATTTTCTGGCAACTTACTTAAAATACAGTCAGGTACAGGTCTCCAGCCCCAAGACCAGCTAGCGCAGTTAAGGTCAAATTTTTTAGAGAGCAAGTTGAAAGAAGGTGGCTGTACTCCAACTCTCATTACTTTCTTGGACTACCTCTGGGCATTTTTGTCAGAAAATGCTAGGTGACCCACACCAAAACTGCTCAGGGAGTGCTCTCAGTTTAACAGTGGAAATTACTGCAAGTCAGTCCCTAACTTAATGCCACGGCCCTGGTTCAAGTTATTGGAAGACATATATAACCTGAAAATAGTCTAATATCCTGAGACTATTTCATTCTGGGGGTTACCATTTCCAGCAAAAAGCATTACTATAGCAATACTGCTGCAAATAAAAACAAACCTGAAAACAAAAACAAACAAAAAACCACACCAATTCCCCTCCAAAAACCCCTAATAACTCACAAGAGCAGCCAACTGATACCAAAAACTGATTATTCAACATTCAGGCTTTTACAGTTGGCAGGTTCTATCCTTCACAAGCTATCAGGTAAGGCTTGTATTCTTCTTAAACTGTTTTAAAGTGTTGATACAGCTCACACAAGCACATTTTCCACACCTGCTTGACAACATTAAAGTAAATAATTCTAAACAACAGATTTTAATGCTGTTATTTTTGTGGCCTATATTGTCACATGCTAATTTTCAAGTTTTCAGTTACATAAAGGTACTCTTGTGGCTGTGAAAATATCCTTGCAACCCAATTCACAACTGCATAAACAATCAGTATAATCATTTTGTTTAGTTTGCCAACACAGTTTGAAACAGTTCAAAGAGAACTTGAAGACTCCAGACCACTGTTCATCTTACAGCAACATCAATACTCCAAATTCAATTCAACAATTTAAGACACAGCAAATTATTTCACTGATCATTTCAGTAAATGCTTGGAAAGGAAAAAAACCAAAAAAACAAGGTCTCAGGAAAATAGGAGGAGTTATGTGAGAGACTGAAATGTAGTGTTTAAGCCATCAACCATAGTCAAAATCACCAAAGGCTTTTGTCCAAGGTAGCAAACACTGCAAAGAAGCAGCTGGTCAGTCCTCTGCAACCACAGAAGCCCATCCCTCCCTGAGTATACCTCCTGATGGGAACTGGACTGTGAGTTAAGGCACGTGACGAGAACTTAAGATAAAGGTGGTATTATTGGTGAAATGTCTAAAGAGAAATAAACAAGCATGTGAAGAGAAAAATGTATCCACAAAGAAAGCCATTCTCAGCAGCCGTGTTGAAAATCAGCTCTGGCTGGGTTCAGCAGGGGAGGCCATAGCCCAGAGGCTATTTGAATGACTCAAAACACTGATGCACTGGTGAAGGGGCCAAGGTGCTTTGGTGAGGCTACGTTTGCATCCCCAAAGGAGAGGCTGCCCTGAAGAGATGGGATGGTGCTTTCAATCACAGTAATTGTCCTCTGCTTAACTGGCAAACTCGCAAAGCCCTGTAGCGACAGGTGAGGGACGAAATGGCAGGTGAGAAGGTGCACTGGAAGCTGCAGCCCCAACCCTGCATGCAGGCGGTTCAGGACATTGGTCACTCGAGACTGACCCAGAGATGACAGTCTGGTTCAGCAGCATCCTGAATGACCAAGTAGCCTTTTTCAAGGAGAGTACTGCTTGCTCCACACAGAGAGGGGCCTAGAAAAGGTGGCGTAACCAAAGCTCATCTCCACTCTTCAGCCGGTTGGCTTGCCGCGGCCAACAGGCATTTTCCTTGTGGTCAAACAAAAACAAGAGCCTGGAGGAAAAAAGGCAACACAGGAAGAACCGTGCCTCGCCAGTAGCGCCGACGGAGACTTTCTGCTGTGCCTTTTACAATCGGACTTACCTATCTCACATTGGCCTTTTTAGCCACCAGCGTGCTTGTAGCAAGCGTGGGTAGAGCCCTTGTAAACCTTTGTTCGTGAAGCCTAGCCATGATTTGATTTGAATTGGGAAACTTCCCACCCACCTCACACAGGGGTTGCTTAGGTATTCCCACCTGGCCTCAAGGTACATCAATCCATCAAACCATGTCTCACGGCCTTGTTCCCTCACCCCCAACGGGTCGAGACCATCAACTGGACAACTAAACTGCAACAATCAAGTCTTGTCATAGATCCATAGGTGGTGAATATGAACTATCCTCTTATACATTTTCTTAAGTAATATTTTTATGGTTTCATATTGCTATATTACTATAGACAATATCCAAAATGGCTACACACCTGCTTTCCATTGCAATCAAATTGTTCTAAAATGAAACCTACATATATATATTTTGCATAATCATTCACTCCAATCCACCCCAAGGGATCTACTAACAAGAACCTGGGTTACCCTCACCTTGTAACACAGTTGCAACAAGTTGCAACAGATAAAGAAGAAACAAAATACAAATAGGAAAATACTAATAAAAAAAAGCCAAACCAGTCAGACATTTAGCTACCCTAAGATTTTTCTAGAGAGACAGTAAACGGTGTGCTGGTTTAAAGGTAAACTGGTAGGAGAACTGAACCCGACTCAAGAGAGATTATAAGTCAGAGTTACAATTTACTTAAAGATTACAATAAATACAATGATACAGCACAAAAATTGGCTTTGACCCATAAAAGACAGATGTATAACCCACAACCCTGGAGCATGAAGAGAATGGTGTTAGCTAGCCCCCTGTGCTGAGCGCCACAAGATCCCCCTGGGTACACAGTAAAAAGAAAGGAAAACCTGTTGGTGAGGATGATGGTCGCAGTCTTTTGGAGCATGGCAGTCACAGTCCTGTTGAGGTTCTGGTTCTCCTCTGGATCCGACGAGTGGTCCCAGGAATCCCAAACCCCAAAGATTATATACAGTCAGGTTCAGGCAGGAATGCCCAGTACCTCTCCAGGGTGAGGAGTTTCACAATGGGTGATTTAACTCTGTGAGTCACAGGATATTTTTGGAATCTTCAATGGTCTAGGTCATTGCAAATGCCTTNGTAGTGTTTAAGCCATCAACCATAGTCAAAATCACCAAAGGCTTTTGTCCAAGGTAGCAAACACTGCAAAGAAGCAGCTGGTCAGTCCTCTGCAACCACAGAAGCCCATCCCTCCCTGAGTATACCTCCTGATGGGAACTGGACTGTGAGTTAAGGCACGTGACGAGAACTTAAGATAAAGGTGGTATTATTGGTGAAATGTCTAAAGAGAAATAAACAAGCATGTGAAGAGAAAAATGTATCCACAAAGAAAGCCATTCTCAGCAGCCGTGTTGAAAATCAGCTCTGGCTGGGTTCAGCAGGGGAGGCCATAGCCCAGAGGCTATTTGAATGACTCAAAACACTGATGCACTGGTGAAGGGGCCAAGGTGCTTTGGTGAGGCCACGTTTGCATCCCCAAAGGAGAGGCTGCCCTGAAGAGATGGGATGGTGCTTTCAATCACAGTAATTGTCCTCTGCTTAACTGGCAAACTCGCAAAGCCCTGTAGCGACAGGTGAGGGACGAAATGGCAGGTGAGAAGGTGCACTGGAAGCTGCAGCCCCAACCCTGCATGCAGGCGGTTCAGGACATTGGTCACTCGAGACTGACCCAGAGATGACAGTCTGGTTCAGCAGCATCCTGAATGACCAAGTAGCCTTTTTCAAGGAGAGTACTGCTTGCTCCACACAGAGAGGGGCCTAGAAAAGGTGGCGTAACCAAAGCTCATCTCCACTCTTCAGCCGGTTGGCTTGCCGCGGCCAACAGGCATTTTCCTTGTGGTCAAACAAAAACAAGAGCCTGGAGGAAAAAAGGCAACACAGGAAGAACCGTGCCTCGCCAGTAGCGCCGACGGAGACTTTCTGCTGTGCCTTTTACAATCGGACTTACCTATCTCACATTGGCCTTTTTAGCCACCAGCGTGCTTGTAGCAAGCGTGGGTAGAGCCCTTGTAAACCTTTGTTCGTGAAGCCTAGCCATGATTTGATTTGAATTGGGAAACTTCCCACCCACCTCACACAGGGGTTGCTTAGGTATTCCCACCTGGCCTCAAGGTACATCAATCCATCAAACCATGTCTCACGGCCTTGTTCCCTCACCCCCAACGGGTCGAGACCATCAACTGGACAACTAAACTGCAACAATCAAGTCTTGTCATAGATCCATAGGTGGTGAATATGAACTATCCTCTTATACATTTTCTTAAGTAATATTTTTATGGTTTCATATTGCTATATTACTATAGACAATATCCAAAATGGCTACACACCTGCTTTCCATTGCAATCAAATTGTTCTAAAATGAAACCTACATATATATATTTTGCGTAATCATTCACTCCAATCCACCCCAAGGGATCTACTAACAAGAACCTGGGTTACCCTCACCTTGTAACACAGTTGCAACAAGTTGCAACAGATAAAGAAGAAACAAAATACAAATAGGAAAATACTAATAAAAAAAAGCCAAACCAGTCAGACATTTAGCTACCCTAAGATTTTTCTAGAGAGACAGTAAACGGTGTGCTGGTTTAAAGGTAAACTGGTAGGAGAACTGAACCCGACTCAAGAGAGATTATAAGTCAGAGTTACAATTTACTTAAAGATTACAATAAATACAATGATACAGCACAAAAATTGGCTTTGACCCATAAAAGACAGATGTATAACCCACAACCCTGGAGCATGAAGAGAATGGTGTTAGCTAGCCCCCTGTGCTGAGCGCCACAAGATCCCCCTGGGTACACAGTAAAAAGAAAGGAAAACCTGTTGGTGAGGATGATGGTCGCAGTCTTTTGGAGCATGGCAGTCACAGTCCTGTTGAGGTTCTGGTTCTCCTCTGGATCCGACGAGTGGTCCCAGGAATCCCAAACCCCAAAGATTATATACAGTCAGGTTCAGGCAGGAATGCCCAGTACCTCTCCAGGGTGAGGAGTTTCACAATGGGTGATTTAACTCTGTGAGTCACAGGATATTTTTGGAATCTTCAATGGTCTAGGTCATTGCAAATGCCTTTTGTGCTAGTCCCTAATGGCCCATGGGCAGACATGACCCCTCAGGCTGAGTGTGAAGGTGCTCATGCCTCCCTGGATGGGAGTTATCCCAGCTGAGTCACTGGTGTGAAAACGAACACTCCCCTGACTCGCAGGGTTCCTTAACACCCAGCTTGTAGCCTGAGGGGTCAGGTGTGCCCTGAGCAGCTGCTGCAAACAAGCCATTATTAACAGTTCTTCAGAAATGACAGAGGGTGTGGAATACAGTTTTGTTTACACTCACACAGTGATAAACTGCTTGCAGCCACTGTAACTAGGACAAACGGTACAGAAAACCTCTAAAACGCTGACACTTAAGGGCCATATCTTAGCCCTTGAACATTTCTCTAGCCTTTCTTACTGCCCAAAGACTATGTTACCACCTCACACCTTCTTCTGCTCTCACAACTGCTTACAGCCATACACTCATCCTTTAACAGACATATCCTTCAGTTGTTTTTGACATTCCCTTCCTCAAGATGTCCTTATTTCTCTAACTATACTATCGCCTTAGCTTCCTCACTTTGTCTTTCAGTGGGCATTCCCGCTATCAGACCTGTGACAGCTAACAGGACTGCTGTCTGCAATCATTCTCTCAAGACATGGTCACTTACTTTTGCTCCCCCAAGCACATCCCTTCCCTGCACACAGGAGATACACTGAAACAGCTACACACAATCATGTCCTGAAAACTCACCTTTACAGTAATGGAGTCTGCTACCTAGGTCAAATTAGAGGTTCAGCAGGCAAACCATATTTTCCACAAATGCAGTTTCCAGTCTGGATCATTTCTCTATTTCCTCCTCTGCATCTCCCCATTATTTCATGTACACCCACCAGAAGTTTGCCCTACCCCTCGACTTCTCAAACCAAACAATTTTACCATCTCTAAGCGTCTGTAGACCATCTACCAGATGTATAAGTACCCAAGTAGCTAGCCATTGCACAGTAACAAAATTCAAACAAACCACTAGTTTCTCACTGACATTATCTCAGAGCAATGCATAAATATGAATTTTTATTCTGTATTCTAGGATATAATGAAAGCCATATTCCAGTTTTGCAAAGAATAAAGTAGAAACTATCAGACTAAGAGTTCCCTTGATATTTATAAAAATTTTAGAATGACAGTTTTCCCCAAACACATTACCACAATCATTCACTCTCTTGAGTCAGTATTCTGTTCCACAGAGACAAGACCTGAAAGTCACTCAGAAAGAAGCCATCCATTGCTGGCAAACTGGCATGGCTGCAGAACTCTTTAAATGCCTTACAGAAAAATCCCTCTGCAGTCCCCATTCCTTGAATGATGTACCTGAAATTTACTTTATAAACCCACAGAAAATAGTCTGCCTTCATTTTAACAGTATGCCTAAAATGTGAGAGAAAGGGAGGGATATAAACAAGACAACAGATTATGAAGAAGTTCTATATGAAACAAAGCATAAGCAAGCCACACACAGACAGACTCACAGAACCTATACCTATCACTCTACATCCACCTAACTCAGAAACTTTCCAAACACCAAGAGACAGTGTATTATAAACTGGAATGACAAAAAGGGCATCATCAACATATTTCCAATATTACCCAACATCATATTAATCCAGGGTCCCCATTTTTTCAGCCAACCCTAGAGCTGAAGCCTCCATCACCTACAAAAATTGTATCAGACACACCCTAGCCTGTTGCCTGTAAGTATTTCTCTGTGCTTCAGAACACTACTAACAGTCCATCCAAATGGGTTCCTTATTTCTCCTCTTGTAGCTTGAAAACTTAAGCAAAACTGAGACCATATATGGATCATATTCCAACTGGGTCTAGGGCTTTGCTGGGTCATTATTGTTCTAGTTCCCAAGTGACTCCTCTCTAGTGTGATTAGCAGGGTTTTGGTATTTGACATCCTCACAATGAAGAATTTATCCTATGGCAGGCTAGGATGCTGTTTTGAATACCAAAGCAAGGTTATTTCCAACGTTAAGTAATAATACAAATATGAAACGATTTTCCCCTTAGCAGTTGAAGAGAGCTCTTGGATAGCTACCAACTTCTCAAAGACTAATTTATCTTCATTTTTAAACTTATATTTAGCATACTGTTATTCTCATTGGTCCATATCATTATTATTTGGAGGGTACATTCTTGACCCTCACCCCACCCTATTATTCTTCTTTTCTGACATCTGAAAGTGCATTTCTACTAAGAAGTGCTATAATCTCCTTAATTACTTTGTCACCTCTCATATTCACTTTTTATAAGTGTCACTCCTGTCACAGTTTAATTTAAAGAAAGGGAAAAAAAAAGAATAGTCAAATGACTAAAGCTAGTCAGAAAAGCAAAAAAGAATGTTTAAAGTTCCTAGAATTGTTCTGAGAGGGATTTTCCACTAAATATAGCATCCTCCATTTTAATTCTGTGCTACTGTAAAAGCAAATTATTTGATTCCTGCTTTGCTGAATGCAACTTCAAGATATAAATAAATATCAGAGGCAACTAACCACATTTAAGTTTTCTGAGATTAGGCATTAAACCAATTAAAATGCAACTGTAGCACTCTAGCTTATTGCCACTTATTATCATGACCCAAAACCCTCTGTAAATTCATCCTTTAAGTTTTAGGCTTTTTTTAAGCCTCATCTGTGTCATACTGAACTTTAACAATCTAATTTAACTTCTAAAACTCAAAGACTCCCAAACTAATTTTTACTGACTTTAAACCCGTCAGTAGCAATCTTATCCTGCTCAAAAGAGGAAAAAAACCCCCCCACACCCCTATTTTAATTCAGTTGACTTGCCACAGTAGAGGAGAAAAATGATGCATCAACATGTCACAAAGCTGAATAATAGTGCATGAGTTCATCTAGCTATCTCAAGTATTAATTTTACAAAGCCTTCTTTCCCTGTCCCCAAGACATATAGACTTTAATCCTTCTCTCTTCTTACACCTTGCTTTTTTCACATATTTATGCACTTTTCTCCCTTAAGTTAAGGAATCTGGGATAAAATACAACAACCTTAATTCTCCTGACAAATTGTTACTAAATGCATATGCAAAAAGAGAAGTTTCTTCTCAATGTCTTCTCAAGACACATCCTGTCTATTAGCAATGCAAGTTACACAGGAATGGTCTTAATATATTTCTAGCATAAAAATTGCTGAGCATGTTACAAATATGCAGTATAGGCAAGTGCTGTGCCTCCAGCATAGTAAATTCATGATCTTTTCTGAAGGTTAGGCAAGATTATACATAACTAGAAAGCCTATCAATTGATAATAAAAGCATCTCCCTATAACATCAGTTGTAGTAGTATAAAATTGTGTAAGCAATATATCCCTGATTGGGGGGGGGGGGGGGGAATCACTATATTCAAGGCAGGAACTAAGTCAAATAAGTTCTCCCTTTGTAATTACATGATTTTTCTAAGTCAGTATTTTTAATGTGTGTGCATAAGGAGGGGTGGAGAAAGAGTTCCACAATTTGTATAAAGACAAAATGTCTAGAAAACAGAACTCCTGGTTAATATACAACAAGAGAATTGTTCCAGTACTACTGGAACCAATATTATTCTAGTTAATGTCATAATCAAGAATGCATCATTAATAAAGCTTTATATCTTTTTAATGTCAAAATTAGACAAAGTAGTAAATACTTGTACTAACAGGGAAGAGTTTTCCTTAATTTTTACTTTAGAGTCAAGAAGTTATTATCCTTTTTAAGACCTAATTGTATATCCATACCCTAGTAAAATATCTTGAACAAAGCACACAGAACAGCATTTAACTGAACTTTACTGACTGTTTAGAGAATATAGTTCCCAAACTGCCTATTCAGCAAGGATATAAATTTCTCTGCAACTTCATGTGAATAGGAAAATTATCTGAGCCATCTTATTTTAAGGAATTTTTTTTTAACTTTTTAAGGAAGTTTCTTTTCTTCTAAGCATAAGAATTTAAAATGTTGGCAAATCAAAGCCTATATGAATATTTACTATTTACTGACATTATGAAAAAGGGCAGTAATTCTTATTTGACCTTCATGCCAAAAACAAGTGTGGAGAGTCTACATCCAACCACTGCAATGTGCTGTACTTTGCACTTTTGACAGATCTTGCCAAGAGTTTCTTAAAACCAAAAGCTCATCTCAAAACAATGACTGAATTGTGGTTGTTGCAAATTTAGCCATTTATGGGAAAAAAACCCATGAATTCATCAGAAGTCAGCATTTAAAGAAAATAATCTAGCGGACAACAAGGAAATTAATTTTTACTGACATGAAAGCATAACTATTATGACACATGAGTACATGACTTTGCTCTTGTACTTCCCCATGCCTCTTTTACTTACATGCGTCAAGGACAAGTAAAACTATTTCACATATCTATGAGGGAAGAAAAAAATTGCAGTTCTCTCAAAGAGTGACAGGAGCAGATTGTTTCTGCTTCTGAATGAGGCTTCCTACCTGTAGGATTCAAGGGAAAAAACCCATACACATAGACATATCCACACATACAGAAAAAAAAAAGCTTCAGATATAAGCATGATGATATGGGATTCCACAGAAGTAGCTAAAATGCCTTCTCTGAAATCAAAAAAAAACAAAACCCAAACTTGTAGGAATTTGCCCACCCAGTAGGACCTTTCCAGTTTTGATGAAGAACTCTGTTACACCAAGGCATCTCTCAACCAGATCAGTAAAAACTTCCAAACATTATTACATTAGCATCCTTCTCAGACACACAGAGATGGTTTAAACTTTCCTTTTCATTCTTGGCCCCATAACCAACCAGCTCTTATAAGCTGAGTATGCCACTCCTTTTCCCTCATGCAATTCTTACCAGTCAGCAGAAATCAACAAAAAGCTTTGCATTTTACATTGTTTTGCTAAGTTTTATCCTTACAAGAGAAAAGACATGCAAATTACATCAGATCATTTGTATTTCAAAATATACAGCAAGATTGCTAGTGTTGCCCATGTCTTTGGGGGAGTAGAATTAACTGTCAAGTCAATAAGTGAAAAATAAAAAAGTCTGAACATCTTGATAACATTACAGAGGATGATAACAACCGGATACTGTGGAAAGACTTCACTGGGTTTAATTTTTTTATGTTCCCCAAATTTCCTACATAAAAGGCAAGCTCCTCTTAAAAAAAAAAAACTACCAAAGACCAGGAGAGCTATGAAAATGTGCTCTTCAGTTTGTACCTACTGCATCTTATTTTCACATTGTAACATAAGACCTTACTCATACCTTGGTTATGCTAACTACCTGTAAGTGTAAGTAAGCAAAAGAAAACTCAGTATCTCTCCCAATATTATGTTGGTGATCAGAGTCATGTTTAGGGCCCTGTCATATTTGGTCTGTGGTTGTGTTTGTCGATGTGGTATGAAATCTTCTACAGCATAGTTTCACTGTGGAAAACTCAACCTTGGAGAAAGAAACATCAGGGTTATACCGAACTGCTGAGAACTTAGCTTTTAACAAGGAACAATAAAGAATAGAGCAGTTGTTAGCCCGGAGTCAGTATCTTAAACTGTTGCAGCTTCACCTGGTGCACTGGCCATGCATAAGCTGATGCTGCAGCTGGTAAGATTCCACTCCAGAGAGAGGAGATCTAAGGTGTGGACCTGGGCTGAGGGGGTGAGGAGGAGCAGATGTGCATCCTTTTGATGCAGGGGATGCCCTGAAGGCGCACTGCCTACCCACCCCTCCTGCCAAGTACCATGCTCCATCTCCTTTTCCTGATCAGTGTCTTGGGAAGATTGCAAAGGTCAGTATGTATGATTTTATATCACAAGTAACAGGATACATTTGCTTTCCTTACTAATAAATTTCCTTTGCTACCTCAGCTGTGTTTCAGTGTCTTTTATTATGTGCATGGCAATCCTCCTGAACCCATAACAAATATAAAGGAGGAAATTTGAAATTTTTAATGAGTATTTCACCCTATTCCATTACCTTATTTAGTGAACTAGGAAATGCAAAACATACATAATCTCACTTCTCTTCAACACCACATTTTTAAGATCTCTTTAAGCAACTTCAAAAAATAACTATTAATAGTGTGCAGTTTTGGTCACTCCAATGTAAGGAAGACATTAAGCTCTCAGAGAGTGTCCAAAGGAGGGCAACAAAGACAGTGAAAGGCCTTGAGGGGAAGCCGTATGAGAGGCGGCTGAGGGCACTTTTTCTGTTCAGCCTGGAGAAGAGGAGACTGAGGGGAGACCTCATTGCAGTTAAAACTTCTTCATGAGGGGAAGAGGAGGGGCTGGCACTGATCTCTTCTCTGGGGTGACCAGTGACAGGACCCAAGGGAATGGCCTGAAGTTGCATCAGGGGAGGTTTAGGTTGGGTATTAGAAAGAGGTTCTTCCCACAGAGTGGTTGGGCACTGGCACAGGCTCCCCAGGGAAGTGGTCGCAGCACCCAACCTGACAGAGTTCAAGAAGCATTTGGATGATACTCTCAGGCACATGATGTGACTCTTGGGGCTGATCCTTGGCAGGGCCAGGAGTTGGACTTGATGATCCTTGTGGGTTCTTTTCAACGCAGCATATTCTGTGATTCATCGGGGAAACATAAGGAAAGCAGCAAAATAAATCTTAACACAAATGCAAAAGGTGACTTCTAACAAAGGTAACATATGGATATGACACAAATGAAGTATAGGTAAAAGTACAGCAGATTTTTTGAAAAATGCCCATGTTGATAATTCCAATTTGAAGTGTTTACACATAGCTAGATATTCAAACTTTGCACAGTCAAAAAAGCAAAATACCTTAAACAACTCGAACATGTTTAAAAAGGACTTACTTTTATTGTAGCAGGTTGCCAGTACACCTTTATCTGCAGGACTGGTAGTAATGTGCCAAATTTCACCCACTTGATGAAGGAGAACATTTTTATTTATAATGTTATTTTCATCATCAAAATCTATGATGTGAATCTGCAAACACAGTAAAAGAGAACATTAGGGTTTCCAGTGTTTTCCTGTGGGTCAGTTATATGTGATGACTACATGGAACAATTTAATGAGACTTTTATAGCCGATATCTACTTTAATTAATTGTTATACTAACAATTTACTATATCACTGATTTCATGCAATATTAACTTTTTTCAGGAAAATACAAGCAATTTCCATGTTTTGAGGAAATATGCTTATTTTCAGTTTTCAACTTAAAGCTTCATTTCTTGCCTTGAATCTAGGAATCCATTAGGAATCAGCACACTATCCATCTACCTTGACAACTCCATATCCATCTTAAAGAGTGGTTGTTCTGCCTTTCAAAAAAGATCAGTGTAATCTCATCCCTTGTTTGAAGCCTCCTTTGCTAGCTCAACCCAAGTCCCTCATTGAGGGGAATGAGACCATTTCCTCTCACTTGTCCTGTCACTTGTTACCTGGGAGAAGAGACCAACACCCCCTGGCTTCAACCTCCTTTCAGTTAACCACAGAGAGCAATAAGGCCCACCCCCATTCTGCTTTTCTCCAGCCTAAACAACCCCATCTCCCTCAGCTGTCCCTCATCAGACTTGTGTTCCACATCCTTCAACAGCTCTGTCACCCTTCTCTGGACACCCTCCAGCACATCAATGTCCTTCTTGTAGTGAGGGGCCCAAAAGTGAACACAGGATTTGACGTGTCTCTTCACCACTGCTGAGTACAGGGGATGCTATGCATTATATAAATTCTAAAAAAAATAGTCTTTTAGGGTCTAAAACACAAGACTGAAAATAACTTAGAATTTTGAAAATGAAGTGAGAAAAGAGTGACATACTTGGGTATTTCCAATGCATACACTGAATGCATTAAGTTTAGCAACAAAGTACAGAGGACAAAAGTTCCAAAACTGGACCCTGCAGAAGACAGTACATCAGAGAAACTACTTAAACCATTGCCAGCAAGTTATGAGAACCAAATGCCAAGTACTACACACTACTAAAATGTCAAATATTGACTGAATATAAAATCTTCTAAACATTTTTCTTTCCTTTGAAATACTAGTGTTAATAGGAAAATATTTCCACCTAAAACATATTCTGTTATAAATACCTAAAATTGCTTCATGCAGCAATAAAACTCAATGAGGCAAAAGTCAGCCAGCTGTACAATTACGGCTCTTTCATTTGCACTATACATGCCCATGACTAGAAGGGAAGAAATATTCTGCACATGATAAAACCTTTTACTGTGGAGTACTTGGTAGGTACTAAGGGTTGCAAGCCAGCTCACAAGTTTGGTCAGGTAACTAAAAAAGTTTTTAAGCAAATCTAGAGAACCTAGTGCTGAATTAAGCAATAATGAGCTGAGGCCAAGGGCACTTCTTGGGGATTAGCAACTAGCTGAGAGGAAATGATGGCCTGAGGCACAGCTAAAGGCCAATAACCTCCAAACATTTGTTAATACATTAGGAATTATCCCGCATTTCTATTGTCAATGCTATTCATTGGAAAAAGAAAAGCATATTTAAAGATGCAATATACGCAAATGTTTCTAAAATACATAATATATGCCCATTAAACTTAAGTAAATCAAAATTTCTAAATTATTGACAATCTCCTGGATGGTAACTGCTAAGTGAGAAACTACAATTTTTTATCAGGATTTAATTAGTTGACCCAGGTAGCAAAACCACCATAGAAATCACAGAAGAAAACCACATTATAACCAAATATTTGAAGAACATCAAAGACAGCACAATCAAAAATATAATTAGGTGTACATACTTTTAACTAAGTTTGTCTGCCACTTCTTTTGCTACTGCTCTCACTAGTACTACTTGAAACATAAAGAATCTGAATACTGCATCCTCCTTATGCCTTGGAATAATTTTTCCTGAAGTCTCATTTAGTATTTCTATTAAGCAACGAACTCAATACTTTACTGAGAATTGACAGCTCACACCTCCCAGAGCTATGGCTCTGGCTTGGTTTTGTACAGCTAATTACTGTCCGTTTTCAGAAGAACTGGTCCCTCTATCCAATTCTAGGGACTTCTGTGGTGGGTGTTGGGCTTGGCTAAGAGTCAGACTCCCACCCAGACACCTGCTACCCCCAAGGAGGATGGGGAAGAAACCAGGAAGGACAAAAATGAGAAAGCTGTGTGTCAAGCTGTAGGCAGGGAGGTCACTTACTAATTACTGTTCCAGGTAAAACAGACTTCAATTAAGTGAATTAATTAATGTATTGCCTATTAAAATAAACAAGTATCTTCTTTTCCCCCTTTCCCAGGCTTAACTGCACCCCAAGCCCGGCCACTCTGATCCCCTCCAAGTGGGGCAGAGGGGTGTGGGGGAGTGATGGTTATGGGCAGTACACTGTTTTCACTTTGATGCTCTTTGCGTCTCACTTTTCCTTTGCTTCAGTATGGAGCCTTCATGGGAAACAGTTCCTTCAGGAATATCCACTTGCTCTGGCACAGGTGCTCCACAGGCTGCAGTGGATACCTGCTACAGCATGAAGCACCTCCTGTTTCTCCTCACCTTGGTCTTACCTCAGTCTTTTCCTGCACTGCTTCTCAGTCTTTGTACCCTCCTCCTCTTTACATCCAGTATTTTCTCCCCTTTCTCAAACGTTTTCAGAGAGATGGCACCAGGCTGACTGACTCAACTGTGTCCTGCAGCAGATTCACTGGGAGCAGCCATGCCTGGCATGGGCAATTTCTGGCCTCTTCTCAAAGGCCACCACTGCAGCCCCCCTGCTACCCAAGCCTTGCCACCTGTATTTAGTACAACTTTCTAACTCTTCCAGCCTCAATAACTTGTTTCAGTATAAATTTTACTGAAGTTTAGTCACAAAAATTAAAACTGCTGGACAATTAGAAGTCTTGTAATCCTAACTGCAGACGAAACAGTCCAATAGAAATTGAGCTGTGAAAGTCACTCAAATTTTAGTTCGAACTGTTAAACTTATGATCAGAAAGGACATAGTTGATTGTCAATAATTAATGATGAAAAATTCAGTTTATGGTGCTTCACGTACACTTAACTGTGCATGTACCAGGAGTCTCATTAGAGGCAATTAAGAATAAAAGACTTCTGGTTTTATTTTCATCTCTTCTGTAGTTTAAAGATAGCTCCTGAGAATCTATAGATTCAGAGCAACAAAAATATGGCAGTTTCTTTACTAAACCAATCTGATTTAGTCATTCAGTTTCGAAGGGCAATTTAATTTTCAGACAGCTTTCATTTGACTACACATTTTACAAATATCTTTACATTTTACTCACAGAACTCTTCAACTCGACTATCCCTTAAAGTTCATATTCAACAGGGGTAGAAGGGAAGAGGAATTATATTGGAACAACACTTAAAAAAAGAAAGAAAATTACAACTGACATTTAACAGAAAAATTACCTGATTATCATATCTAAGAGACTGTGTTCCAACCAAAAATCTTATTGCATCTGTTTCTGCTGTTTGAGGTGTTAAAGCTCGTGCCTAGGGAAAAAGAAAACCATCAGAAAAGTCCATTAATTTCAGCAAAAATCTTGAAGCCTATATATCAGTTATAATTTTAAGCATTTACATTCTTACAAACTGCAGATGTTCCTGCCCTTTATGTCCATTTTGCTTAATACATATTTTGTGCAATTTCTCACATTTGTGAGGGTTTGAGAACATGCTGGTGCTAGATATATGACCTGGCCTTCATTATAACAGTGATAATATTCAATATAGCCATTCTTTTGACCTAATTCTCCTTTATCACCTGAAAAAACTCTATAGAACAGTGGACAGTTCTTATACATGCTACCTACAATATCCAAAAAAAGGGTTGTTCTTGCAGAAGTTTTCATACCATTCAGGTATACCTGCATAAAAAAAAAAAAGCATCCTTTCTCATTAACCTCCAAATTCAGAAGAAAGTTAAAAACCAAACCCCTTCTTTTCCACTGCAGACCATTACAGATAAGAACTGTCTGAATAATAGCAGAAATCTGTTATTTACCTATCAAAATGTTGTCATAATCTTATTAGTTTGTTGTATTATACTAATAAGAACGCAAGACTTGCATTTTCAACTTGCACCAACTGCAGTCTTGGAAGAAGCAAAACAAAGCAGGTAAGGGCCATGGGAGGCACTAAGAAATAAAGTATATATTGAACTTAAACTGCAAGTGCTAATTAGTACTAGTCATTTGCAGACACTCTCTTGGCTAATTGAGTTAATGGGAGGTAAACTAACACTCAAAGGCACTTTTAGCAACCATAAGTTAACCATGAGGAATATCCACTACTTCTCCATGCAAAAGATACCCTAATAATATTGTTCAATATGAATATTTTTTATCCAAACAGAGAAGTTAACTTCCACAACTCACATCCTATTTGGTATAAAATACTTCAGATCTCTTCAGACACTGAAGCCACTATTGCAAGCCAATATCTCAGAAAGATTCAGGTAAACTGTAGAATGGCCCTTCTTACTGCCATCCTGTCATGCTGCTAGTTACATCTTGGATTTAGGAATACTTCAATACAGTCCTATTTGAAACTCATCAAATTAATGTCGGAAAGATGCCTAGAAGCTTGGAAGGGAATATCTGGAACTCATTATATTACGATACCTAAATTTAGAACAATTTAATTCTAGAATGGCAACTTGTAGTTATTTGACTTTTCTTAAATAAAGCAAAGTCATCCAACTTGTTATCTGGAAATAACAGTACAAAACAACTTATTTTTCAGAATGATCTGTGGACTCCCACAGAGCAAATACTTCTTTTCTGGTATCTGTAATGTGTGATTTAGACAATGTAATATTTTGCATAAGATACAGCATTAAAAGTTTAAAATTGCAATAAGTTTAGTAGGCATAGTCTAATAGCCTATACTTGCATTTATACATTTACAATATTTATACATAAAAAAACACTAGAGAACATTATTCAATGAGTAGTATGTGTTCAAAAGATTCAAATGCAGATCAGATCACTGTGAATCCATACCAATTTGTTTGTACCTCTGTTTATGCAGCACTTACTTACAACAAGCCTAGACAGTGTTTCTGATTGACAGAAAGAACTGAAGTCCACCAAGAAAAGCTTGTATTTTGTCTTGAACAGAATTTACATTTGCAGATCTTTGGCAAGAGTTCCTTTTCATTCAAAAGACCTGCTTTCCACTATTTTGAAGAAAACACTAGAAATATGCCAACAGCTATGTATCTCTTTCAATCAAACAAGCTTCTGTTCTAAGTCAAAGAGGAGACTTCCAGGATCTTTAATAAAATAATGAAATAAAAGGCGTTGCAATCCCTTTTAAAGCTTTTCAACTAAGTCCTATCATGCTGCTTTCAAAAATGCATCAGGTTGGACACTAAGTGCCCAAAACAACGTAAATACATAGTAACATTTATGCCATCGACTTCTCCAGCTCTTTCTTAAAATATTTTTAAATTATTTCCCATTTTATGAGGGGGGGGGGGCAGAGAGGGGAGAGTGGTGGGAATCAAAGGCCTCAGGAAAATATTTAAACACATTTCACAACAGGAAACACACTATTGTTTATTCCACAACATAAAAAATACAACATTCCTACATACAGTACAAGGTTCAAAATCATCAAGTGTTCATAAATCAGGAAGATCTGATTCACAACAGCAGTATCAGTTCAGTGGACTTCCAGTTGTCTCCTGTACAGAGATAAGGGTAGTTTTGTCTACTCTGAGTTACTTTTAGAGAACAAGAAGTTATTTTAACAGATGAAGACACCAAGTAAACCCCGTGATGAACAACATTACTGAATTTGGAGTGCTGTCAAGATCAAGTAAAGTGCTTTAAGTTTATCATCTTGTACTGTAACATATCAGAGCTGGTTGCAAATTACATCTTTCACAAAGCATCCTCCCTCATGACTGCAGCTACTCCATAGAAAATAAGTAAAAAGTATAGTATAATGAATATCAATCTAAACCAACAGAAATTACTATTTTTATAAGTCTGCACCCACAGAACACTAAGCTGCATATAGCCCAAAAGGAGCTTCCTACCAGGCTTACAAGTAGGCTGGAGAAGGACTTTCGACAAGGGCACATAATGATATGAAAGATGCAAACAGTGAAAACAAGTAATCCTTACACATACTGTCACAGCAGTGTCCCATCTAACTGATAGTCATGCCAGACAATGCAATAATACACACAATTAACACACAATTAGATCATTTCATTTTTAAAGGAGGCCTAAGACTAGGAAAAAATACTAGCAAGCAAAGATTTAAACATCATGAACCACAAAGAACTTTTTGGCTACATGTCCAAATTTCATATTTATCACCAGCCTGTGAGGAAATGTGTATGGTTTAAAGCAAGCAGTTTTAAAAAACAGGGCAAATACTTCACTGCAAATCCACTACAAAGACATGCATAGGACACGAAAAACCTAGATTACAAGTGTGACAGACAGCAGTATCAAAATAAAACAGAAGAAACAGCAATCACTGTATCAGAATTCAGGTAAGACTAAATGGAGACTGGGCATCGTGTCCATACCTACATTATGCTCAGTGCTACCCTGCTACCTGACCATTCAGGCCACCTGCAGAGTAATAAAAACCCCTGAGAGAAAGAAACAGAACAGAGTCTGCAAAGTGAAGGGTCCTTGACAACAGCAAGAGACAATCTGGAGGGAAAAAAAACAAGCAGAAACCTCAAAAGGGTTTAAAATAAGTGCATTATGGAACTGCAATGCACTGATTCTCTACACTTTGTTCATCAGTTCTTGTGAAACTTTCCCTTTGTTTTGTTTGTTTGTGTTTTTTTGGGGGGGTGGGCGTGTGTGTGGATTTTCTGGTTTTATTTGTTTGGGGTTTTTTGACTGTTACTATTTAGGGCATTAATAGGCTAAGGGGAAAAAAAGGATCAGTACTTCTCCAACACATATGTTCTCTTGCTGATGCATTGCACTGGTTTGGTATCAACAAACAAGAAAACAGAACCCAACATTTGAATATTTGTATTACATTTAATACAAACAAAAAAAATCCTGTAACCCATGTATCATTTGAAATTCATACAATCAGTCTGTACCAGCAAGCCATGAACTTGCAATACAAAATGTAAGGGCACAGCACTTGCAGTCGCTAAATCCAAATTTAAAGTTATTTGACCATCTACTTATGCTGAAAACAAGTATACTGCACTTGGAGGATGGGGAGAGGGCAGGAGCTAGATTTGCTGATGCCTCAAACTGGAGGCAAAATACAAGTTCCTTGACCCCTCAGACAAGTCCAGGCTGCTAATGTCATGAATGTTACATTTGCCTTCTGGCACAATTTCAATTTTCAAGTACATACACCTTGATTTTTACTTAGGTAAGACAGCCTTGTTTCTCCCACCGCAGTAGGAGACCCTCTCTCAGTGGCTGTAATAAGCTGCCATGACTGTTGATAAAGTGAAGAGGTTGGCAGCACACATGTCCAGGTGACCTTCAGTGCTCTCAGACAGCTGCCTTCTCCAAGTCTTTCACAGCACAAGAATTCCCAGCACTGACGTATTTAGCACACTGAACCTATTCCAAAGACTGACAGATTCTGTAAACCCTCACAGCAATAAATGCAACCCTCACACAAAGCCTTGCACAGTAGAATCATTCTCAGAAAACCCATTTATTTATCATGAACCATAAAGGTAACAATCATCATTTAATAGTTCCTTCAAGTTCACATAACTTATCTTCATATTGTCATTAGTCTGTACCATACCTAATATTAGCAAGATCTACTAACTGCTTTGTGGTTCTACAAGAAATACTTTCCACCTGATCCACTGCACGCATTAAGATCTTTGGGAGATTAATTAAGAGAGCTTTGCCATTTAGCTACTCTTGTTCTTCTAGTAAAGCTTTAAACCCAAAAGGCTTAAAATATACAGGATTGGCACTCATGAGGCAAGTAATCTCAGAGAAGAACTGACACAAAAGCAAGGAATTTCAGTAACACATTATCACATAGTTTCTTGAACTTTTTTAATTTTCAAAATCATTCCTCCAAAGATGTTGTTAAAGCTGTACCAAAATTGTTACGTACATTCTGTTTAGGCCACTCTCTCTGAACCCACAAGAGACGACAAAAGCTTTCCGAGGGAAGAAAACATCACTGCCAATAGGACCTATAGGCTCCCATTGTGGGAACAGAGGTTTCCCTGGGTAACTCACAAGTGACACACACATCTTGCTAGGAAGACCCCTTTTACCCTCCCTTCTAATAAATCTACACCTGCCTTCTACTCAATCACAGGTAAGTCAGCTAAGCTATTCTCAATATATACTGATGACATAGGTATGCACACATTGTAGGAGACCTGTGACCAACCTATTTCAGTTGGTATTTTGCACCAAGTGAAGTTTCTTAATCTAGAAAATTATATTTGGCTTTAGGGAAATAAAGTTTCACCTTACTCCTGAAAACAGGCAAGTCCTAAAAATCAACAGTCTGCATTCAGACTCATAAAACCTGTTAACAACTAACAGACAATACAATATAGGCCAAATACTGCTTAGTCAAGGAGGAGGACAAGCCCACAATGCAATACACAAACTCTGAAAAAGCATATTGCGCTTTTTCCAAGCCTGCTTCAGCCAGACCCTATCTCAGGATACTGCTGGAGTTGTCCATGTGCAGTACAGCCCTGCGCTCAGTTGGGCGGCTTTCTGCAGTCCTTGCTTCTTGCTCATTATCCTGCTCCCTTGTAAGTCTATGCACTTTTGACATGTAACACACAGTAGGGGTGTCTGGCATGCTAAAATTCAGCTCAACGTTGTAGTATCCCAAGAATCCATTAAATGTGCCAAACACATGCTCCATAATCATCACTTTGGTACAGGCAATGTTGCTTTTCCCTCATCCATGCTTTAAAACATTTGAGATGTAAGCTTGAGCCAAATAACTATCCCAAAAAGCACCTCTTCACATTGCTCATTTCCAAGCGTATAAGCATCATCCAGCCAGCTTTAAACTAAGGCAAATACAGTGTTTTGAGACATTAAGTATGCTTACACAACTGCTGAAAACATGACTGTTTAAGCCCTCAGTAATAGCATGGGGAGAACGGTGGCTCCCTAAAAATGAAAGCCAAATCAATACAGGCTGAACATACCAGGTTCTTCAGGTTAGATGGTAAAATCTACATCAACTTCACACTGGACAAGAAACACGTAATTTCAGTGACAAAAAGTAGCACTTAGCAATACTCCAGGGACCTTATTCATCACATTTTTATAAGTGAGAATACTGATTAATTTTAAACGAAGGTTCCTTTTAGAAGAACAACCATTTGGTATTCTTCAAAATTTTCATAAATTACTTGGATGCAGGACTGGGAAGGATACTAAGCAAGTTTGCAGATGACACAAACTCTGGGGTGACCAGTGACAGGAGCCGAGGGAATAGCCTGAAGTTGCGTCAGGGGAGGTTTAGGTTGGGTAAAAGCGGTTCTTCCCATGGAGCGTGTTTGGGCACTGGAACAGGCTCCTCAGGGAAGTGGTCAGAGCCCTAAGGCTGACAGACTTCAAGAAGCATTTGGATGACACTGTCAGGCACATGTTGTGACTCTTGGGGATGATCCTTGGCAGGGCCAGGAGTTGGACTTGATGATCCTTGTGGGTTCTTTCCAACTCAGCATATTATGTGATCCTGTGAAACACTCTGCAGCTACTGTTGTTGCCCTGCATTCATCATGAGCCACAGTCACATACTGAGCCCTCAATTCAAATAGCATCTCACACTTTGATTTACCATCCATTCTGTCATTTTCTTATTTTCACTACAGTCAGATGATCAGAGCAACTATGGTGTCATATTGTCTTTAAAAAAAAGTCACAAAAAGAATCACACCCCCTAAAATTCACACATAAGTGCTATGTCTGTACAATGTTCATACAGCTCACAGACGCCCTCATGAGAGAAAAAAACACTCCTAAAACCTATGTTTTTGGGCTTATATGAACTCTACAAACAGCACAAAAAGGAGTTCTAGATGTCTAGTAAAACAGGAGGAACTAACCAGGCCAAAAATTTAACTAATTATGCAGAAAACTGACTTTATCACTAGTTTTATTCTTGTTTTGCTGTTAGATGTTTGGCTTCCCCCTCTCCTCCACCCTAGACGAAAACAAACCAAAATTGTTTCTGTTACTTGGTAAAACCTTTTTCACAGTAGTTATACATGCCAAGTAGTGACAGACAGTTCTATAAGGGCTCAGAATACCTTTAGTTTTCATTCTCAAGTGTTAGAACTTCCTGTGACTGATGTGGTTCTAAATGAGACTTGCCTGTTTCATTAAACCTTTTTTTTTACAATCCAGTTATCATCAAAAAGAGAAAAATTTATTTGTTCATTGCTCTAACTTACCTTATTAGGCCAATACATCTGAATACATGCATGTGGAAATGAACAGAAACCATGCAGAAATAATTTTAAGTCAGTTGGTGGATAGCACCCTAGAAGGAATTAGCTTTATGTCTTATAAAGCCAGCCACATCAGATCAGATGAAAATCACATCTGCACAACTACACTTTATCTGTCAATGGCCAAGAACAGATTCTGATTGACTGCTGGAGGCACATATCACTTCTCAGTCTGCAATCTCTCTTGTAGTTTCTACAGGTCATGGTTTTGTGAGATATAATTTTTATTTGCAACAGGGATAAAAAGATCCCTTCCTCCTTTTAATTACTTTGCAATTTCATATGTCAACTTTGAATAAACTTGTCATAGGACTGAAGTAAACACTGGAAATTAAAAATAAAAAAAAACACAAAAAACCCCAACCTGAACATAAGAAATAAAGACACAGTTTTTTAAATCTGGCTGAAAAATTAGTCTAAAGAGATGCTTTCAGACAAGAAGCAGCAATTGTGATGATGCTGCTAACCATTATTATCTAGCAACACAGAAGAAGTGAGGCTTAAAAAAGTGATCTTTCTTATTAGACCTGGAGACACAACTCATAAAGACCAGACCAGTTTTAAGTCTCTCCATTACAGTCCCTCCATTTTCAGAAAGCACAGAGATGCAATTTGTTTTAAAGCTACACTGAGAGTTAATGGAGTTCAGAAATAGAACCTTTATCTCTATGCTCCTTTTCCAATTTACCCATAAATCATCTCTCCTTTCCTCACCTTCACTCTAAGTAATCTGTACTAATAGTAATTTCCTTTTATTACAGACACTTTCTTCATCCATTTTCTTTATCCTCCTGCCAGACAGCCCTGTTACATAGTTCACAGAAGAGAACAGGTCTGTAGGAGATACATGGTTTGGTGGTGGAGGTGCACAGGTCTATGGACGTCCACAACAACACAAACTAGACTTCCAAAATTTCTGGAAGACTTACAAAGTATGGCCTACTAGAAAGGATCTATGTATTTTATTAAGCGCAGGACATACAGTCTGTTGTGCAAAAGGGATGTAAGTATAAGCTTTATTAATTTTGAAGTAAGAATTAGAGCCATCTCTAGCCAATCACTAAATGATAGCATATTATCAGACTTCAGTACATTCAATGTTCAGTACAGGTGAATATTACATATGAACTTCCATATACGAAGAAAACTGAAAAACTGCACAATTTGCTAAGGAGATCTATCAGTGTAGTCAGGACTGCAGAGCACATAACTCAGCAGCCAGGACGTCTGTTACAAAGAACCTTCATGTACTACTTTCCACAAGCACTTTAGTAAAGGTGCCTAAAAAAAAATGCATGTGCAGATAACTACATCTACTGCAAAATGAATTGCTCTTTTAGGAGGCGCTGTGTTTTTTCTGCAGTCATTACTCTACAATGGCAATGATGATAACCCAGTTGTTGCCAACACATAACAGCTGAGTAAAACCTTTATTAGGGGAACCATGAATTAGGGTCCCGCTCACCCACCTAGCTACCGTCCTGTTTGATTTCCCAGAACTTGTAGGAACCTTATTTAACACACCAGCCGTGTTCCTCTAAGAAGATAACCGATACGTTACTAAGCTAGACAATCCCACTTCCTTACAGCCATAAGCACCAACACCATGTACCGATTTGTTCAATGGGACACGGCACGGACATGGAACTCACAGCAAGTCGCCCCACAAGAGACCCCTAACTTTACAGGGGGGTGTAACCAACTAAAATACCCAATTTTTTAGAAACGGCTCCATGTTCCCCCCTCGTAAAAGCATTTTTTAATTTTTTGGGTTTTTTTCTCAAAAGGCAGAACCAACTACACGGACCTCCACAAGTGACACAGCCGGTGTTTCCGTCCGGCGGCACAGCCCGGCAGGGGGGCCGGGGCGGGGACACGGCCGGGGCCGCTCGGGGGAAGAAGGCAGCGCCGTCCCGATCCGCACACAGGACTGCCCTGCCCAGGCACCGCCAGAGCCCGAGGGGGCCGCCCGGAGCGCCCGCAGCCCGGCGGAGCCCG